>CM065354.1:25692902-26192902 GCA_033032245.1 Poecilia picta
TAACACGCAAACTTCTCTTTCAGCAGAGCGTCCAATCAGCGGGGGGCTCTGCGCAGCCCTGCTGTTGTAATTGGGCGGAGATGGTGGGAGCAAAACGCAGCCTTGGCACAGCGTAAACTCACAATCCTTCTCCGTGGATCCTGATAGAAGACGCACCAGATCGCACAGATTCAAAAGGAGGGTGGGAAACAATTTCAGTTATACAGTTTTAAGTTATATTACTTCAAGATTATTTAATCTCATGATAACAGATTGTCTGCTTGGAACGGATCAGAGAGAGGTTTTTTTTTTCTCTCTCTCTCTCTCTCTCTCCTCATCACCTGCACAGTGGATTACGCCCTGCGTGGATTCTGGGACTCAAGAAAGTTATCAAACTCTCGGGAATACACAGGGAAGTAAACTTTATGAAAAGCTGAACAGTTTTTTTTTTTTCTTCTTTGTTTTTTTCGTCAAACTGTCTCTGGAGTGTTTGGTGCTTTTTTTTTTTATAGAGCCAAGACTTATTAGAGTATCTTTTTATGGATTAAAGCAACGTAAGACCAAACCTAAAGGTGAGACACATCTGCAGATTTATGCCTTGGGGGATGGCAGCAGCCACCTCCAGCCCGTATTTGGCCAGCAGCAGGATTTTATCCGGTCCCATCGCGCACTCTGACCGGAGAGGTGCTGGAATGCAGCCGGGCACCACCGCCGTGACCACGGTGTCCGGCGGATACAGAGGGGACCCATCGGTTAAGATGGTGCAGAGTGCAGACTTCATGCATGGAGCCATGGTGGCGAGCAACGGCGGACACATGCTGAGCCATGCCCACCAGTGGGTGACATCGTTGCCTCACGCCGCTGCTGCTGCGGCGGCGGCGGCGGCGGCGGCCGCGGCCGCTGCAGCGGCGGAGACCGGCTCCCCGTGGCCCCCCAGCTCCCAGCCGCAGGAGGTGAAGCGGAACAGGGATGACCTGCACTCGGGCTCCGCTCTGCACCACAGGTCCCCGCATCTGGGAGCTCATCAGACGCACGCGGGAAGCTGGGGAGGAAGCTCCGCGGCGCACATCAGCAGCATCAGCGAGGGGCAGCAGCAGCAGCAGCAGCAGCAGCAGCAGCAGCAGCAGCAGCAACAGTCTCTGGTTTACTCCCAGCCGTCAGGATTTACAGTCAACGGGATGCTGAGCTCTCACACCGGGCAGAGCCTCGCTCACTCGGGGCTCCTGCGCGGGGACTCCCCTGAGCTGGACCACCACCACCATCACCACCAGAGCCACAACCACCACACGCACCACCACCAGCACCACGGAATGGGCCACGACCCGCAGTCCGACGAGGACACGCCGACGTCGGACGACTTGGAGCATTTCGCCAAACAGTTCAAGCAACGTCGGATCAAGCTGGGCTTCACCCAGGCGGACGTGGGCTTGGCCTTGGGTACGCTGTACGGCAACGTGTTCTCCCAGACCACCATCTGCAGGTTCGAGGCGCTCCAGCTGAGCTTCAAAAACATGTGCAAACTGAAGCCCCTGCTCAACAAATGGCTGGAGGAGGCCGACTCCACGACCGGGAGCCCGACCAGCATCGACAAGATCGCCACGCAGGGGAGGAAGAGGAAGAAGCGCACGTCCATCGAGGTGAGCGTAAAAGGCGCGCTGGAGAGCCATTTTCTCAAGTGTCCCAAGCCGTCCGCGCAGGAGATCAACTCCCTGGCGGACACGCTGCAGCTGGAGAAGGAGGTGGTCCGGGTCTGGTTCTGCAACCGCAGGCAGAAGGAGAAGCGCATGACGCCGCCTGGACTGCCGCGCACTCCGGAGGACGCGTATTCTCAGGTGGGGAGCATCGGTCCGGACACGCCGTCCCCTTCCATTGAGTGCAAGAGGATGTACAGCGACACGTGAAAACAGCCAGGACGAACTGAGAGCAAAGAAGGAGGGAAAATGTTTCCTGATTCACCAGAATTTTATATATATATATGTCATAAATCCATCCGCAGTTTTAGTGTTTTTCTCTATGTGCTCATTCCAGAAGCAAAAAAAAAGAAAGAAAAAAAGAGAAGAAGTCTACTTTTGTGTTTGTTTTGTATTTATCTGTAATACTGTCTCTGGGACAAAAACATTAACGCTAATCTAGAATCCACACAAAAACTAGAATAAAGTATACAAAGTTATATAAATGTGAAGACAAAAAGTAAAAAAAAAATTCCTAAATTGTACAAAATGCAAATTTTCTTTGTGATTCCGCAGAATTCCACGTCCACCCTGTTAGACATGAAAGACAGACATTTGTTTCATTCACTTTGTCCATGAATAGTTTTTGTAAGCCAGCAATAATAATTTAATCACCTCCCGTTCATATTTTGTGTTGTGCGTAAGTGGAATGAAGTTGTGACACAAAAAAGGGGAAAAAAGTGTAAATGAATACTCCTTTGATTCAGTAAGAATTTAGCACAAATTTCCAAAACTGTATGTAAGGTCTGCTGTGTGTTCCTGTGTAAAGATTCAGTCTATTTATTTTTCCCTATGTGTCTATTTTCATGGAAGACCAATAATTTAATAAATTTGACATAAAACCATGTTAATACATGAGATGATCATCATTTTGTTCTTACGTTCACATGCTCACATCTCATCAGCATCATCTTGGCTTTGGTTTTGATCAACTAAGACGTGATCTGTGATTTTTGTGGCCGTTTAAGGCCTAAAAAAAGCCTTGATTGGTTTATACTTTTTGATATTGTGGGGTAACCAACAGATACTTTCACGTAGGTGCAGGAAAATCAACATGAAGTCATTTTATTTAAAATCATCTGCTGGTTTTGTGGGTTAGAAAAAGAGGCAACAAAGGGCCGTTTTTAGGACTCCTCGCTTACGGAGGAAGACTCATGTAGAAAACAGAGGATCTAAGGAAGATCAGCACCCCAAATTTGTTAAAACAAATGGGTTTGCTCTCACACTGAGCACAAATCCGAATAATTTGCCTCATGTTTCTGTTAGAGCCCCTCTGGCCCCATCAAGAGTGGCTGAACTGATCACGGATCAGTTAATGAGCCCGTTCGTGGGGTGATAAACCGCACATCAAACCAGCCGGTGTGGCAGTGCTGTGGACTGCAGCTCTGTGGAAATCAGCCAGCGGATGAGGTCGGCTATCCCAGATGGCGGTTCACCTCGGCAGCAGTTGCCAAGGTGACGGCGAGATGGAGTGACACGAGGCAGCAAGCGGATCTTTTGCCACGGATGATGGGTTTGGGGAGATGGGGAGCCGAGTGAGTGAGGGCTGACAAACAGCCTATAATTTCATCTCCTCGTCTCTAAATATCACAATAATCCATGAGGTGATGTTGGACATCTGGGGACATCTGAAGGTAAGGGGGACAAGCTGTAGAAAAATTCACAGAAGTTATCTGACCCCTTTGCGAGAGGTCAAAGGTTTGCTGCTACTGTAGCTGCTGGGAGGTAAACAACAAACCAGGAAGTTAATGCATCACTTTTAATCACTGTCTGCGCTGGCATGCAAACAAAACACTTCCTTATACATGAGATTTTGATTTTGAATTTTTTTCTCTTCGGGAGCTGGCACTCTATACGCTACATAATGAAATAAGTTTATATATATATATCTTTAACCGCTGGAGTAGCTTGTCGCGTAGATTTGTGAAAACACCCAAGCAGACGGCAGAAACTGTACAAGGTGTTCGTTTGTGTGTCCTCGCCGGGCAGCTGGCAGCGTTTCAGGAAAGGTCTGGACAGACTTTGGACAAACTGCAACAAGAAAAACCAACAACGCTACATTGTGAAAACAGAGAGAAAATCAAAGTGGAGCAAAAGCTTCAGAAGTTCAGAAGGTTTTTTTTTTTTTCAACAAAACACAGCAGTAACATTTAAAAGATTTAAGAACAGAAAGTATAAAACATTTTCGCAAACAATTTTTCAGTAAATGCGACTTTTTCAGGGAATGTTTCAGAAATATTGCAGAAACCACCCCAAAACATTAAAGACAAAAACACAACAATATTTAGTTTAACAGAAATTTAGTTTTTGATGGGAGTTTCAGTTTGTGTTAATTTTGTATTTGCAGACTTAAGTGCACTGTCGTTACTGTATTTATGTGATTTTTGCTGACATCATCAAAAGTTTTGTTTTTTTCAAGATGAGTTTCCTCTATTTTACATATATATTTTATATATATATATATATACAGTATATATATATATATATATATATATATATATATATATATATATATATATATACTTAATAAAACAAAAACAAAAAAAAAAAAAATATATATTATATATATATATATATATATATATATATATATATATACTGTATATATATATATAAGTAAAATAGAGGAAACTCATCTTGAAAAAAAACAAAACTTTTGATGATGTCAGCAAAAATCACATCAATTTGTTTTTGTATTATTGTATTGTTTTCCTGTACTGAGTTAAAAGGTTTTGTTTTATAACACACTGATTGCATATTAGTTATGATTTACATATTCTGCCTTTTTTTGTTTGTTTTTGTTTTATTAAGTCTGGGTTTCTATCTTTGCTTCTGCTGTATTTCCCCTGTTCTCTTTCAGGAAGACACAACAGTTTTGTTTTTCACAATTTGCAGAAAAAACTTTTGATGTTTTAAGTTTTAGTTGTCTTGCTTTTACTAATTTAATCACTTTGTTTGCTTTTGCTGCCTTCAGTTAACATTTTGCTTAGTATTTTTGCCAACTTTTGTTACTGTTTCTTTTGATTTTGTCCAGTTATTTTTTGTTTTTGGTGACCTGTCCAGGGTGTACCCTGCCTCTTGTACCATAACCTCTTGTGACCCTGCAAGGATAAACGGGCATAAACAGTGGATTTACGGTCTCCTTTTTTTGCATTTCTGACAATTCTCTTGTACATTTTCTTTTCTGTTACATTTGATAAAACATTTCTTTTTCTTCTTCTTTTATGGTTGATTTTTAAGTGAGTTATTTTGCCAACATACTTATTAAATCCATTATTGCAACTACATGTTCTTCATGAGACATTAGCAGTCAAACTTAAACTAAAACTCTGATGCAACTTTACGCAACTTGACATTTTCTGTCCCTTTATAAACATTTTTTGATAAAAAAATAAGTCAAAAAGAACGTCATCTGCACATTTTAGCAGCATCCTCGGCCACAGTGCTAATGGTCAACATCTATCCTTTGCCTTTTAACATGACATCTTCCCTCTTAGCAGCAAGAAGAAAATGGAGGTATAATATACGCTTGCAGAATTGTGTTGTGATCCCCTCAAAGCCTGGCGATGCAAAGATAGGAGATAAGTCTGGAATTGGGGGATAAAAAGATGTTTAAAGGGTTTTGTCATCACACGTCGCTCAGTGAATATCAATGCTGGGATTTAAAGAGGACGAGCTGATGATGCTACAGAACATGCAAACTCCTCAATCAACAGAACAGACTCAGTTCTGTTATATATATATATATAAAAGAAAAAATGCAGCGTTCATATGAAGAATCAAATTGTGTCTGTGTGCTCAGCTCAAAAGTGACATCATTCATCAATAGATTATTGTTTCCTGCGACTCTGAGCCATGTGGTGATTGCAGTTCCACACCAAGGATGTTATTACCTCCTTGCAGTTGTAACTACTAATATGATTGCTCATAATTGCTCTTAAAGCCTTGTTCAGAGGTGCTTTACATGAAGCAATTACTGCGAGATTAATCCCCCTCTTTAATAGTTGTTGTTTGTGTCTCACAGTTTGCAGCACAGCCACACATGCAGCTGACTAACACCTGCGCCTGCATCACACTAATCATTTAACAGCGGCAAAGCCCCAATCTTACAACTGTTTCAATCCAGTTTGAACATTATCAATCCCCACTGCTCTGTGTTAATTATTTTTTACAACAGGGAGATATGTTAACCACCACGTCTAGCACTGATTAACACACTGCGGGCTCTGCAGAAAAGAGCAGAAACTCATGAGGTGAGTAATGATTTCCTGGAATCAGAAGATCCTAAAAAGTGCCCCTATTCGTTGCGTGCGAGTGTGTTTTAAAGTTTGACTTTTCCCTCTTTAAAAAAAAAACAAAACCCCTGAACACAAGTCAGTCTCCTCACCCGTCTGAAGGTTCTGATCAAAAGAGATTTTTCACTTTGCCTTGTGCTGGCTTTTTCTTCGCTGATTGATGGAGCAGCTACCAAAATCTCCCAATCAGGAAGGAATTAAAGCAAACATCTGTGGAACGACGGACGGGGAAATGAATTGTCTTTCCAGCGAGCTTTGTTGTGTGGCTGCCACTGAACGTGACAGGCATGCATGTGCCAGACCGCTGGAGTGGAACTCGTTTGATGGGCATGTTCAGCACATGGGCACGATGCCAATTTAGACAAGCATGCCATTTGAAAGAATATCGGCTTGCATGCTAAGTGACTCAACATAGCTGTTTCTGTGTGAACGCACCAGATATGTATTGCAAAAACTAAAATATTTGTGGAAAACCTGTGTGTGAGGGGGAGGTTTTACTCTCTTTTGGCATCCAATTAAAAATCATTAAGATATGATGGTAAGCAGAATATTTTTTTTTTATTAATATAGACAGATATTATATATATAAGGTAAAAGCATACAGTAATTCAATCAGTACCTTAACACACAGTACAATACAGAGTATCTTGACCAAAAGGAGGTTAGCATTAGGACAATACTGCCATCTTCTGGACAGAATTAGCAACGCATGTGAGTTTTATTAATAGTTATGGGTTTAAAAAAAGGGAAAAGAACAAAAACAAACCCATTTTCCTTCAACAAAAATAAATAAAGTAAAACAATACTTTGACTGTACCAAGGGTGATAATAAAATAAATTTGGAACAAGAGAAACAATTTCTCAATTTAAGTGAACAAACACAAATAAATTACCTTTGAAAAAAAAATAACTGGATTTGTTTCTCAGTTATGAAGCTAATCTGGATGAGTCATGTTAATGAGTTATGCAATGAATATGTGATTCATTCAGAACTGAACAATCAACAGAAGGACTTTTTAAAATGTTTTTTTTTATTTTTGATTTAATAAATTTAATGAGCAATAGAAAAAATATCAAAATCATTCCAACATTCTAGCTACACGTCTGTCTATAAATAACTTAACCTTTCCTCCACATTTGCCCATAGGATGATCACTGTAGCTCTGCTTGCCAGGTGTTTGGCTGCCTAATCTAACCTTTATTGAAAAAGAGAACTATTTACAAAAGAAAATCCAAAGAGGACAAAGCAAACATGCAGACAAAGAGGCTCTGGTTAGATGATGTATAGCTGAAAGTGTTGGCCTTGATGCAGAATGTTTTACGTGGAGGAAAACGCATTGCCCATCACCCTGAACACACCATTTTCTGTGATGGCAGCGTCTTGATGTGGGTTGTCTTTTTTCAGGAAGAACAGGCAGTCTGTTCAAAATTGTTGGAAGGATGGATGGAAGTGAAAAAGGAAAATTATGAAAAAACAAAACCTGTTAGAAGCTGCAAAGTGTTTGAGTCTGAGCTGGAGGTTCACAACCCTTAACATAAAGTCAGAGCTTTAACGGAATATTTCAACTCCATATTTTAACCCACATTTTTATACAAGTACCAATAAAGCAAAGGTCTCCAAGCAATAAACGTCTTTATTTGAAAAGTACAAATGGATAGAAATACTTTATTATTGTGTACAATGCAACTGGCGAACAGTGAGGACATTAATGAGCAAATACAACTGGATTATGGGAAAATTTAGCTTGCAGTAAACAGATGTATCCCAGCACATAACATGTGGCGCACTGGAATTGACACAAAAACTTCCTATGAGAATCGAAGAAGACAGATAACTTTCCACAGTTTGAGAACCATATGGTCCAGTCAAAGTCCAGACTTCAATTCTGTGGCAGAACTTTTGGTTCAGATTCAACCTGTCTTAAACCTGATTACATAAAAATAAATAAATAAATAAACATAATGACAAAGTCATTATTTTATCTTCATTGAACACAATTGTCGGGAGCAATAGATGCAGCCATGGCGATGTTGGCCATAAGGAGGAACATCGTGAGGAGGCTCATGTTTCCTGCCTGACTGCTCCTTTAACGCAGAGACCACCTGCTCCTCTGGCGTCAGCAGCGCCCACGGGCGGCACGATGGCTGCACGATCGATCCGGCGGTGAAATGTTGCAATGTGACACCTTCTCATAACAAGGCTGGCATGCGCCGGACAAAAGGCTCGGGAACGGCTCCGTTTTACCTCCAATCCTCTTGCATCGGGTAAGTCATTCTGGGGAGCGTTTTAAAGAGGTTGTGGTTGATTCTCTCTTAGGAGGGCATTTTCTCCGCCGTGACTCCTCCGGTTTCCGTGGAGAAGCGACGGATGCGGACAGCAGCAAAGTAAATCATCTGCGGGAGAAATCCATATTTGTCAAGCTGAGAACAAGCTGTACAGCCGAGTGACGGAGCTGAGTCTAAACACTTCAAAAGAGGGAAAATGTTGGGAGCATCCGGTGGGGGCAAAAGACAAAAAAAATAAATTAACTAAAATCTGTATGAAAATGAAAAAAAAAAAAAAAAAAAAATTCGCGGCTCTGTCTCAGGCTCCCCAGCTGTTCTCGCAGCAGGGCAGCTGACGGTCTGACCACACCTGAAGCCTGTGACCGTACAGCAGATGAGTTGTTGCTGTTTATTTGGCTTTTATTCATACGGGGGCTGTAGTCGGCTTCTGTCTGCGCAGACAGGCTGATCATGAGCGTTTCTCATTGACTGTTGTGCACAGCGGATGAAAGTGAGGGCTGCTTGTTGCCATGGAACTGCTGATCTTGTTTCCATGGCAACAGCCAGCATCACTATGCGGTGACTTGAAAGGAGGATTTCTGATCTACAAAGACGATTTCCTTTTTTTATTACTTTTTCTGTTTTCTTTCTCTTTCTTTCTTTCTTTCTTTCTTCTTTTTTTCTTTCTTTCTTTCTTTCTTTTTAGAAATGTAGGATTCTGATTGATTTGTTAGATTCTTATTTTAATCTCCATTTATACAAGACTTTACAAATACACTGAAATAAAAAAATATAGAAAAATATAACTTACATCAAATGAGTATATTAGTGTTGATCTGCTAAATTTTGATGCTTTATGTTTAAAATACTTGAAATAAATGACCATTTTGAAAACAAAAATAGATGTACTTTAGTTAAGTATAGAGAGCTTTATAGGTTTTATATCTTTACCAGAGGTGCCATAAATTAGGGAATCTACTCACAGTCCTAGTTAGCTTATATCTATATTTTAAAAGGTTTCATGTCTGGAAACATTTCAACTATTTTTTATTGAAATATAAGATGTAGCTGGAATGCAGTGCAATTAAGAATTCATATAATGTTGGCTTCTAATATGTATATAAATATCCACATTGCCCCCACTTCAACTTTGTAAATTGTTTGGACAATGCCCACCAATATAAAATAATATATTTTCATTACTTCCTGGTATTTCAATCTAAAATAGAGCAACAACAAAAAATAACGTAAGCCTAATAGGTCATTTTTTAAATCATTTTAAGTTATAGTTAACATGATTAGATAGGGTGTCACCTTTAGTTTTGCCAAACAAATTGAAGCCATCTTGAAGTGTTTTGTGTTGCCAATAAAGAAAATATGGTTCATTTCCATATAAAGGCTAAAACAGAACAGAGCCCTGACTGCCATGACAGTTAAAGTGTAATAAATGTCTTATCATGCTGAGAGTCAGGGGTGACTCACATGCCTCCGACTTAATAAAGCTGCATCATCATTATCCAATAAGGCAACCTAGAGGGAGAGCGGATTAGGATGACAGCTGACTACGCCGTGGGTGGGCTGTAAATGTGTGTATTCCTACTCGTGTGAAACTCTGATGATGACCGCTTGGCAGTTAATCATCAACTTCTGTGGACTGAGCTCGGCGACACATTTCTCTCCTGTTTTGCAGGCCTGTAAACAGCGGGTAAAAGCAGTGTTGAATAGTCAATGCTTTCCTCAGTGAATATTTTTGTAGCATTTCCACTGACATGAAATTCACACCAGATGTTGGTGGCGACACAATGATCCACATATACAAAATTTGCCCTCAAATGAATGTACAGTATATGTAAAGAAAAAAAAAGGACATATGGAGTAATTGAACACATGGAAGTCTTTTATTGATAACAAAAACTGAAATACATCTTTATGGAGAAACTAGTCACTGTTAGGATTTGAGTTTTCTGGGTTTATTTTTGGGGTTTTCTGTGTTTGTTGTGATTCTGTTCCCTGTGAGTCTCTGTGATGTCCTGTCCTTCCTGTTGATTGATCCCAGCTGTGTCTAGTTTACCTGATTACCCTCCCTGTGTATTTAAACACACCTGTTGTCTTTGCCTTTTGTTGAATCCTTGTTGTATGTCGGTGGTCATCTGTAGTCAGTAGTTCTCAGTTGAACAGGATAGTCCTGAGGCTACCTTGCTCTGTGATCAGTCTTTTGTCAGTTGCTACCAGTGTTTAGCTGTGTGCTATCTGGCCTGATATGGACTATTTTGAGCTACATTCATCATTAAATTCATCATCTTCATCACAACCTGGGTCGTCAGCCTTCGTTCTCACCACCACAACTCATGACAGTCACAAGCATCACAAGAAATTATTTTTGATCCATTCTTCCACAAACTGTCCTCGGATCACGAAGCTTCTCAGGATCCTTTCTATCAATTTTGATCTTTGGTTCTTTGCACAGATTGGTAAACATCCTGCACAAATGCAAACCGAGTTAGAGATAGCTGCTAAACCTAAACAAAAAGAGATCAAGAGAGCAGTGGTCAGAGAAGTAGATCGATTGTAATTCTGGAGGAGCAACAGAGATCCACAGCTCAGGTGGGAAGGGCTGCAAAACAATGAACTATTGCTCCATGTGGAAATGTGGACGGATAAAATCCTTCATTAAAAAGAGAAAGCCATAAGTAGTCTCTTTTCGTTCACCCTATACCATTTAGAGGTCACAGCTAACATTGACAAGATCAAAACTGAACTTTGTGAAGATCAAAACTGAACTTTGTGGTCTGCATGCAAAATGCATCAGTGGTGCATCAGTGAAACATTAGCAGTAGCAGCATCATGCTGAGTGGATTCTGTAATTTAGAAGATAAAAAGAAGCTAGCTAGAGTTGTATAAGAACATTGATAGAGCTGTTCTGTTGGCTAATTAGCTTATCTCTGATGGCAGATAGTTGAGCTGGATTTTATTCACGGGTACCACAGAATAAGGGGATGAATGACAATTTTAAACTTTTTATTTGCAAAACTGTGAAAAAAACTTTCTTTCCTCTCCTTTCTTTTCTCAAACGTCTACAGTTGTATGAGATAAAATCTAAAAATACTAATGTACTTCAGATAAACACTGCATTCGCTTTATACAATCAGAAAGTTTATTATTCTTGTCTTCCCGCTCCAGGTTTTGCCAGGAACCTCGGTTGGTAAACTGTTCAGAGTGACAGCCTCCAGCCAGCTATGTTCTTCTTCCCCTGCGTTGATCGTGCCTGATGAAAGCTGCTATGGCTTTTTGCAACGAAAGCCTGCTGGACGACTGTGACCTCTTAGAGCCAGATGTGGAGGAACCAGCAGAAACTTTCCCGCCGGAAGCGTCGCCTCCTCTCATATCGGTCACTCTCCGGGTGACACTGGCGGCCATTATGATCTTCATGATAACCATCGGCTTCCTCGGCAACGCAATAGTTTGTCTGATCGTCTACCAGAAGCCCGCCATGCGCTCGGCAATCAATCTCCTGCTGGCCACATTGGCCTTCTCTGACATAATGCTCTCGCTGCTCTGCATGCCCTTCACCGCTGTCACCGTGGCTACCGCCGACTGGAGCTTCGGGAGCGGCTTCTGCCGGGCCTCCATCATGCTGTACTGGCTGTTCGTTCTGGAAGGGGTGTCCATACTCCTCATCATCAGTGTGGACCGGTTTCTCATCATCGTGCAACGGCAGGACAAGCTGACCCCACACAGGGCCAAAGTGCTGATAGCAGGCTCCTGGGTGCTGAGTCTGTGCGTGTCGCTGCCGTCCGTGGTCGGGTGGAGGACAGGTGCAGCGGGGATCGGGGGCACCTGGGCGCCGCAGTGCGTGCTGGGGTACAGCGAGTCAATGGCAGACCGGGGGTACACCGTGCTCCTGGCTGTGGCCGTGTTCTTTGTACCGTTTGCTGTCATGCTGTACTCGTACATGTGCATCCTGAACACGGTGCGCCGCAACACCCTGCGCATCCACAACCACGCCAGCGAGCGCTCCTGTCTGCCCGCCCTCAACCAGGTCAGCAAGATGAGGCTCACCGGGCTGCAGCGGCCGCCTCACATCAAGGTGGACATGAGCTTCAAGACCCGAGCCTTCACCACCATCCTCATCCTCTTCGTGGGTTTCTCCGTGTGCTGGCTGCCCCACACCGTGGTCAGCCTGCTGGCCGTGTTCAGCCGGCAGTTCTACTACAGCCCCATCTTCTACCCGGTGAGCATCGGCGCGCTGTGGCTCAGCTACCTGAAGACGGTGTTCAACCCCGTCATCTACTGCTGGAGGATCCGCAAGTTCAGGGAGGCCTGTCAGGAGTTCATCCCCAAAAGCTGCAGGCTGTGTCCGCGAATGCCAGGCAGGAACCACAGGAGAGTGAGGCCCAGCAACATTTATGTGTGCAGCGAGACTCAGTCTGCTGTGTGAAACAGCGACTGACCCTCCTGCTAGATATTTTCATGTTTTAAATGCTCCCCCAAAACAGGAAGTATGATTTAAAGCAATATACCACAAAGCATAGCTTCAATAATGAACACTCCATCTAAACATAATCTCTTGAACTTTTTCACAATTGTTTTTTTTAAACCATAAACTTCATGTTCAAACTCCAACACAAAGAAGCACATACATCAGAGGATGGCGTTTGTTCCCATCATTTTATGTTCCCATCACATACCTTCTCCAGGTATGTAAACATTTATTCTGAAGTCTCCATACACATTTTGAGGTAGACAATGATCTACACTTTGACTGGGCCATTCTAAGATATCATTATTATTATTAGTTTTTTTTCTAAACCAAAGGTACTCAAATCCAATCCGCCCCTTTTCTAACACCTGAATCAAATGACTCATATTCATCTTTGAGCTCTACAGAGACCTGGTAGAGGGTCATTAATGTGATTCAGGTGTGTGAAAACATGGTTGCATCTAAAAGCTGCAGGACGATCTAGAGGGGTGGAATAGGGCACCTCTGATCTAAACCATTCTGTTGTAGCTCTGTCTGTATGTTTAGGGTTGCTGTCCTGCTGGAGGGAAAAGCTTCACCTTGTGTCATTACAGGCTCTATCTGGTTTTCTTCCAGGATGGACTTTTATTTAACTCCATCACTGTTCCAGTCAACTCTGACCAGATTAGTTCTCCCTGCTGAAAAAAACTTTTCTACAACAGAATGCTGCCACTACCATGTTTTACAATGGGGTGGAAGTGTATAGAATGTAAAACACCGTCCTATGTCTTGACAAGCTTGATGCTGTACTACACTCCATTTGCTTTAAGATGATGGATCTATAATCCATCATCCATAATCCATAATCCATCATTTTAAAGCAAATGGAGTGTAGTACAACATCAAGCTTATGAGATGCTCAATGAGATGCTGAAAGCTTTGGGTAATTTTGTACAACCTATCTCACCCCATTTATTCAATTTTAATTTTATCTTTAAAACTACGTATCATTTTCCATGCATTACACAATTATGTGCTACTTTGTGTTGGCCTAACACATAAAATCTCAATAAAAACATGTAAAAGTTCGGGGTTGTAACATTGATGTGAACAGTCTTATATGGCACTAAGCCAGTGTGTCCTTTCCGTGCACGAAAAGGTAAAAAAATGAAAGTCAAGAAAAACATCATATCTCCTGCAAACATCATGTGCAGTATATTGTCTACTGTTTGTTTCCATAAGTAAATAGATGCTTAGTTTGCAGATTATTACAGAAGTTCCACCTGTTTTACATCTTCCCTTGTGAGCTACTGGTTTGACCTGTCTGCTGCACCCTGTAACCTGTTGTCCTGAAACAAATCATTGTGGGAAAAATACTTTTGTTGTCAGATGTGTAAAAGTGAGGGGGTTGCAGACAAATCACAGTATAAATGTTCAGTATGTTATATATATATATATATATATATATATATATAATATATATATATATATATATATATAATATATATAAACTAACCAAAACCAAGAAGTGCAGAATTTTGTAATATCAAACTGTCTTTTTGCCAGTTTTAAATGTTTGTTGAGTTTAATTTCTAATTTTTTGAAAGGCAGAGCTAGGTTATTAAAGATTTTTTGTATGAAGTTCCACTAAGTGTGTGTGTTTTTCCTGGAATAGGAAAAAATATATAGTCTTTAGGCCTTCATCCATCCATCTATCTGCTCATCCATCTTCTGTGGCTGCTTGACCTGCTGGAACCTGGTGCCTTTTTTTAATGATCCTTTCCTATTCGAGAGTTTCGTTTATCACGAAATGTCGTAATTTACCAAGAAATTAAGAAAGAAAACAGCCGTCTGAAAGACACAGCAGAAAGAGCCTGTTGTGTCCAGCAGGCGGCAGTGCAGGATTGCAAAGGAGAAGCTATCGTCGATAATTCCTCAAAGAAGAAGAGGAGCAACAATGGCTGCTGCCACAGGACAAAATAAACAGAGTGTTTCGACCTCAGATGCGGACTTCTTACTTCACCCTGAGCTCCTATCTCAAGATTTTATGCAGCTCATTTTAAAGGAGGTGAGTTAAATGTTGAAGAGGGATGCGGAAGTAATCATTTTATTGTAGAAAAAACGAAGAATGTTGAAAATGTAGCTCATCGGCTAAACAGTAGGGCTGTTCTTCGCTCTCTCTCAGTGCGTGTTGTGTGAATTTTACGCTGGATTCAGAGGTTTTCTTTGTTCTGGACCAGAGAAATGTCAGTACCAGAGCCTGTGAAGACAGGGACCGGCTCACAGAGCTCTACCTGCGGCATGTCATCCCGCTGCCGCAGAGGACTTTACTCGACAACCGCTGGGGACGGAGGATGCAGAAGAGCCGGGGGAGACAGACAGCCGCAGGGCACAGGTCAGAAAGGTCAAGGGTCACTCTTCAGGGTTGTTGCATAAAGATGTGACCTTATGAAGTAAAATTTACATAAAGAGAGAACAATACATGATTGTTTTTGACAGCAATCTGTTCTACATCTCCTGCCAAGTTATTGCTGAGTGTATCTTTCAAATACCTTCCAGGTCAACTTGCCTCTTTTAAATATTGATTTATTGTTGATCTTCTGAAACATTTTGAGAGACTACATGTTTCCCTCAAAATTTATTGTATTTAGTAAGGGTTTTTATTCTTTGGAATTGATTTTGGGGACAGTCTTTATATCAGCCGTTCGTCAGTAAATTCACATCTTATGGATGATTCTTACTCAGCTTTACACCTGATAATCCGGTGTGGTTCTTGGAAGCATGTTTTGTTTTTTGATTTTTTAAATGGTTTTATTGTTTTTTAGTGGCCTTTATTTGAGAGTGGTCAGACATGAAAGTGGGTAATGAGAAAGGGGAAAGACATGCATGAAAGGGCATCAGGCCAGGACTCGAACCTATGGCTGCATTAAGGACTAAGGCCTCCATACATGGGTCGTTATTTAGCGCTGCACCCCTGGAAATATGGTTTTGAAACATCATAATTCAACAAAATCAAATTATATTTTAGTATCAGGTGTGTCACTTGTGTCAGACTGGATAAACTGTAGTAGATATGCATTTGCAGAGTTGGAAAAACCCCTACTGGGATCTGAGGTTGATCACAAGAAATTGTCCCACCGTAAATGTAAGAAATAGTAAGGAAAAAAAAAATTAAAACAGCTCTGACCTTCTCAGTATTTACTCATTCCTTTGCCAATGTGTCTATCTTTGACTGAGCATCTGAAAATCTGTTGGATATTTTTGCCGTGTTTCCAGCTCCTGTAACGACCAGCACAGGAAGAGACCTCTGATTGTGTTTGACGGGAAGTCCTCTCAGTCGGGCCCGCTGAAAGTGAAGAGACCCGAGGGTACAAAAGGCTCCGCCGGAGTCACAGACAGACTGAAACCTCCTCCTGCTGCAAATCTTTCCAACCCCATCCGTAAACTCTCAGGCACTTCATCGTTGTCTTCCTCGTCCGCACATCGCAGCTCTGAAACCGCAAACCTCAAACGGGACGCAGGCGACTCGGTAGGAAGTTACTCTGATCGACTGGAAATCCTTCAAATCTGTTCATAATATTGTACTATAACAGCTCCAGGAGTTTTCCAGAAAAAAAAATGGAACAAATATTGTTTTTAAAAGACTATAACAACGATGAAGTGTTATGATTCATTTTCTCTTGTTTTTTTCAGAGTGCTCTAAAATCTGCAGAGGGGAAGAAAAAGATTCAACACATAACGTGGCCATGACACCTGACCCAGCATGGCAGCTCAGACTCATCCGTAAATCTGTCCCCATCATCTCTTTAGCCTCTCACAGCCTGACCTCTCACCGTCACAGTTTTCCAACTAAAAGATGTAATGATGTAATTTTTTTTTTAGACGTAAAAAGGACCCCTTTAATATTCTTATTTTTGGTGGACAGAGATGTTCAGGAGATCAACCCTGTTTGTTGAAGTCAGGATCTTCCTGGTTGCTTTTTGCAGCCTCAAGTGCCCTTTTTGTCCTCATAGCCAGCATCTCCCATCTTGGTTTTTTTATTTAATAACAATGACTGTTGATGCTTTCATGTATTTGATGAAAATGTGATTTTCCTGGTTTATAAAACCTACAGAAGAATCCTACACCTTGATACAGATAGACATATTGATGCACCAGTGAGACAGACTTGTTTCCCTAATCACCACATTGTTCACAAGTTGAATCGGTGTCATTTGGTAACTAGTGGATGCTTTCCAGTTCTTGCTGTAATTCCAGTAAGGTCAAGGTTTTATTTAGTAATACTTCTAAAATCCTTAATGCTCCAGGGTTAAATAGACATCGAGTGAAAGGTTTGGGAAAACTATGAAAACTTTTGTATATTGAACGTAAAGCGACCCGAGCTTAGATCCCTGTAATGCTGTATTTATTGGTTAGGATAATTTCCCTTTACAGCTGATGTCTTTGATGTAGACAAAGTTCATTACAAACACACAGGAAAAAAAATGTTTTCAGCATTTGTAGAAACAGTTTTTTAAAATAAATTCTCAACACACCTCTTTGTTGCCTTAAGTCTTGTAGGAAGGTTTGTTGGTTTTGTCTCAATTATTTCATAAACATTTATTGTAAAATGTACAGCACATGACGTACTGTTATATTATGAAATCAAATATTGTCAAAGCCCTTTAACTTTTTTCTAAGTCATTTTGTTGTCACATTTTAAAAGGCTACAAAAATTAATTGATAATTATCGGTAGCTTGGATGTTCTCATCATATCAACTTTTAATCAGTCCTAGGAAACTACTTTTCAATAAATGCTTTCAAGAACTAATATACTACTTATGTTTTATATAAAGCTCCTCCAGAGTGTTTTTTTACTCATCTAATGCTTTTTAGTAGTGAGCAAACATATTGTGTTCAATATAGCCTTATTAGGGTCGTAGCAAAATGCAAATAGTATTTCTTGCCTGAATCGGTGCTTCAAGACTTTTGCAGTGTGTCTCTGCCAGGTTTACACATCCGTCTTGCAACTTACACTTTCAAATGTTACCACAAATTTTCAAATTGATTTAGGTTTGGACTTTCACTTGGTCATTTTAACACATAAATATGCCTTTTTAACACATTTTAACACATAAATCATTCCATTGTAGGCCAAAATGTTGTTTTTCTTCCCTTCCGTCTTCCAAATGTTTGCTGAATCAACTGCATGATTTGCTGCTTAATTTAAATGTGACTTCTGTTGGATTTCTTCTTGTTACTATTCCATGAAGCCCAGATTTGTTGAGGGCTGTACTGATATATTTTGACAGATTCTCCCACCTGAGCTGTGGCTCTCTGCAGCTCCTCCAGAGCTGCTTTGAGCCTCTTGGCTGTTTACTTGAGCTATCATTGTAGATGAGAAGCCATACTATTTATTTTTATTATGATTAGGAAGTGACGGTTTAAACATTGGCTCTGAAATGTTTTGAGCAAATTAGCTTTGTAACCTAATTTTCTCCACATAAAATCCCAGTAATATGCAGTGATATTTGTGGATGAACTATGACAAAATCTGAAAAATTTCAAGGTGAAACACATTTACAATTCAGCTTTCTTTTTTTTTTATTTTTGACTTAAACATCTCTCTTTCATTTTCCCGAGAAAATATAAGGGGGAGCGTAGTTCAAATTCTGCATTTGAGAAAACTTGGCATTCTCAAAGTTGTCAATAGGAAAATGTTGATACACTTCCATCGGGTTTGACTGCTCACAAAATGCTGATCACGTTACACGTCATGGCTGAAAGTTTAAATTAACGCTGTTGCTTTAATTAGTATGTAACCCTTTACATTCATGCCTACAGCTACTTTATTAGTAAATACATTTTCATCTTGAAGGAACTTACAGGTAACTTTGAATGAGCTTCATGAAGTCAAACAACACAATTAGTGTGCAATCCGGAGCTATAAACAATGTACAATCATAGTTGTGCTAAAGATGCTATACTTTATTGTCTAATATTACTTATTCAATATCTGCTATTTGTTAGTTGTATTGTCAGGCTGAGTTAGATGTCTTTGCCACACTCTGGGCACAGGATATCATCCCGTTCAGTCAGGAAGCCACGGCCAACCAGGGACACGGAGCACTTCTTGCAGTTGAAGCAGTCGTTGTGCCACTGGCGCTCCTCGAAGGAGATGTATTTGCTTCCTCCGAGACCTGAAGGAAAAAACATCAAGTCTACCATCAGGAGACTTAAGAAAAGCAGTTTTGGATCCAGTTAGTATGAGGATTGTTTGATTACCACTAATCGGGGTGGTGCAGGAGGCACACTTCTTGGCATAAAGGTTGCAGAAGCAGTTCAGACAGTAGGCAAAGTCATCTCTGGAGGTGAACCTCTGGCCAGACAGCTGCTGCTTGCAGCTAGTGCACAGGAAGCAGTCCTTATGCCAGGGCTGGTCACGGTAGGTCACCCCACCGGTAGTGATGGGCTAATCAGAATGAGCATCATCTTATTACCCTTTCGTGTTTCGTAAATACACAAAGACGTGCTTGAAGTCCTACCTTCTTACAGTGCACACACTGCATGGCAAACTGCTTCTCGTAGCAGGGCACGCAGAAGTTCTGGCTCTCCTTTGGGATGAAACTCTTGGTGCCGATTGGCTGCTGGCATCGCTTGCAGGTGAAGCAGGTCTCATGCCAGCTGTTGCCCTTGTGCTCCATTTTCCTGGAGCCTTCAGAAAATCGAGATGAAAGAGGCAACAGGAAGTTAAAGAGATGGAAAAAGAAGCAGCGCTGAGAGAGAATTATAGGAATCAGCTTTGAATCCTAATAGAGTAATTGGGTAATTGGGTATGCTCATACCAATCGGTTCAGTTTGGATAAGACTGGTTGTATTGTGAATGGTGTAATTAAATTTAACCCGAGCTAAATCGGCACTAAGCAGTTGGAGTTCATCTTGTACATCTATGCACCACAAAGTTATGTTTCCTTCATTTATAGTTGAAATTTTTTGGCTTTCTGCTGTAGGTGGCCAAATAAGAGAATTTCAGCTAGACTGGTGGCAGGCTGAACCTTGGTTATTTCTTAAGTTGTTTACAATTGTAGAATTTTAATAGAAAGAGGTGTTGTATGTAAAAAATAATTTAAAGGGTGGGAAAACAAACAAAAAAGGTCAGTAGAAGTTTGCATTCTACCAACTAAACAAAAAACACGAGTGGAAACTGAAAGTTTTTCCAAATTTTTTCTGTTCATGCACAAGCTGATAGTAGCAATGCAGCAGAGCCACATGTAGCTGGAAGTTAGAAAAGTAGACATGTTTTTTTTCTCCTTCTTTTTTTCTTATCTTTTTCATTTGACAACCTGTCGGTGTTGCCCTGCAATGGCCTGTCGACATGTCCAGGGTGAACCCCGCCTCTCGCCCGAAATGTCACCCTGGAGACAGGCACCAGCACTGCTCCTGACCCCACTAGGGACAAGTTTGTAAGTAAATGGACGGATGGAAGCCGGTCAGTAGGTAATCAATATACCGGATTATAATGCGTATTTAAGTGTTGCTGTGTTAATGAGGACATAGATTTAAAATGAACATTTA
Source organism: Poecilia picta (assembly GCA_033032245.1). Taxonomy (NCBI): domain Eukaryota; kingdom Metazoa; phylum Chordata; class Actinopteri; order Cyprinodontiformes; family Poeciliidae; genus Poecilia; species Poecilia picta. The sequence goes on from CM065354.1 coordinate 25,713,186, forward strand.
ATTGCCCCCTATGTGTTTGCCTCTTCACTTATTGATGCCTCTGGCGATTGAATTATTTTGGGTCACTTCTTTCTACATTTCATTGTGAGCGTCCATAGGGCTACCTCAGCCTGATCACGGAGGTAACAGGCACGCAAAAATATCTTGTCAATTCTTTAAAAGTTGGGCCTCAAATAAGTTTTGAATTGCTTACATGCATGTCCATTTAATGGTGAATGGGACCATTTTGGGCAGTGCAAGCAGTGCTCAACTTGCAGAAATAAGAGCTCACCTAAGGCAGAAGTTATGCTAGAAATGCTGCTGCTCAGACCAGCCCACCTGCCCCTCAGGAGACGTCCCCCAACTTGCCTGACTTTGGTCACATCAAAACTCTTCAAAAGAAAATCTAAAAATCTTTGCATGGTGTATTTGATTTCCTTTTTACCTGGCATGATAGTTTTTTTGCACTCATGGCACTTGGAGGAATACTCATTGGAGTAACACTCGGTGCAAAGAAGCTGCTCATCCTTGGTGGAGAACGGCTTGTCCACGAGGGAGCGCTTGCACTGGAAGCACTTGAAGCAGTCCTCGTGCCAGTGACGGTCCTTGTAGGACAGATCCTGCAAGGAATGTCAGATAGTTGTTGCCAAGCTGACATAGTCTCATCTTGCACATGTCTGTAGTGTTTCTTTTTCAATTCAGTCACTTACCCTGGTGTTGCAGCCGATGGGCTTCTTGCACTCTTCACAAGTGTTGGAGTACAGGCTCTCGTAACATTTCACACAGTAGGGATTGTCCTCTCGAAGAACGTACTTTTTCCCAAACAGGGACTCCTTGCAGTAGTGGCAGTCGTAGCGCTCGGTCATTTTGACCAAGAGTCACTCACCTGGGAATCGAAAGACTGCAGGCTTTATTTGTTTGTAAGACCTTTCCAAAGGAAAAGAAGGAAAACGGTTTTCTCTCTGATCTTTCCTACCAGATTTCACTTTGTTCTGTGCATCAGGAGCAGAGAGTGACCGGTTGTGGAGATATAAATAACTCCCATCAGCCCTGCTTAGAGACAGTCAACACTTGCCCTCCCTGCATACCAACGCCCACTATGCAAGTGTGTACTGACCCATCCAGGGCCTCACTTCCAACTGTCAGCGCCAGATCCCTGTTTCCCTGGTCATTGTGAGCGGCACTCGTAGTAATGACTATTAAAAAACAAGCAGCTGCTCGGGGTTTACCTTGTACTGTGATACTACGTATTTTCCTTACAAGTCCAGTCAGTTTTGTCCGTTCTTCATGTCTGGCTCATAGTTTTAAAATGAGACCTGTGATCCTCTTGGAATCGAGGAGGCAATACCATTTTTTGTCTGGACAAAACCGAGACTTTTAATCCCGTCCGTGCCTCTCCGTTACGAACGCAGTCGACCCCTCCCACATTCCCTCATTGTCTTCTGCTCCCACCATGACTCACCTAGCTTATATAAGGATTTATCTGACTCCTAAAAATACGGAAAGATAATCTGAACGGCCACAAATAAGACCTGCAGCTATTTGGACGTGCCATGCAGCTGTTTTGTCAGGTTTGGGGGTCCGCTTTGATGCCCATCCATCTGGGAGACCAACTGCAAGGAATTTAACCTCCGGGGAGCTTTTGCCTTTAAAGAAAAAGCGGCCTCTTTCAAAAACGTCTTTAAATCTGAAATAAAACTTACAATTTTTCAGAGAAATAAATGAGAGAAAAAAAGTCATTTGCTGCTTTTTTTCTCTCTCTCTCCAAGCTTCCAGATGTTTTATTGATGATGATAGTTGCTTTAAAAGTTGTGTTAAATATTGCAACGACTTGTACATACTCTGATTGAGATGCTTCAACTGTTTTCTGGGATTAGGTGCTTTTCCAAATCAACAAATCACGAGGGCATTCCTTTTCAATTAAACACAGTTTGACATTAGCACATTAATTCCAGCCTTTAAAGTGGATAATGAAATTAAAACAATTTAGGCCTTAATTTGTAAGGGTTGACTTTAAATTTATACTCAGCCCATAATGCGACTCAGCTAAACAAGTACATGTTAACAGCATAATGCTCACTATATTTAATGCTGAAGCCAAACATTAGATGCCCCTGTAATAGTTGATCATGAACAGCATCACAGCATCAAAGGATAGTCACCACTTTTCAATTTGCAACAAGAGTTTCTCTTGGATGAGGAGAAGACAGGAGGGAAAGGCCTAAACTAACTCTGTAAAATGCAATTAGCAGATTTTCAAAGTGTTTATTTTGCACAGAAATATGGAGAGGAAAGTGGAGGGAGGGATGAAGAGGAGGTAAACAATTAGGGATCTTGTGCAGCTGGAAAACATGGATGAGTGGGAAAAGGGAGGCATACACATGAGGATGCCGACGAGCAGCACGGCCTCAGAGTGGAGGAGGACATGGCGAATGAAGACCAGTGAAGAAGAAGAGAAGGATGGACAGGTGAGTGGATGGATGAGTAGTAGCTGAGTTTGGCTCTTACCTTCCTGTGTGAGGAGTGTGTGCCTGTGCTGAGTCTGGGGCAGACTGAGAGAGGAAGCTCCGGGCGCGCTGTAGTTACTCCTGATTACATTAGCCGACCCATCACGGGCTAATTGGAAATGAGGGAGGGGTAGACCGGGAGTGCAGCATGGGGGCAGGGTCTTTCTTTTTTTTCTTTCTTTTTTTTGAGTTGATCTATAAATACAGCAGCACCTCTGAGAGATAGCCCTCGAGGCCCCTTTTCATGTCCACGCTCAGGCACCAGCACGACCACGTAGCCTTTTAAGGTCACTCAGTTGTTCTTCTCAGTCTCTCTCTCACGCACTCACCGGAGGTTCACTCAGTCAAAACTTCCTTGGATCATAAAGTAATTCACTTGCCAGGGCTTTTCCCTGCTGACTTGTTGTGTTTTACGTATATGACTCCAATGATGTCACAGATAAGAGAGGATTTCCTATGCTCAGTGGTCTCATCTGTCCCCATGTCTTCTCACATTCCCTCACAGGAGACTCCGTCTTCCAGCCCGGTGTGGTGGCTACGGTACCCAGGCTGCTAACAACAGAGACTCATGCAGTTTCTAGGGAAGTTTGGCTTTCTTGTGTGCAATCCTTCACTCTCCCATTCACACGTTGGGCCTGTCCATAACACTCCATGTGCTCTTCCAGTCTCTCTATCTTTCTGTGTATTGGGGAGGTATTTCTCAGAATAAGCATCACCATGGACCCACTTTGATTTTGATGCTACATGTGTGTGATGTCGCCAAGTGTATCTGTGTTTCTAGATGGTGGCAACGGAGTATATATTATAGTTTTTACAATTTTTCCTTTTCAGTTGTGTTTGTAGTTCATAGTGCCTCTTTACATTTACTCAGTTCCATTTATTTTGAGTAACCTTTTGAAAAGTACGTACTTCTAGAAGTAGTTTTACTGCCCCACGCTTTTACTTCTACTTGAACAATGCGATTTTAAAGTCTCTCTCCTCTTATTTGAGTACAATTGTGCATGCTCTACCAACATAATTGCATCACTGAATGAAGAACCAGCTAGTTTCAACTAAAAATACGCTGGACACAGACACAAAATTACAGTTTAGGTTAAAGCGAGACTTGTGATTTTTAGACTTGCTTCATGGTTTGAATGTTTTTTTCTTCAATCGAGTATTTTTTTTTCATTCAGTTTTCACTTTAATAAGAAAAATACATTGATACAAATTTCAAACTTATCCTTCCTCTCTGCATAATCATGACTATATATATATATATATATATATATATATATATATATGTGTGTGTGTGTGTGTGTGTGTGTGTGTGTGTGTGTGTGTGTGTGGCGTGCGTGTGTGGGTGGGTGGGTGCATATTCAGAGCATCAAGAGTTTGTTGTGCTATTTCTGAAAAACAACACTAAGTTTATAAAAGTTTATAAAAAACATTTAATAAAACAAATTGATCCAGTACAAATTCTACCAATTATTAAATTAGATAAATATCTAATTTCCTTCATTACCAACCATAAAAACACTCTGGTAGTGTCTCTGGTTAGAACCATACAGTTGGAACAAACAGGAAGTTGTGCAGTTTTGACTAGTACTGTAGGTAAAATTGAAGTCAGATGATAGCATCTTAAACAGAAGACCATGTTGTGCTAGCTCCAGTAAAACGACAGGAGGAGGATTTTATTTGATTATTATAGAAATGTTGCCATTAGTGGTACAATTAGGCATTGGGAGCCAATCAGTTCGGTTCAGTCTGGTTAGATTCAGACATGTGATCAAATTAATACCTCAAGGGACAGCTCTGTTTTAATGCCCAGCTGAAATAACGCCCCCTTGCTTTCCCTCTCTCCTCGGCCCTTCTTCTTTCCATTCAGCTGGTGCAAAGCCTCCCCTCCTCCACTCCGCAGCCTCCCAACCAGGGCGTCCACCTCAGCTGCTAAGGCCAGCGGATAAAAGTGCAGCTGTCCGGACTATCATGATGGTAAAGCCCGGTACTTACGCTGGCCACAAATACAGCCACGTGAAAAGGTCAGCCCAGGCAGTCCCCATCATCACCAGAGTACTGTTAATCATTAATGCCACAGCAACCAATTGGACTGGAATTACTCCGGGTCATCCAAGATCCAGTGTCAGCCCTTTGGAAGAACTTCGCTGCGCTCCATGTGGTCGAAATGGATCCCGGCAACCAGCTCTGAAGAACGTGCAGCGTCATAATGAGCGTCTCAGAGGGGCAGTTAGAGCCGGCGAAGACGGATACAATCATTTGGGGTTTCCACTGTGGGAATAGGAAGGCAACTGTCCCCGTCTTGACATTACATGAGCCGATGGTGTTTCATATCTTCCATCTTCCATGAACGCGGTTTAAAAGAGGCTGCAGTCACCAGGTGGTTTAGATGAGCATGAAAACAGCCGGGGGAGAAATCTGTTGTTTTACACACTGAAAGAAGGACCGAAGGAACATGACAAAGGCTCTTTGTAACAGAAATTTTCAACGTTAATAAATTAGACTGTTGTTAAAAGTAAATTCCATCCACTATTCTAATCCAGTTACTGGGTGGCCAGTTTAAAAATTGGTTATTTCAATAATCCAACTAAAAAAAGAATCTAATTTTTCATAAATTAATAACACAAAGTCATGTATTACAAGTGTATTTCTGTTGTCTTTGGTCGTTGTGGCTCACAGCTAATGAAGTGAAATTTCCCAGAAAATTTCCCTGCTATACAAGATCAATATAAAAATTATTATAAACAGAAAAATACTCTTTTACGGTTCATGTAAACATAGGGAAGACTGCTGATTTGACAGTTGTCCAGCAGACAGCTGCCGGACGCCCTGCATGAGGAAGGGAAAACACACGAGGTCCTTGCTAAAGAAGCTGTCTGTTTACAGACAGCTGTGTCTTAGACAGTGTATTAATAGAAAGTTTATTAGAAGGAAGAAGTGTGGAACAAGAAAAGATGCACAATCAGCAGAAATAGCCACAACTTGTAAAAGTGTCACCACGCAATCGGTCCCTGAAGCACGATTCCTATCTTTAGTTTATTTGCACACTTCTGTATCACTGCTATAGAAAGTGCACCATATTTATTTAAGATGTTAGTTAAAATAATATTTGTAATAATTCCCTTAATGAATAATAATTGTGATACTTTAGTTTCGTCCTCCATTGGACCCGTCACAGACAAGTTAAGACATTTATTTTCATAATAGTCTCACCTTTTATAAGATTAACTAAAGGTGTTATCAAAATGTACAAGACTATATCCCTAGTGTTCATGGGAAACACCAATTCATCATGGCATCTTTCTGCACAATTGATTATTCTGCGCAGACGCATAAATTTACTTGAGTAACTTTTTTTTCAGAAAATAGCAGTCAAAGTAGTCTAGCAAAGTTCATTTAGACCCTTTTTACTTCATTTTTTTAGTCTCTTTTGTCATTTGCTGTTTTTGCAATTATAATGAGATAGCTCCTTTAATTTCATTAAGAGAAAATATTTATGAGCATTGTTATTTATTGTACCCAAATGAACATCAAATTACAACATGTGACTTTTTTATGAATCCGGTCAGCAAACCAAAATAAAGGGAAAGAATGGGATCTTGTTAGAGAAAATGAACAATTTGAGGAACGCTCATGTGGCCAGTGCAAAAATAACTCTCACGTGAAAAAGAACCTTATCCTTGTATGGCAGGCTGAAATAACAAACAAGTAATTACTTTCTGAATTAGGAACACAGCTCCTGCGGCAGTTTCAGATTCTTTGATCAACACAATGCACACATAGCTTCTCACACTGGAGCATCCATCCACTCGGCACCTATTTCTGCTCTGGTGGGTCCTTTTCCACCTAATCGTGAATTTATGAGCATGATTAAAAGGCTCCTTAACTCATTGTCGCTCTTTTTGCACTTGGTGCCACTGTGGTGGTGTGGGTCTAAATATGACACAACAAATCCTCCGTCATTTAGCTTGGTGTTGTGTTCCTTGGCGACCAAATCCCCTGCGGAGACTAAGGGGGGGTATTTCGACCCCAGCTTTGACCTGACACTTTATTTAGATACTGAAATCTCTCTTTTGTCTGATGTTCTTCCCGCCCGTGTTAATTTTCACACAAAATATCTCATGCTGTCACACCTGCCTCAAAAGCTCCACTTCTTTCTTTAATCCCAAAGAAGAAGTTTAATGTGCAACATGAAAGAATTTTTTTTTAAAAAAGCAATTGTTTAAAGTTTTGTTGACCAAATTTAAAACAAATTCTGTCCCTCACAATTTGATTTGAATTTTTTTCCACACAAACATCAGAACAGGGTTGCAGTTACCACAAACTTTTTTAGCACATCCTTAAAGGGCCACCTGGTGTGGTTTTACAGTGAGAATGAAATGCTTTCCCATTCTTGTTTAATTTAGGGTTGTACTTGCACAGGATTCTAAAATTATTGTAACATTTTTGTTTTTATTGTAACATTTTGTTTTCTGTGTTACCTATCATCTTAACCATAAAAAAAATATATTTTTTAACATAACATGACTTAAATGAGGTTAGATTACTGTAAAGGTGTCTTTGCATGTCTCTGGTCAGTCAGTCATCCATAAAGCCGCCAACATCAAAAAAATGGATCATGTCAAACCGAACTTCAGTCCCATTTTTCCATCTGAGAAACTGACATTTCTGTTTCGACTGCAAATGGAGCGTCTCAATATTTTCCCAGTCTCTAAAACACACTTACAGAAATCTTAGATTTGGGACTCCCATATTAAAAATTGTGTATTTATGTTTTGGGGTTGCTAAGTTAAGATTTAGGGATTCATCTTTTATATTAACCTAAATCTTGTTTTCACATTTCAAGTATTTGAACAAACTAGTTTATTTCACACAGTTTGTTTACTTGTGAACACAGCAATCACAGTAGGATGGGGACCTGTACCGAGACCATTTGGACGAGGGGGTCTTTAATACACCTTGAATCAAACGCCGTCCAGTAGCCAGGTATTAAACAAGCTAAAAAACTTTGAAAGTAACATAAAGCCTCGTGCAACTTCAAGACTTCTTCTGACAATGCCTTTGATATTCACTCTGAGATGATTTCACCTCAAATAGTACCTATAAACTGATAATAAAATGAAATTCTATGTTTTCTTTATTTTATTACCTTGTGCATGAATGATGCCAAACATAAACATGTGCCTTAGTAATAATTACTCTATAACGTTGAGTACTGAACATGTCTGTAAGAGCCTGCTGGTTTCTCTGGTGTTTCCATTCACAAACAGGTGATTAAAAGCTGCAGTGCTGCTCGTTGAATGACAGCTGGCCCCCCTGGACGAATTTATCTCACTAAACATGTCTGCCGCAAAAAAAAAAAAAAAAAAAGGACAGCTGATATGGTGACTAATCTGACAGCTAATACAAAGCCTACGCTTTGCTGGACACAGATCTAAAAGATCTGTTGAGGAGAGGGAAGGCCGAGTCCGTTGGTATGGTGGCAGATAAGGGTCAAATGTGCCCAACAATCCCATTTTGTCAGAGTAATAGCATTGGAATGCTTTGTCAGAGAAGTAATTAGAATGATTTTACTTAGTTTTAATTTGCAGTCAGTTTGTTAATGTATTTTTAAATGGAGGGTATTATGTATTTCCCAGACACATAGTGCCATTTTATAGTACAATAAGGTAACAATGTTACCGTCAGCTGTATATATATCAAACACAACTTAATTGCTGTGTGAGGCAGACGTTTGGCTGGAGACAGCAGCTCCAAGGAGGAGCTTTGAGGAAGGTAACAGGCGCTTTCTGACAGCAAGCGTTTAGGCAGCCTGGGGAGATTCAAGGATTTCTCAAACATGCAAAAACCAATCAAAGCAACACTCCAAGTTTATTTGTGTATTTTTAAAGAGGAACATTACTCATTAGACAATTGTTAATAGGAGAATTACCTTTTAACATAATGTGAAACAAGAAAAGAGAAAATTTTACATTGTAGCCCTTTCTCTCTTTCTTTTTTCTTTCTCTCTTTCTTCCTCAACACAGAAGAGGGTTTTGGGATAGCTTCAAACCAGCCAATCACTTCTCAAGGCCCTTCAGACTGAAATCTTACTTATTTTGTTAATCTTCCGCTTTCTTTGTGCATTTGTACTTTTCAGACACATAGCAACAGAAATTCATTCCAAATAAATATTAATTTTAACTGTTTTATTTAGATGAATTTGCTAAAATAAATGTATGGCATGCTAAAGCTAGAATCAATGGTGGTTGTTAAAAAAAACACAGTAGATGAGCTGTTCTTGTGTGTAATAAAGTTCAGTTATTTCCTACATTCTGAATAATTTTAGGCTTTTAGGCACATCCTGCTATTTTTTTTTAATTATCTGCTGAAGTTCTCCAACAGAGTGAACCCAGACAAAATCATGTGAAGGTATCCAGTGAGTGTGTCACGAGTTTGAAAGAATCTCTTTCACAAGTGGAAGAACAGGCCTTTCACAGTGCAGACAGTTTATTTGGTACTTTGTCTTTTCTCCAAACTAATTCCAAACAAGGTTCTGCTAAAGAGTCACTTTTTATTGCATTACTTTATTTTTAAAGCAAAATTTTGCAAATAAATATTTCAATTAATACATTTGCATAAATGCTTTTCTGACATTTTCTCTCAAAATTCAATTAAAATTAAATTTTCCAAATTTCATTATAATATTCTCTGTAGTTCTTTACTGATGTTTTCAACAAACTAGGCCTACATCTAGACTGCTGTCATAGTGTTTGGATTAGTTTTAATTTTCCAAAAAAACAGCACAGTGGATTTTTCTTCCAAGAATTTGGCTCAGCGATGGGACAAGCTTTGGAGTTGCAATAAATCTTTGGGTTTTTAAAGGACTGTTTCAATGTAATTTCTCGGAAGCAGATCTAATATTCAGTTTGTTAAATGTGAAACAGTAAATACTCACACCAGAGAGAGAATACACGGCTCAAGATGTTAGAGCTCACAGTGTTACAGTCACACAGGAGAGAGGAATAAGGAAAAATGTGGATTTCATTTTTTCATGGAGATTTTTTTAAACTCCGGTCTTCACAAAGGATATGCTACCTCTAGATATTACAAGGTGAACTATTTCGGTTTTGGTCCTTGAAGATGTTTCTTTATTCAGGCAAGAGGGTCTTTCAGACCATACTGTGACCTTTAACCTCCTGCTAGTGACCTGACAAAATACCCAGAAGTCTCCACTGTTCATCTTGAGACTAAAATGAAACTGGAAAACCTGAACTAGAAGTCCTACCTCTCTAAAATGTGAAATGTCACCTTTGTTAGTGCTGATTGGTAGATTTTGTCCCCCTGCACTGAGCATGCTTGCAGTTTTCCACTGAGTTCAGTCATTTAATATGAATCATCAGAATTTAAACATATACAGACATTGACAGATTTGATTACTACTATTTATTTTAAAAAATACATTTTATTCATAAATAAAATTGTATATTGGAGCTTTTCAATTGAATATATTTATATTGATAAATTATATTAAGAAATAATAATTTTCAACACAATCATATAATTGTTGGTATTTGTATTGCTGAAAAATTACTGGTATATCTTAAAATCCCTTTAAAATAAAATTTAACTGAACCTTTTGTGACACATATTATAAGTTTTGGCACCTCAAATCTTAAACGGTCAAATAGATAACATGTAATCTAATCTTATATTTTATCTCTATAACTATAACTTTGCTACAGGCCTCTGAGCAAACAGTCTCCCAGCAGGACCATGCAATGAAATGCAGATACCCACTATCAAAGTTTATTAGTTTACTCTGACAAAGCTGTCTCCCTGTAAAAAAAAATGGAACAGTTTAATCCATTAGTTTCACATTTACAGTGAAACTAATGGATTAAACTGTACAAAGATCCTTTTGCATCCGTTTTTTAGTGATTAAGTTATCGTTTCCTTTACTTAGACCGTTAGATAACTGATAACTAAAGTCCTTTTTTTTAACAGCTAACCTCAAAGTATTTTGTAAATTAAGTTCCCTCAAAGAGTCTTCTGTACTTTCACTGCACTTGTGACTGGAAACTTTAGTTAATTGTGATTCCTTGAAAAGATGTTTCTCATACTGGCAGTTCCAGAAATGCAGATAGTCGTGTATTAGCTTGTTTATCCTAAAAAAACATCATACATTGGGAGAAAAACAAAATTAAACAGGAAAAATTGCAACCTTGAAGGAAGTACACAAACTTATCCTCTAAGAGTTACAGGGGGAGCAACAAGCACATTTTTGTTTGATATGTTTAAGTTTAGCTTCCAAGATGGAAACAATAAGTTGATCATAATGATTGTTCAGAGGAAAGCAGATGAATAAAGCCACTTTGAAAATGATCATTTAGAAATACTCACAGTGCTCTTCTTGCTTCCTTACACTCCAGTTTTCCTGTTTGGTTCCTTGTTTCTTGTCTATCAGTTGAACGTCTCTCCCCCACCCCCAATTTATGTTTACCAATGTTAATATTCTGATTGTTCTTTCTCACTTTTAACTCATGAAATCCTAATATTTCTATTTCACATTTTATCATGAACTGACTCTAATGCCGCGTTATGTTAATTCAAATATATGCCTATTTAATCTTCTCACTATACATTTATATCTAAATTACTTAAACCAGAGATATAGATCTGGCTTTTTTTCAGTTCTAAAGGTTATGTGATTAATTTTTCTAAAAAATAATAACTAATATTTATTTCTCTTTTATTTTGTTCACACTTTTATAATGTGATCATTCTCAATATATAACCGTCCGTTTTTAAACTCTCCTGTGGGGATCATTGTTTTAAAGTTTGACAGCATGAAAAGTATCTACATCTCTCTTAAACAGCTCATTACGTAACAATTGACTAAATAACTAAATAATTATGTATTAAATAACTTAAAAACTTAAGAGCGTGTTCATTCCCAAAGATATATTTCTGATTTAGATAAGTACATCTTATCTACGTGAATCGCATACGCACCTTTTCGCCATACACATAATCTACATTTCATGAGATTCACATTTCACAGTGGGAGGGAGCAGAAGCCAGAAGATAGCAAACATAGCACAGGAGCCGCTGGTTCACCACATACATCATCGCCTCTAGTCAGGTGGACTTAAGGACAGGCGCCTTTCTGCCAAAGTAAACATCCAACCTCATCAGTGCTGTAACTATAACTTTGCCACAGGCCTCTGAGCAAACAGTCTCTCAGTGGGACCATGTTGTGCAGCTGGTGAGAGCATGAAGGGGCTGTGGATCTAAAATGGAAGACATCCTAGTTATAGCGGCGGATAGAGTGTTGACGTTTTCCTCAGGCTGGTTGAATTAGTCGAGCTTACCTTACGGCTTAAGAGGAGGAGGGTACGAATGGCAAGCCATTCCACTTCCCACTCATTTTCAGCGCCGCGTTGCAGACCCTACCTATGGCCTTGCGCTGTCCTGCGTAACAAAGTTTCCGTTAAATTCAATTAAGTGAACGACGCAAACTCTGAGTGGGTTCACCACGCCACTCAGCTCTTTCCAATCACAGGTCAGCTGTCTGAAAGCAAGTTTCAGGGGAAACGTGTGTCTCTCTTCAGCTCCACAACCAGATGCATCTGGTTACTTTGCTGAGCTGATTCTGGTAAAACTTTAAAGTTAAAAGAAGGAGTGTAAAATCACACTCAGCTCGGACATGTATCCCACCTCCTGGCACCATAGTGACAACCTGGTGAAGTCCGGTAGGGTGATGTGCAATGAGACCTGACTGCTGGGATGCTCTGCCCCCTTGTGATAGAAAATCTCAGGAAGCATGTGACAGTAATAATATTATGCTGTGTTTTTTTTTTCTCTCACAGTGATGCTAGTCAAGACAAGTGTATTTATATTGCAGTATTCATACACAAGACCCATTGTAAGCTAAAGAGTTTACAAGACATTAAGAAGCTGAAGAACTGGTTTGAAAAATAGCCCATTTTTTGTAAGGGTTGCATAACATATTTTAAAATTGACAAAATATAAACTGAAATAAACTGAAATGGGTTCTTTACATTTAAATCTCATCTTTAATAGAGTGTTTCAAACAGGAAAACTGTTTATAAGTTCAATTGTTCTATCAACGGCTACTGTAAATAGTGTTTCAAAGACCTGATTTAAAAGAGTTTCTTTATAGCTCAGGTTTTCAGGGAGTTTTGTCCCAGAACTGAGGAGGATAGAGACTAAATTGTGCAGCTAGTTCTTTAGTTCTGGTCTTCGGAACGTCTTCAAAGAGCATGACGTCTACATGCTTAACTCAGAAATGCACAGCAGTAAACAAACTGTTTTTTTTCCTCCCCAAGTGATCAGAGATGCAATGAAAAAAAAATCTAAACTTTGATTTCCAACATAAGTGGAAAATGTAAAAATAACAACATAAAAATATGAGGGAACTTCTCAGTAACTGCAATGAACTGGTCAATGATAATAAATAGTGACTAAAGGGAGCTGTGGAAAATCAAACAAGACATACAAGTGCTGTCAATTAAAAATAGTAAGAGTTCATTTAAATCAAGAATAAAAACCTGCCTTTTTAGAGTTACTTTTGACAGGTTATAATTGGAACAATGATCAACATATTTGATGATTTGGTCATGGCGTTTGACAAAATGAAATATTTGTTACTGGTTTCACAATTGTTGACTGTACAATGTCTTTGTGATGTTCTTATGTTTTTATGATGTAAAGCATGTTGACCTGCCTTGTTGCTGAAATGTGCAATACAAATAAACTTTGATTTGACTTTGATTCGACACAGTAGAAAATATGACAGGCTTTAGAGTGGGCACACTAATTTAATATCTCTAAAAAATAATCAGAACTATTATCTATAAAAACAGTAAGTTCAATATGTCTTTAAGGCAACAAATACTGTTATTAGTAAAAAAAAAAAAGAAATATATTAACCCTTGGTTTTCCCATCATGTGTTATACTGTGTGTAGCAATCATATGTTTGGAGTAACATGAGTTTTAATAGTTTGCTAGAACATAAAGGTGTGGATTAACCCAATGACTACAAAACATATATTTTTTATTTCTATTTTCTTTTTTATTTCAGTCACTCTTTAGCTATTTTTAAATATATTTATAATAAGTTGCACAATTCCATCGTTCACTCTATCGTTCCATCGTTCACTCTGCGGAGGAAATGGGTTTCCTCCGCAGGGTGGCCGGGCTCTCCCTTAGAGATAGGGTGAGAAGCTCGGTCATCCGGGAGGGACTCAAAGTAGAGCCGCTGCTCCTCCACGTCGAGAGGAGCCAGTTGAGGCTCGGCCATCTGGTCAGGATGCCTCCTGGACGCCTCCCTGGTGAGGAATTCAGGTCCCACCGGGAGGAGGCCCCGAGGAAGACCCAGGACACGCTGGAGGGACTATGTCTCTCGGCTGGCCTGGGAACGCCTTGGGGTTCTTGGAGGAGCTGGAAGAAGTGGCTGGGGAGAGGGAAGTCTGGGCCTCAATTCTGAAGCTGCTGCCCCCGCGACCCGATCCTGGATAAGCGGAAGAAAATGGATGGATGGATGGATGGATGGATTGCACAATTCCATCGTTCACTCTACCATAAATGCAACCCTAGGCTTTAAGAAAACACTTTTTTCAACTGGAGAAGTCATTTTGGTCTAGCTTTGTCCTGCTAACTTGCATTATCTAAAATGTGGTGGAGTATTTGCAACCCTGTTGCTTTGGTTAGACCAGTGCTGTTACCACAATGTGCGAAGGTTGTCAAAAAGGCCTAAAAATAAAACCACAACCGGAAATAACAGTCCAATTTTAATGCGTGAGTAACTACGTAAATGACGCGAGCCATTGTGGTTAAGGTTGTTTATTTTCCTGTGACCAATCGAAATATTTATAAACTTGGTGGCCTATGATGCTTAATATGGTCTTTCTGCAAACTGTCACCATCAGTGAGAAATAAAGGGTTTGATGGGTGAACTAAAAAAAAGGAGGCAAAGAAAGTATCAGCCATTTCTCACTGCCATCGCCAAGGGGCGACATATTCATCCACAATCTGTCCCTTCTCCTCCGGCGTTGTCCTGTACTAGTCCCGGCGTCAGCGACGTCACCAAGCGGACCCGCGATGAAGCTGTAGGAAAACGTCAACGTCAAACCGGAAATAAAAGTTTGTTCTTTCAAAGTAAGAGCTCGACACCCCAAATTGACTGCAAAGTAAAAAAAAAAGAACAAACAAAGGAGAAAGTAGAAACAAGAAAGGAAGATCGGTAGTAAAATGATGAAAAGAAAATTAGATGATTTGCATTGCAAACAGTCATAAAGTTTTGTGTAAAGGTCAGATCTGGATGCTTTTTTTTAAAGTAGACATGTTTGAATATATAAATTCCCAAAATGTAACTTTTTGATCTGAAACACTCAGACCAGGTACTTAAATTTCCTTTCTCTCCATTATGATTTGAACTTGAAGCAAGTTGCTCTCACCACATACCTACATGCACTGAGTTTCTGCCATCCGATTGTCTGATTCAGTTTAATGTTAACAAGTAACAGAAGTACCTAAAAAAGTGGCCAATTACTGTTCATTGCTGATTCGGTATAACATTATGACTATCATCACATTAACGTCCTGTTGATGTGCTGGTTCCCATTTTGATGAAAAAACAGTCTCAACACATGGACCTTATCTAACCCTCAAAGGTGTATGATGCAGTTTGTGCCAATGTGTTATCAACAGATAAAGTCCTGTTGTGGATCGGACTTGTCTGCCGAATACATGTAACAGACCCTCAACTAGACTGAAATAAAGAGTGAACTGAAGACCGACATCACCCACAAGGGATGATCTGACAAAATCATCATGCTTTCATAATTTGCCTTTGTCAAACTAGCTCAAATCTTTATACTTGCCCATTTTTCCGCTTTAACAGCACTTACAGACAAATAATATTCTACCTGTTAACAATTTACTTATCGGTGTAACAGAGGTCTTCAATTCCAGTCATCAAGGGCTGGTGTCTGGTAACTTTTAAATGTATCCCTGGTTCAAAATATCTTTCTCAGTTGGCTGAATTACTTCCTCAGTATGGAGTCAATTTCTCCAGATTTCTGCTTAAGCCCAGATCATTTGACTTAGGTGTTAAAGCAGAAACACGTCTACAAGTTGCAAGAAATTGGCCATCAAGGCCCAGAGTTGAAGACCCTAGTTTGTCTAATAGGGGAAAAAAACTCCAATCTTTTTCCAGTCAGTGCGAAACAATGCAGTGGTAAAAAGATAGTCTTCATTTACTGTCCATTTTAGTTAAAATATTTACTATTATAATTTTTAGTGTACCCAATAGCAGCAGTGCCTGCTGTAAATACTTTTTAATTATCTAAAAATAATAGGTTAATTACCTTATGATAGTAAAAGTTGTTTTCTCATGAAAATGGAATTATCAAATCTTTTTTTTTCCTTTGGGAGAATTAACATTGTTTACTTGCAATAACGAAATTATCATCTCAATATTTCAAGGTGAGAAATGTTTCTCATAATGACCTGATAACTAACTTAGGACAGCAAAAGTCCTTTCGAATGAGTGCCTACAGCAGGGCATCTATTTTTGTAGTCAATTTATTAATTTAAACGGATGGCCAGTAAACATAACGTTCCTGTTTTGTTTTATTGTGAAACGTCTGACCGGAAGTGCGTCGTTCGCCCTAGCTAGCTTGAAAGAAGTGCTCGACGTGGAGAGGCGGTCAGCCTGCGAAGGGAAAACAAGCGAGGACAGGTCGGGCACCACATGCCCAGCCCGTGTTTTAAAACAAGGAAAATTAGTCAAAGTGGAGGACATGTGGATGTGAGTGGGGTTTTCGTCACTTTCACGCGGCCTCAGTTACTTATTGTTTGGCTCTCGGGCTGTGGCGTGTTGAGCGTGTCGCTGTTTGCCCATTCTCACTGGAGCGAACACTAAGGTAAGAGAGCCTGCAAACCTTACAAATGAGCTGCGTGAAGTTGGTGGGGCTGGACCGGTTACTTTTGACGCTTTTTGGTATCTTTATGGTTTAGTTTGATGTGTCTTTGAGGAAACTGGAAACTGTAGTAAAAGTTGGGACAAAGACGGCGGCTTTACTGGTGTCACTTTCACGCTTTGACGCCTGCTCTTTGTCCACTCCGATGCGGTTTAACCACACATCGAGCTCAAACCTCGATTCGCCCCTGATTGATCTCTTTTCTGCCTCATGTCTACTTTTCTTTAATGTTTAATGCAAAATCAAAAGGCTTTCACGTTCATCTACATCATAATTTCCCCCATCTTTTTTTGTTCGGGGCCACTTAATAAAGGCCTGCGAGCGAGGGCTACAATCCACAAACAGGTCTTGAGAAATCTCTATGTAGTGAGACATCAGCTTTTTATTTGTAGTGTTCATCACATTTATTGTCTGTAATATATCCAGACGGACGTTTTCTCATTCATTCCGTCATAATGCGCCCTGTTGTGTGGTGGATCTCCTGTTGAAGCCGCAACACAATGACCCGCACTTGCCAAAACACTGGAGATTGGCGACTGGTGCCACATGCTTAGCTTTGTCAATGGTTCTAGTGGCTTTCATTGGGAACTGCACCATCCATCCCTCTAATTACACGCGTTTCCAATTATTTTAGGAGTTGTACTTTTAAACAAACGAGGTTATCTGCACTGGCATTGAAGTAACTTATCAGATGTGCAGGTTTAAAATGTACGTCTGAAAGAAAGTGGTGAGAAATGGCAAAAATAAATGCCCAATTTAAAGATAACATGCTTTTAAATGCAAGTTAATTGACTTTATTTAGCCAGTTGTTCACGTTACTTTTTCTAGAGTATATTATTACCCATCTTGGTAGAAATTGGACAGCAATTAAGAATGTGCTTACACTTTAAATCAGTTGATCTTGAGAATAAAATGACACAATAACACCCTCAGAGGAACATTGTATTTGGTATCCCATAATTTCCTGCATCACATCTAAAATGTAAGATATTATCTGTTCATTGGTTCTCATGATAGATTGTATTGTTAAACCTGTGGGACACATGCACTTGCTGTAAAATGATTGTGGATTTTAGTGCCTTTTTTGTGAGGCTTTAATGTGTCAAGTTTTATTCATTAATTATAGAAAACGGAGATCCCTTTAAAACACGTCTGTTTGTATATTTTACAGTTAATTTCTAGCCATGTGATTTCAATGCCAGGCATGTTGCTGTGAGCTAACGATAGCACTGACAGTCTTGGTGCAGAGTCAAAATAAGTAAATCTATGTCCGTGACCATTTGAGTTGATCCTTTTTCTTTTTATTTGATGCAGTTAGCAATCTTTGTTTCTTAAAATGGAAGAAACGTGTTGTTGCATATTGCTACTTGATTTGAAAAAACAAACTAATCATTATTATTTATGTCAATACCATTTTTTCATCAAAACAAATCCCACTCTTTTCCCACTTACCAATTTAAATCTCTTAACCTAGATGTGACTTCAGTTCCAGCTCAGATTTCTGAGACACATTGAACACATCTTAAGCCTTATGTTGCTAATAGTAAAAAGAAATGGCTAACCATTGACATTCTGGGCCTATTCACTGTATCAGTGGGGCTTTTACAAACCCCAAATGGGTCATAAACATTTTTAAGGGATCGGTCAGGCGAGTGACCCCAACCGCTCCAAGCGGTTGGAGCCAAAATGGCATCCAAAGGCTTGTTGATGCCTAAATGCCTAGTTTCTATGGATTGTAAGATGCATTGTAGTAATTATCATTGATTCATCAGCATTTTTCCAAAGAGGCCCAAAGTTATACTACAGGTTTGCAGTCTTAATGAAGGGGTTACAGGTGCAAGATGGCATCTATTCCTATATTCAGTTACACACCCATTCTGCTGACACACCCTCTGAGTTCAGTACGTTATTATTTTGAGACCAAGATAAGGTTCACTCAGCTGTTTTACGTAGATGGAACTTGGCAACAGCACACTCTGGACTCCTAGACCTGAATCACAGAAACTCCTATTACAACATGTCAAGCAGAGACACTTTGAGCTTTGAATGCCTAACATTTTTATCATCTCAGAAAGCTGAGTAAAGGTGAGGTGCAATGGCTGACTGGGTATTTTAGATATAACAGGAAGAGCAAGTTGTATATTTACTGTACTTGGCTCTGATTTAAATTTCTCAGAATGAAATTTCTCTGAATAATCCTTTTTTAAAAAATCTTAAGACAAGAGCTTTAATTGGTTTAAAAAATTGGTTTAAAAAAAGACATGCTAATTTGTGTAAAAAAAAATATATTTTTTTTCCCATCAGGAACAATCATTTATATCAAGAACATATGTGAAGCAACACTATGTTTGACAGGGGTTTCTGTTAAAAAAATAAATAAAAGTCAAAATTCTTGTTTATTTTAGCTTTACTGATTAGCTTGGTTAGCATTTGTAATTACTTTTTAAACATCTCACTGACTGGATAATTTTCTAGCGTTAGCTGCGGCGCGGTGTGTTCTCTGAGCGTAAATTAATTCGGTTTTTGAATTTGACTTGCCGATCACCAGTCACATTCATTAACTGACCAACAACCATTTCCCGGGTGTATCCCAAGAAGACACTGGCTTGTCGTAACCTTGAAAATCTGAACCATCTCTAATGTTTGTTTTAAAGACATTTGATCAGCAACAGAGAGCTTTGGTAATGCTTTATGTTCACCATTGTTTCCTGTTGGTCTTTTTAGAGTTCACTTCCTTTCTGGTCTTTGTATTTTTAGAATAGAGCTCACATCGCAAACATTTTCTTTATTGTGTGAAAGGGCTGAGAACATAAAGAGCTAGATTTCAGTGTAATTTGGATTAAAACTTTTTTTTGTACCATAATTCTGTTTATAAGGATTCACTTCCTCTTTTTTTTCTTTTTATTAGCTGGAAGTGTTGAGCTTCAGCTAATAACACGTTAGGCCATTTTAAAAACGGTGTGTATTCAAAATTCAATGTCTCCTCTTCCATGGATCTTGTGACCTATATCTTATGACTTTCCTAATGGGAAGTAACCAGAATATTTTTTTGTGTGTTTTTAGGTTTACTGTTTGGGATCAGAAACATTTTTGTTATAATTGATTCTCTGTCCCTTATGGGGTATTTATTTTCTTTTTTTTCTTGTTTGTTTTCTTGGCAAAATACAATAACTTCATTTTTAGCTGTAATCTTTAGCATCCAGAGATGGGAAAGCATATTTAGGAAGTGGAAATGTTTTTCATGGTATTTTTGTCCCGAGGAGAGCATCATGTTTGTTTCCCTTTGGGAAAATTTAAGCTCTGTAGTAGAGAGAGAAAGAGAGAGAGGAATTAATAAGCGTAGGAACAGATGGGCGGTTAGGAGACAGAAAATTACTCATGAAGATCATGTTGATAGTAAAATAAAGGCCTTTGTCTTACTGGGCATCTGTAACCTGGATTGTTGTTCAACTGGGAGGACCAGCAGCCGTAACAGCTCAACCTGTTCCTGTGACCCAGTGATCTAGAGATATGGTAGCTATAATCACACTGCGTTTACATCTGTGGTGATGTTGGTGAAACACATTAAGGGCTTGGGATTTAGATTTAGAATTATAATTGTATAATCTCACACGGCTCTTGTGTTTTTAAGAGTCACTTCAGGTCACAGTTCACAAAATCTACTGTATTTTAAACACGCTTATGATAGGTTGCTCTAGGACTTGTTTGAAACTGGGGGACCTTTAGGTAAAAGTTTTTAGGTTTTAAACATTAATTACATGACTTAATCGGTTTAAGAGCTAATGATTTTGTAGTCATCCCCTTTTTCTTAACGCTGAATGTCATGCTGGCTCATTAATTCAGTTCTGACTGAATATACACTAGATTATTTAAAGCACAATTTATTAATTGTTTAGTATTAAACGTTGAATTTTGAGACTGATCTGTAGCTACTGGTGGCCGCCATGCAAATGGTTCTTTAAAGGATTTTGATAACCCATCGCTAAAATGTCTAAAACGCTTTGGAGATTAAATCTGACTATAGTATCCTAACTATTGGGATTCTACTGCTATTTCAGGGACTTTGGACCAACTTATGAGACGGTGCTTAAAAACTGTGCTACTTGAATTTTTTTTTCTCATACCCTAAGTTGTTGCTGTCTCTAACTCCAGTCCTTGAGAGCCCATTGCCTTTCAGCCTGTGTCCAACATGCCTGAGTCAGATAAATGGCCTTGAACTTTGATTCAGATGTTTTTGAGCAGGAAACAAAAAAAATTGCTGGTAAATGGCTCCTGAGTACTGGACTTTGAGACCTACGTTGTATTGTTTCAGTTTGTAAGCTTGATTCATGATTAAACCTGTAGAATCCAGACATAGTAAAGAAATGGAAAATCTTTATTTTTCTTTTTTTTTTTACTTTTTGATGATAAAAAAAAGTGTTTTTGAAAATGAAATCCTTTATTGTATGGTTGGATATATATATGTAAAAAAAACAAAAAACTTCAGTATATTTGTTTTCAAATAACCATTTACAGTGCAGCATTTGTGTCCTTTTGTATCCCAAATATGTAAAATTTCTTTTTGGTTGCTAATGACAAATTGATTTTTCTGGATTGCTCCCACATGGTGCCTATAGTCATGAAGGACGCATCATGATATTGCGACTGTTTGAGTCATTTCAACATGTATATTGCAATAATTTCCAGATGAGCATCCTGAAATTAAGATGTATTAAATGTGAATACAGTGGAAATTAACACAGACTGAGAATCTGTTGTAGTGGATGTGCTACGAGGTGACAATATACTTTGTATACTAAAATGTAGATGAATGCCATATTGTTTATTTTGGGACTTTGAACACAGCTAAAACCTTTCCGATGGTGAACAACATATTAACTCAGGCACACATTGAACTGTGGTTGTGCTTGGTGAACTTGCGCAACACTGAGCACCAGATGATAATTGATAAATATTGAAGTTGCGTGTTGTGAAACATCTAAATCAATTATGATGTTAACAGATAATAGGCTAATTAAACATATTAGTACATCAAAAATTATTATTAAAGCCAGCCAAAGCTATGCTGGGATCATCTGATGTCAGGATGCTTGATCTACATCCATTTGTGAAATTGTTTTTTGTTTTGACTATCTGAAGTACATTTTATGTATGCTAAAACCATTGATTTGATTAGTTTTTTCTTAAAAAGGCATTTTGTTGAACTCGTTTAAATTTGGATCTCATTCAGACATGATCTTTTTCTGCTTCTTTCATCTGTACTTGCTACTTTTTTTCCCCTCTCCTATTTATTCTCTTGTTTTTAACATTAATCTCAATCATTATCTGCTTTGGCCAACACTCAGACTTGAGTTCTCAATTAATGCCAGACAACTGGGTTCAGTCTGTCGGCCTCACTTTCCCTGTTCACTACTGGGCAACCTGCCTAATCCTTGGCATTGGTTGGGATGGCAAGAAAGGGAAGGAAACTGGGAAGAGTGGTAAGTTTGTGAGTAAATATGTTAGCCCAGTTTTCCGCAGAAACCAAAATGCTGTTTAGTGGTGTATGATAAGACCCAAGATGGCATCGAAAGGGATCACTAAAGTAGCAGAACCTGGCGAAAGACTAAAACGACTAATTTTTCCATTGACTGGTTTGAAGGCCAACGTTCCTGTGTGTTTGCTGGAGAATGGGGAAAGTCTGCAGGCTTTGTTGCTCCTGGTGGTAATTCGGCAGAAAAAAAAAGCAGATGCCCCTAATGCAAAGCAATCACCAGGGAGAGGAAAAACATCTGCTGTGTAGATCCACTGGATGGAAAAGGAGAACATTCTCTCTTGGAATTACTTTCATCTTCGGGGATCTGTGGGATATAATATGTGGGCATATACGCGGCTGTCATGTGAGGGTTTTCTCAGACCAGCAACAACTGTGAGTCACGTCACGCTATTCTCACACGCTGCTTCCATCTTCCTGTTTTAAATCAATACTTTTTTGACTTGAACCACTTGAAGCTGCCATTTGAGTTGATGAGTTTTACCCTTTCTCTGGCCTTAACCACGTCTCACCAAATGCGAAACAGAAAGGGAATGATGAAACCAGCCAGCGACAAATTAATGTGCAGCAGTTTTCCAGACTACTGTGAAATTAAACTCGCATTTTGAGGAAAATTCTCAATTTTCTTCTTTACTTGACGGAATGCGTCTCTAGACGAGGGAGGCCATGATCCGTTCGAGGCTTTCTGGAAGATTGTCTTGCAGATTGTAACTTCATCTTCTCCGTACTCGAGAGGAAGTGAGCATAAATTCATAAACATGCGGAGAGCTGCTCGTTAAATTGTAACAGTCCCCCCACTCTGTCCTTTAATGTGTATGGGGATTGTTTTGCATGGAAGAAAATTACCACTTGAGCCATCAGGAGGGACGTGATGAGAGTGAAATCTAGCAGGTCGTAAAAGGGAATTTTAAAATTGGGGCAAAAGCTCACTACTTTAACTCGTTACTAAAACTGACCAACAAGGAAAGAGAGCAAAACAATGTGAACAATGTTGATGAATGGATGAATTTTTTTTAAAGCAGGGAATAATGTTGATTCTTTAAATGTGAACCAGACCGTTTTTTTTATTTGTTGGTAGGTGGATGGTTGTGATCGCATCGGTCTGGGTTTGCATTGTCGAAAAAGGTTCAGAGGAAAATGTTGCAGCTTGTCTGACTCATAAAGAGAGTTCAGCTTTTGTTTCAGAGTTCGTTCGATTCTGTTGTTCTCGGCAGAGGCTTTGACGGGCCCTTCACGCTCTAATTGATTTAATTAAGTGGACGTCCGCCCCCCCATCCCCCCTTTGGCTGTACTAATGCACAAGCTGACAGCACGCAGACACGCATCATGTTATCTCAAACTCCACAACATGAGCTTTGCTTATCTGTAGTTTGCAGAACAATCCAAGTTTCCCTCCAGAGCATCCCAGCCCACGTAGCATCAATTCATCTGTGGTTCAGCCTCGTTGACAAACTTGGGCCATTCTTGTGGATGCCGCAGAAGGCATCGGTGCACTTGATAAATGTGGAAAAAATACATTAAGAAAACATGAAACTAATCACAAAAAACTTCATTAAGTTCATTGTTTTGTCTAGTCAGATTACTTCTTCTTTACAGAGGAGGTAGAGCTGCATAATGGTGATCATTATCATGATTTTATATACCTTCTGTAATATTGTTATGGATATTTAGCTTAACTGAACCTACATTTTTTGTATACTCTTGTTCATTAAAAGCTGCAACAAAAGCATTGTTAGATGGTCAGGCCTTTAAAACAATGTTTAAGGTGCAACTCTTTTATTGACCTGCATGATGCAACCACATCAGTTTAAAAATGCTTACAATGTATTAAGGAAGTCTGAGTTTGCAAAATATACTAAGGTATTGTTAATATTTTAAGGTGCTGCTCATTTTCTGTCATTGGTTGAGAATGATGGATGAAAAGACTGGGATGTTATCCGCTAATGAAATTACCAATCATAAGAGGAAGTCGCATTTATGATTGGTAAAAGTTACTTCCATGTAGTTGTGACTCGTAAAATTATGCCTTCTCTGTTCTCTGCAACATGTTATTTTTCCTTGGTGCTTTTATTGTAGCCCGAAAACCAGAGAAATAAGGACTTTCATCCTTCTTATGCTTATGTTTGCAAATGGGGGAACAAGTACAAGAGGAAGGCATTAAATTTGGATTCATCAGCCACATTCATTTTGAATATCCCGCTGTTGGTAACCGGTAAAACAATAATCCAGTTTCTCTCTTGAGTGGATGTGCCTGCTCCAGCTGCAGGGGAAGCTCCGTCTGATTAAGACCACATCCGCAACAGGTGGGCATGTTCGCAGTTGTGATTTTTGTAATTAACAAAAACAATTGAATTTTAGCTAACGACCAATTAATAAAAAAATGCAGCTTGCTACATATGATTGGGTTTCTAAGCTTTACTTCAGGTATTGCTATGATATGATGATGAAGTAGCCAAGATAATAGCTTCTGGCACAGCATCGCCAGGAATTGGGTGAGTTCACAGAAGTTGCAGTGTAGATGTGTAAATCTTCATTTTAGAGTTTTCTCGAACAAAAACATCAACATTTTTCCAAAGGGCTTGGCTGATTTTTAAGGTTTTGTCTGACAGTCTAGTTATTTAGTACAGCCGGTTTCAGAGACTTGGGCTACAGATGAAGCTTAACAAACTTCCAACCAGAAATCTGCTTCGGTTGTGATTTTTTTTTTTCTTTAATATATCTTGACTCCTTTATACATTGTGCTCCTAGATTACATTTAACTCAACAATAAAGTGTTGCCTTAAAAGATTATGGACAAATTCTTGCATTTATGGGAAGTGTCTAGACTATACACAGGAAAAAAAATAATGAAAGCAGGCATATAGAAATAGCAAGTGCCTGTGCTGAGGCATGAATTAAGTGAGGGAGTGTGAATGGAATTTGACTCCAGTGTAAACCTGCCACCAATCCCACCGCTTCCACTGCAAGGCCAAACAGAGCTGCAGGAATTGCAAAATAGATGAGACAAGACACAACAGCAACTAGCAAAATGATAGTTGCTCCTTTGTCAGCAAAGAACTCTGACCTACCAGGTTGTTCGTTTCTTGCGATCGTTAATTTTCTTTTTACACCTTATTCATCCCATTATGGAAATTCTGCATGTTGCAAAATCTTGAAGGGCTCTTTGCTGTCTGATCGGTAAATCTAAAAACCACACACTGCAGCAAAACTGCTACGTTATTTACCCATAATTTCAGTTCTTTTACTATTCACTGAATTGGTAATTGCACAAGTTTCAAAATGACCATTTCATACCTATCAAAATTGTCTTGCGGAGGTGTTAAAGCTGTAAAGAATCTGCTAAGGCTAAGGACAGACTGGCAGAATGGTCAACATGATGCACTTCAGAACATAAAGTAGTTCATAAAAGGCTGGTGCTGTCAACTCCTAAGGTTTATTGGGCTGTAAATATTGGTAAATTAGTCTCAAGAATCCTTATATAACAAGGTTTCTTCAGCAAACCTTCAGTAATTAGGAGCAGAACATATAGTTTCACAAAACCATTTCATAATTTAGCAGTTTAGGACTCAGTAACATCAACTTTTCCATGTTCTAGATTGAATAAATTGAATTGATTAAAATAAATTAGTTAAATATTCCTCCCTGGTTTTAAAATGTTCCGTTTGTTTGCCAACATTTTAAAAAAATGTAGTTCAGTGACAAGGGTTGGTTAAATATACTATCAGTATATGGTAGTTGAACTACTAGCAATCTGTCCAGTCTATGTATGTAATTTGACATTTTAACACAAAATCTCTAACTTTTGTTTAAGTGATGGTTTAAATGTTTAGACAAAATCCAACAGGAAAAGAAGGATATTGGTGTTGGCTTTGCTACGGATATTTGATCAGTTTGGCTCCATCGCTACAATAAACCATGAAAGTTTATTGTAGCAATGCTTTGTAGTGATTAGCTTAGTTTGGGCTTCTGTGTTTAGATGGTGTTCCAGAGAGAATGGAAGAACCTGTAAGTGCACATAATTTAACCCATTGTCACATAGAGTTCTGGGAACCATCTGGACAGTTTTCATCATTTGAGATATTTCTCCTCTAGATTTATTCAAGCTATACTACTAGATATTACCGTGTGACATGATGCTGCTGCCGCGTGCTTGGAAGTTGATTCGATTGCTGGAGAGAGCAACGTGATAGGCCTTGTCTAATCCATTTGTGCATTCTTATATTTCCTTCAACAGGCGTACACTCAGACACACATCCACATGGCTGCAGGTGAAGCGAGTCCTGCTTTATTTATAAGGTGTATAGCTCAGAATGCCACACGATTCTCCTGAGGATTCACGTTTGCGTGCTCTGTGTTTGGCTTGTATGCGTTCGCTCCTTGCTGTCTCTCACTCTTATATGCACTTGCTACAAAGCATCTGTTTACCCTTTCCGTGCAGGTTTAGCTTGGCAGAACTACATCTGTTTGAACGTGACCTTGGCAGTTTACAGGGAGCTGCCGGCAGACATTTGCTGACTCTGGCGCTTCGCGGTTTTATGTTGAAGGAGTGATATCATCTGCATGTCACGGAAGCAGGAATGCCTTTGTGTGTTCAGGCCAGAGCAACTCACTGTAACCAGCAGTGGAAAATGTCAAGCTATGGAGCCCAGCAGTGCAGAAACCATCTTGGGAGCAGGAGGGCTTAAATGGATTGAATCATCAGTCAGAGGGGTGGACAGAGAGGAGACAGCATTAATGGGAATGGCAGGGACAATTGATGATATAAATAAAGGCTGTAGGAAAAATCAATATTTATGAAAATCACTGAGGTTTCAAGATCTTGTTTTCACTTGAGGTACAGTCTTAATTTGGAAATAGAGAATGTTCAAAAGGTCTCCGGAATATTAATTTGATATAGCAATATTGTCTGTTATTTTCACATTGGTTACATTTCTTTGTAAGATTCATGGTGTTAGGAAATAATGATGAAATTATTCATCCCACATTTGACTTAGTGAACTTTCTTTTAATTTGACTGTAATTGTGGTTAGAAATGTACGGATGAGGCTTTTCACTCCGAATACAGATTTCCACTTTTCTTCAATGTCTGACTTGCTGATTTCAGCCTATAACATTTTCTAATCTATTCTACTGAATGTAGTAAAAAAAAGCTAATCTCTGATCAGTTTGTTGCTTTGATTGCAGATATAATTTGCTACTAAAATGCTATCATAAACGCTGATAAACTCCCCAAAAAGGAAACTTCCTTTAGGTATAAAAATCATTAGCTGGTAGTCTGATTTATTTATTTATTTATTTATTTATTTATTTATTTATTTATTTATTTATTTATTTATTTATTTATTTTAATTTTTGCAGTGAAGCAAGTTCTCCCTTGTTTCTACTCTTATCTGAAAACTTCCTGATTAAGTTAAGCATTTTAAGGTGTTGTGGGTAAGTAAATACACACCATCTATGTTTTTACTTAAGCAGAATGTAGGCTTTACGTGCTGCTATGTTTCCGCCATAGTTTTGAGAGCATCTCTTGTGCCTCACGGATCAAAATTAGGTTGCATCAAAGGCAAATAAACACGAGCAAGACTGACGAGCAGAACGGCAGCAAACACTCCCTGCTCAAATTCCCTCAGAGAAGGTTCCCATGTGTATCAGAAAACTTGGTTAAATATAGATTGTTTTTCTCTCCAGTCAGTCATGGAACATTTCATTCATGAAAAATTAAATTCAGATGAAAAAATAATTTTTCCAAACTCTTTGAAAATAAGCTGAATTCACTTTCTTTTCTAAAATTGTCATTACCAAAGATAATTCTGGAGACAGTGTTTTCTTTGACTGCTGCTTTGTCTTCCACCCCTCGTATTCCCAGTAATTTTCTCATTTTTAGTTTGTCATTGCTGTGTGTACATGATCTAAATCTTTTCTGGTCGTATCAGTCAAATCTCCTTCAATTGCTCAATAAAATAAATCTATTGACAAGTCTTAATGAATTACACTGTCAACTTATTTGAAAACCACTTAATTATTTAGGCACATGGTGGTGCTTACTGTGAGGTTTAACGACATTTTAATGAAACGCACAAGGCTAACTCTGTAACTTTATTGCCCCGTTGGGACCAGGAAATTACCAGGTTAAAATCTAAGGTTTAAATTCTCCAAAGGCTAAAAACTCAAGAACCAGTCACTGTATTGATGCAAAAAAACCGACGAGATTCATCACAGTCGCTTTGTTTTTATTGTCCCCCAGTTCGCTTTCCAGGAGCGCTAATGGGATTAATGCAAATGCTGTTAACTCTGAGACCACTTTGCTTTAAATCTCGGTCCCAGCAGAGGTGCAACACAAGTGTCTAACCTTAAAAGGCGGATAATTATTGCGCATTAGTGTTGTCGGATACAAAAATATTCACATGGCAGTTTGTGTAATCTCTATATTTGTGCCCAACAGGTCTGCATCACATCACACTTTGTCTCATGCATTTTTATTAAAACTTTGGGCTGTTCTCCCCTGGGAGCCTGAAGGTAAAATCTGATCAAAGGGAATAATTCAGGTTCATAGCTGAGGGAGGAGAAGGGAGAGAGTCGCTGGGGGAGAGAGTGCAAGAGAAGGTAAATCTGAAGCCACATTTTTAGTCAGTTGTGGTTTGTGTTGCCCAAAAAAAGGAGATAAGAAATTTAGAGGATAATTTCTGGATTGTTTTCTTGCTTCATAGTTGGTTAACTTAAATTTTCACATCAGTCTGTTGAGAATAGGTAGTACTTAACTAAATCTATTCACCCGTCAGCTTTATAAAATTACATTATTTTCAGCAGTTGTGATCCTTTTTATTGATCTCTTAAGCTACAAGTAAGGAATTCGTACTGATTATGTGTTCTTTCAAAATGGCTGTTCTGGTTCATCTCCCATGTTACCTCATTAACAGAAATCCCTGTAAAATTGGTTGCTTGTAGGAAATCTGACAGGTGTATGTAAATGCGTGTTATTACCTTGCCTTCATTTCACCATGAGGTTACGTCTTTGTAAACTAGGACGCTTTCTTTGCTTTTCCTTTCTCCAAATTTTCTCCAGATTGTTCCGCTAATGTGGTTAGTTAGATCAGGTGCAACTGGGTCATTGCTCCTCATATTGCCTTTGTCGGTGAACTTTTTCTGGTTTCATTTTTCACCAGTGATCAGCACAAAGATTCTGTTTTTCTTTTTCTTTTTTGCTTCTGACAAAGAAATGGAGAGATGTTTTGTTTGCAAGTAATGCAAGCTTTTACTTACCGGGATAAAGTCATCAGATATTTAAACATTACCATATTGAAAAATAGACTGCAGTAACTCTGACCTTGGAGTTCTCTTATTTAAAAATACTTACTTTAGGTTGGTTGGCAATAAAATCTCAGATTTACCAAAAATATAAAACATATGACCAATCATGTTGCTAAATCATATATTTTAGCAACTTGGATAGACTTTCAGGCACACACCTGATTTAGATCTTGGTGATCAGGATGACAAATCTCAGGAGTGTTGGGAACATTGTGGTAATGGAAAAGAAAGCAGTGATGAAAATCTGGTCAGTTGCAATCAATATGTCCGGTTTTCTGATATTGTGTAGCTTTGGTTTATTTTAGTTTTTGTCACTTTTAATATTATTTGTTTTGCATATTCTACTTTTACAGAAGTTTAAACTAAAAATTATGTTCCACACTGACTGAACACCAATTGCCATGCCTAGTTTAAAATAATAGGGAAATGTTTGCATTGTCTGATGCTGAAGTAGTTTGGTAATTACTTATCTTATGTAAAGAGTTTTACTTGAGTAGGTTCACCAGGATCGGTCTTGCATGGATAGAAAATATCTAGATATACCAGGGTAGGAAAAAGAAACTTGAACAGTATCGTTTGTAGAAATGACTGCATTTGTAAGTCAGTTATTAAACAGACATGGATTATAAACATTGCATATTTGGTGTATGTTTGAGGATGGATGCTATAAGTTAACCAGAAAATGTCTATTTCAGCTCTAAATGAGATGTTGAACTGAGGAAGACTTGAACCCTGCCATATAGATCTTAAACTCAGCAGGTAAACAGGAGATGTTTTTCTATTACAACAAAGGACATCTTCAGTTGTTCTTAATAATCTGCTAATTTGATACAGAATAACTCTGCCTTGAATTCTTCATCATTTAATTGTCAATCACATCATCATTTCAAGTGCTTTGTCTATTCAACCAGAGAGAGAAAAAGACATTTGCAGTTTGTTGAAACTATGCAGTTATGCTTTTCTACTTTTGTCCTACAAGATGCACCACATTACTGCTTAAAAAAACTAAAAAAAGACACATAAAACCTTTTGTTCACCACGTCTGCAAGGTAGAAAAAGGTTGTGTACAGAGAATTAGGCTATTTCATTTCCTGAGAACATGCTGCCCTGTAGAAGTGTCACATTATGTATTTAGAGTGCAGGGAGTTGTGCAGCTGGAACAAACACTGTGCTACTACTGAGGAAGGAGCCAAACCTTATATAGAGAAAGCAACCCAAGTGTTTAAGTTGTATTTAGGCCTATAAACAAGAACAAAAACTGGGAATTATTGAGGTCTCTGAGCTCTAAGGCTTTTTATCAACTTTTAATATAATCAGAGTAGTGGAAAATTGAATCAAATTTGCATGCAGCATCATTCTGTTTTTAAATTAAGATGTTAATCAAAACAGAATCTTGCATAATTTGAATCCAATCATACTGGAGAGTAAAGTGTGGTGCATTGCTGGAAGGAATTATTAAAAATTGGGACACTATACACTTATGCAGTTCTGTATTACTGAGTGAAATAAGAGATTAAAGCTGCAGTATGTAACCTTTTGGAAAATATTTGTATATATTTTTTAAAACCTTGGTAGGTCCTGACAGTAGAATATGAGATAGTCTGAACAAAATCAAGCTCCTCTGACTTCTCCCTATGGTCCTACTGCCACTTGCAGTAATGCATCGCTCTTGTTCAAAAAAACCCAATCAGAGCCAGGAGGAGAGTTTTAGTGCTGTCAATCATATCCACACCTTTCTGTTGAACAGTGCTCAGTAGTCTTTGAGACTGAAGATATGGGGTGCTGCAGATGGGCTAATGGCAGAGAAATGATAAAGTTATTGCATAACTGCTAATTTCTCAAATTGTACCTGCTCAACAAAACAACCAAAAAACAAGACGGGTAAACAAAATAAGATGCAGGATGACAGGCAAACCTAAAAGGCAAGAATTAGGCAGAGCCCAAAATAAAACAAGGGTAAACATGACAGCAGCTTTTTAGATATGCTAAAAAGATTAAAAAACCATGCAGTTAGCCACATTTCTTCTTGGCAAGTAAATGTCTCTGCTTGACTTGTTTTATTTTTTAACAACACAACAACTCTGGCATGATGGCTATACTGGTGACGGAGCAAATCTAGTTTTACTCTGTAAGTTTTTCTGTTTAGTTTTTTTTTGCCATCATTGGTAGATGACATTTACTAGCCTAGGATTAGTTTCTAAAACATATTCCAAAATATTATACAATTTAAATCCACGGTATTTGAAATGTTTTAACCATCTTCTGTGATTATATATAGTCTGTACTAATGCATCATAGTTGTTCTAATTGGTATATTTAAGTGTATTTACAGTAAAACTGAAATACATGGTGGAAATAGAGCTGCACTATTTATCAAATTACACTGTTCATCACAATATTAGTGTTGAAAATAGCTAGGAACTGCCTGATTTAAATATTTGGCTTAATATTTTATTTCGAGTGTTGTGAATTCACCCTCTGCATGCTAAGAACATACTTGTATTTCAAATCAAGGCATTAGGGTGGATGTAATTGTGCATTCACACTGTGCCTGCTGATAAATTTTTGACCAGATGGATGGACCTTAGCTGCCTTTAAGCGTAGTAGTATATACACAGTCCAGTCACATTAATGTGACCATCTGTCAAAAGCCCGAATAACCACCTTTCGCAGAGCGAACTGCTACGAGACGTGCAGGAAGAGAGTCACTTAGGTCCCTGAAGGTCTTCTCTGGGATGTTGAGCCATGCCGACTCTAATGCCGTGGCCAGCTGCGCTAGATTACGCGGTTGAGGATCCATGGCGCGAACAACTCGATCGAGATGGTCCCACAGATGCTCGATTGGGTTTAAGTCAGGTGAGTTTGCTGGCCAGGGGGGACGGTAAACTCATCCTGGTGCTCTTCGAACCACGCACGTACACTGGCAGCTGTATGGCACCTCGCATTGTCCTGCTGGAAGATGCCATCATCCTGAGGAAAAACAATGCGCATGTAGGGGTGGACATGGTCCGCAAGGACAGATGCGTACTTGTATTGATCCATCGTGCCTTCCACAATAATCAGTGAACCCAGAGAATGCCAGGAAAACATTCCCCAGACCATAATGCTCCCGCCTCCAGCTTGGACCGTTCCTGCAATGGTTGCAGGGTGGTTCCTTTCAGAGGTTTCACGCCTTATACGCCAACGTCCATCTGTCCGATGGAGCATAAAACGCGATTCATCTGAAAACGCTACCTGTCGCCACTCAGTGGACGTCCAGCTGCTGTACTGGCGTGCAAATTCTAGCCTTCGTCGTCGATGAACACCAGTCAGCATAGGTGCACGAACCAGGCGTCTGCTTCGGAGGCCCAGACGCAGCAATGTTCGCTGAATAGTGGTTTGGGAGACACTTGTGGTAGCCCCTTGGTTCATTTTAGTGGTCAGTTGCTCAACGGTAGCCCGTCTATCTGCCCGAACGCATCTCCGCAACCGTCGTTCGCCTCTGTCATCTATGGCCCGTGGTGCACCACATTTGCCACGTCGTTGATTTTGGACAGTCCCATTTTGCCATGCACGGTACACTTTTACCACGGCGGCACGCGAACAGTTCACAAACTCAGCCGTTTCGGAAATGCTTCCACCCTTGGCCCGAAAGCCAATGATCATGCCCTTTTGGACGTCGGATAAATCGCTTCGTTTCTGCATTACGCCAACGATTGAAATGTTTTCCGAAGCCCACACACACCCTTTATATACGCTCAACTGCACTGTGCTGCCACCTGCCTTCTGTGATTGGTTATTTAACTCTGAAGTGGAAAGTACGTGGTGGTCACATTAATGTGACTGGACTGTGTATATTTTGTGTCTTGGATCCTAAAACTACTGAAGAAATTGGTAATGTTGGGAAAAATAGTAATTTGAAATTTGGGTCATTTTTGAATCAATATCATCATTTACAATGTTAAGCGAAAGTTTTCCGGTTGAGTTTTTTCCAGATATACTGCAGCCCAAGTTTGAAATGTTATAAAAAATTATCAAAAAAAAATTATGGCAAACACTAGGCAACCCTATGGGTACAACTTTGAATCTTATAAAAGGCTTCATCAAAATTTTGAGCATAGACACCCAGAGGGAATGATCTGATTTAAATGTAATTTGGACTGCGTGAAGACCAGTGATGGGCATGTAAATGATTTGATTAGCAAGAAGCTGAGCCGCCTCTAAACTGCACCAGAGCACATAAGCAGCGGCACTAGGAGTTGAGTGATCCACTACAGTCTGCAGTAATGTCGGTTTTCGTCCGACACGAGGGACACACGCTTCTCAACACGGCGAAGGGTGACACGTTATGCGTCGGTGACATCTTGTATCGCCGTTCTTTGACATCTTTATGCCCTGCTATTGCACTGGCCTCATTCAAACCCACAAAGCGCCTCCTGTCAAACTCTGTTTCTAACGCACGAGTGAAGCATCCTCATTCACTGCTTTGACAGACTGTCAGAAGCTCCAGGAACTACCTGCAACACACATTGCAACCGATAATGCACACAGGTATTGTCTCTGTTCTAGACGAGAAAGCTCCATGCAAATCAAACCATTTGCATACTAATATCCCTGGTCTGCATGTGCTCAATTATATCCAAATCACACCAATCTTTCTGGGTAGTAAACTGGGTGATTTACTGGTTCCATTATCAGCGAGTGGTTTAGTGGCTGCCATAGGTGTATAAATTGACCTTTTAGATCAATTTTAAACGTTACCTGACTTTTGCTTTTGTTGCATACCAAAACATTCATTGGTCATAAAAGCAGCCCCAAGGGGACTGCATTTCCATTTTGAGAAATCATTGTTTCTTGTTGAATTAGTTTGTGTTATTTTGCATCAATAACCATCTGGATTACCATTATAATCCAGAAACCCTTTTATGTTTAACTCGCTCCAGAAAGGTCAGTGTTTTCGTTTAATTGGATGATGACATATCTGGCAGGCGATGCAGGTAATTGAAAAATGGGAAGTGATCGTTCCGTTGGTGGTAGATTAATCAGATGCCGGTATTGTCTGGCTCATGCTTTTCCCCTTTCCTCTGCACTCTCTGGCTCTATAGCTCCCATTTGCCTTTGTGTGGCTGAGATTTTGTTCTTCAGAAAGGAGCTATCTAGGACTGAAGGGTGAAGGGATAAATCTGAAATTCATGAGGGAACAACTGTGCAGCTGAAAAATGAACCGTCTATTTTTTTCCCCCCATTGAGACTGACTGAAGAATCTGAATTTCCCCTTTTGGAAGACAGACTGAAGTGATGACAGGAAATGAAAGTGGAATTGCTCTCATTGAAAGTATGGAAACATGGAAATGACACTTTTTTCTTTTTTTGTTTTAAGCTTTTTAGGACATTTTTCTTTTAAGATTGTGTACATTCGAGACAAAATCCAATCAGGGGCCAAGACTGCTGACCTGAAGAGATCTTTATGTAATTATTCTCTCATTCAGAACTGAGGAACCATCACTATTTGTTGTTGGTAAAGCGGCACAACTCTGAGATGCTAATGGTAAATATTGCATACATGATATTATCAGAACTTAAGAATCATGATTCCTGGTTACTGAAACTCTTATGTAAATAAAAGTTGTATTGTATGAAGTGAACTTTTAACAGTGTTCAAATTGCTGCTAGTTAATTTGTTTTCCTCATCATACTCACTGAGAGGCTTTAATGAATCCTGACATGTTGGATTCATTTGAAGTTTTTCCCCTTCTGAGTTTCCACCCTTTGCGGATATTTTCATCTCAGTCTCTAAAAATATACCAAGTGTGGACATTGAGGGCAGGGGAAGTCCAAATATATTATTGACTTGCAGGATATGCATCCACGGCATTTGAAATATGACATCCTATCAAATATTACATCCACTCCTTTGCAGTTGCAATGTACCAAATTATCAGACAATTTTACAAATCTCTAAGCTTCATGTATTCCCTGCGTAACTGTGAGCATGTAGGGGAATTTAAGCCAACGGATCACAGTTCTGGGCTGAGTTGTGTTGATAGAGGAATTTTTTTTCTGTGTTTCACAATTTCTAATCCTACTGAAGGACAGAGTTTCTTTCTGGAATACTCTTTTTTATATATATATTTCATTGGGTTTGGTCTGGATTTGCTGTAAAAACCTTGAAAAATGTCTGACTTTTCCAGGAAGCTAGTTTTTTTGGGTTTTTTCGTCTTTGAATAGCTGAATCTGAAGAAGCCTCCCCTGTCTGTGACCAGGCTCGGCTCAGTTTTTGTGGTCTGACTCTTCCCACTCTTGTCCTATTTCCATCTAACTGCAAGAAATGCTTTTGATGTCATCCTGTTGTGGTTTGAGCTTTTTTTATTAATATGATGGCATTCATGTGCACAGCACCTATTTTTGTCCTCTGAGACTGAAGAGGAGTAAAAAAACAACCATGGGGAGGCAGATGTACTCTTCTTACACCACACCCTCTGTTTCAGGAGCTTTTGAAGAAGAAAAAAGTGCTGCTAGTGTGTAAACGTTAGACAGAAAACCTTTTGAGGTGTACGCTCCGGTTCTATGGTTTTTGCCTCACAAAGTGCGAGGAAATATAGCAGCAGGCAGCAAACATGTGGATAACATCTTCATCCCTAAGTGCATGTGAAACGTATCTAACTCTGCCTCTGCCTGGTTTTGTTGTCAGAGATGAATCATCTTGTGAGGACGAGCATTAGAGCTTTTTAAGTCACAAAAACCTTGTCCGGGGTGGCTCTTACATCAAATTTGGCTTCCTCCTGTTTCAGCGCGTTCGGTTCGCTCTAAATGTTTCCGACAGCGATTGCCAATGGGGAGTAAAGCAGTCCGCCTCCTTCCTGTGAGAGGCAGCTACTGCAAACATTGTAGAGTGGATGGGGAGAGGGGGTGGAAATAATCTCTCATTGGTTGGAATTTGGCAGCCTTTGACCTAAATGCCAAACACAGAAAATTCTGCCAACATTTTTTTTTCCACTTTAAACATTCCCTCTTTTTTATGATCCTCTTTTATTTTCTCTCTTCCTCTTTGTGAAGTGTTGAAAGAGCTTCTGAATGCTCCCCCGTCAGCGAGGGGAGCTGTGAAGTGTTGTTGAACCCCAGCTCAGCAGTCTGTTGCTCATCTTTCTCTCTTAACATCTCTTTGTAGAGGAACAGGGGGTCATGAGGAGTTTGAGCTGTAAATCCTTCCTTTATTTATTTTAACCCACTTCATCCAAATTTGTTGGTTAGCATCCGGTGAGCAAGATGCTTTTCTTTACCGCCTTTTTTGTCAACCAGTAATTACACGGCCCTAAAAAGGCAGCAAATTAAATCATATGAAATGGATGTTATTTTTACTGCTCTTGGGTTGCCGTGGACAGATTTCTAACTGCCTTAATGGGAGTGAACCAGGAAGTCAGAAGGAGCTCTCTCATGAGGTTGATTGCTGAGTGTTCATAATTTAGAGTAGCAGATAGCGAGCAAGGTTGTCAAAGATGCAGAAATTGATATCGCAGCTAAAGAAAGGTAACATTCTGACATCGTCGTGCTGAGAAATCACGCTACGAAACAAAATATTATTAAACCACTTTAAAAAATGGCACAATGGTAGAAAGCATTGAAAGGTTTTATGTGTATTTTATTCATGTTTCAACAGGCAAAAAAATAGATTTTTAGTGCTTCATATTGAAAACTGGAGTGAAACGGGATGAGTTGGTAGGATCCAAGAGTTTGCCACATGCAAATAGAATGGTTTACCCCAGAAGATCGGCTCAGCCCAGTGGTAGAGGCGGTAGGGTAGTCCACTGTGTTTGTGTGTTAAAAAATGTAAAAAGTTGCAACAATTTGGAAGAGGACAGTGCAGGCATCATAATTTCAAAGTAATACCATGTGAGGTCAACAGGTGGGTGCAGGGAAGGCGCAATTGGTGCCTCTATAAATCTAGCTTAATCCGTCTTTACTGTCACTGTTACTGGTATTAAAAATCTTATTTTAAACAAACAAATGACTCTTAGTCTGGTGGAGAGACAAGTAAAGCCTGGTGTCCCGCCAGGCTTATAATACATTGATACAGTATTCACTGAAAATGATAAACTGCTTAGAAAAATAAACAATCAGTTCACAAGATGTACACTGTAAATATACTAATTTCACTGAACTCTGATGCAGAAACGCACAGCATTCTGGGGAATGTAGGCAGATGAAAGACTTTAGCTGCTCAACCTCTCACAGCCAGCTAAGCTAAGCTAGGTTGGTGGCTTCAGCTAACTCACTTGCTCTTCAGTTACCTAGCAACAATCTGTTAAGTAACTAGTAACTTATGCAGTAGCGGTTTAGTGTTTCATGCCAAATAGTTTAAAAATAAGAACAAGGTGAAGTCAAAGGAAAAAAATGAAAACCGGTTTTCGAGAGGAAATGTCCTGTTAGTCTTGTTTCCATTTCAGCTGTTGCCTTTTCCTCACAAGTGTGGTGGTGATTTAGGTTAAATCTTTTGATCAAACCTGATCTCACTATCAAAATGTAATTATTATCAGGACTTCTACATCTGTAAATGCAGCAGAAAGGGGCCAACTACAAATGCAGGAAATGCTTTTTAAAAAATTCTCATTTAAAAAAAAAATCCTTGCACTTTGGAGTCGTGCAGTACTTTTGCTAGTATATAACAGAATCAAATTTTTTTTAAAAAGTTTGTGGTTGTAGTAGGTGTTTAACGGCTGTGCGAATACTAGGCACTGTAACAATAAAGTGGTTCTTAGATTTTATGAATGCACCTAAAGGAGGAATAAACACTGTAAAACTGGCAGAAAGTTGTAATCCAATCTAATCCAGCTACTGCTGGCTGAGGCACAGAGACCCAAGCACATTCACACACCTCCTGTCTCCTGGAAGAGCTGACGTCACCGTCCCTCATCTTGTGATAAATCCGTCCTTCTGATCCACTTTCCTCCCCGATTCTAAAGATTCCCAGCTGTTGCTTTTGTCCCCTCCTTAAATGTCAACCTAACCAGTTTAACCTCAATTCTTCCGCTGCCTTTGTTGCTGCAGTAAAAAAAAACAACAAAAAAAAAAGTCACACATCCTGAAATGTCGAGCTGTTTAACTTGTAGCGAACTTGGCACACACTCCTCAGTGTTGCACAACTCTCCTCTTCCTCTCAGCCATCCCTGTCCCGGCCTGCGAGGCGAGAGCCAGTTTGACAGCTTTTAGTGACGGCAAGCAGAGGCACATTTTCTGTGCAAACTGTTGCACATGAGCGGCTGTAGGGCAGCCATTAGGCATTCTCCTGCAGTGACACAACCTACTGGTCGAGACCATAGCAGCAGGAATGTTCAGTCATCTCTGATTCTGCGCTTGTGGCCTAAGTGAAACTGAGATAAATGTCTGCGGTTGAGCAAAGAGGGCACCATTTTCCGCTGCCGCTATTAGCATGTATTAATAAGTAATCTACGCAGAAGATATGAATCTTTCCTCTGCTAATGGAATCTTTCTACAACGTCTAATTTAAGCAACTCTTAGCGTGAGTCATCTTTCTTCAGAGTAGCTTTTACCCTTTTTTTTTTCACTGAAGAGTAAAATGTAAATAATTAAGCAAACATTCTTCTTGCATCTGTGCTGCAGGCTAATATGCATTTTTTTCCCCTGTCTAGACTGTGTAAAACTATTGTTCACATACGCTAAATAAGAAAGGGGTAATCTCACCCACATGATTCTCTATGCACTCAAATCAATGTTGTTTTCCATTTTAACCACTGCAGGGGTTTCCGTTTGAATCAGTTAATGACTGATCATTTCAACATAGTGGAAAAAACTCGATGGATATCTATTATTCCCTTTTATGTGGAAGACTATTTTTAACTCTTGTGCAAAGGTTGCTCACAGCTACATCCTGACGTCTCAATCACTAATCATAATCTTGCTCAAGATTAGGTTTTCATTTATTGCTCTGATCACACATTTATTAACTTTACAGTTTGTCTTCAGTGGCAGAACATTGACAAAGTGGCTGTTTGTTGTACCGAGTACTCACCAATTTGTTGGAAGTAATTAAATCAATGTGGAGACAGTTAACTTTCCTTTCATTGTTCTTGCGTTTATTCTCACACCTCGAAGGTGAGCTAAATATAAACCGGGTCGGTCAGGTTGTTTTCATACCGTGAGGTTGTATTTATTATGTGAGGTTATCCCAGAGCAGACGTTACTCACACATGCAGACTCAAGACTACAGCTCCTGAACAGGAAGGTGGTCTAGTTGACCCATGTCAAATGACCTTACTCAAAGCCTGGTGAAATAGAGCGTGTAATCGCTCACTGCACTGTCTGAAAAAAAAAAAAAAAAAAAAACAAAGACCGAAACCCCCAACAGCCAAGGTGTGTTTGTGTATTTGTGCGCAAGCAAGAGCACATAAATTGATTTATTTGGTGTGCTTGTGCTGCTGTCTGCCAAAATAAACCTATTGTAGAAGCTTCGAAGTCTGTAGAGCTGCAGTTTCTGCCATTAAACTTCATGCTTTCAGCTAACGGTGTTACCAGGTATCTTCTGTCACGACTGGGCTTCACTGTTGGACGTATATGAAATGCTGCCATAATTTCCATTTAAGGAATTAAAGCCTTTAATGCCAGTTCATGCTCAAAATATTACCATGAACATTTATCTTGGTTATGTAATGTACTGAAAACCTTTCCTGGGTTTATCCAGACTAATACCCAGCGTGAGTAGGGATAAGCTCTATAGCAATTCTACTCGGGGATGAGTGTGGATCATTTTTTAATGACTTCTTACTTGTGACAGCAGCGCTGAGCTTCACAAACGCAGCTCACAGCAATAAAGTATTCACACCCTGTAAACCCTTCCTCATTTAGTCACGTTGCAGCCACCAGCCTTGGTAGTAGATCAACGTCAGACTGAAAAGATTATGAGTCGATTATTGAAATAATTACCAACTGATTTTGTAATTGAGTATAGCAGACTGAAAAAAGACATAATTAAGCCTAAACTGTATAAAAAAATTACATTTTACTTTTAAGATGAAAAACCTTTTTTGCTAGTAAATATGTTCTACCAAAAACTCAAGTGGCAAACTTTTAGCTTCACCTCGTTCAGAATCTGTTTTTTTTTTAAAATCCTACTTAAGCACCTTTTGCTATCCAATTATTTATCAGTTAATCCAAAATAGAGATTAGCTTGAAACTGTATTAAATTAAGCTGAGAGCGCCGAGCTATTGTCATGTTGATGTGGAAGTATTGTTTTAGCTGCAGATGCCTCTTTTACTGCAAATAGCGTAGACAGAAGAAATGGTGTTTTTTTTCTTTTTTTTTTAAAGAAAAACATTTGCCTCTTTTAAAAAAATTGTTGTTTTTTAAAAAAAGCTATTTATTTGTTTGCATCTTTAATAAAAATTTGTATAATAAAGGCTTAAGTGGCCAATTTTTTTATCCAATCATGATGCTGCCACCACCATGTTTTATGTAGACCAACTCTATATTGAGATCAAATTACATTCAGATGGACTTAAAGGGTGAAGTCTGAGGATTGACTTTTTAGGTTTTTTTTTTTTTTTTTCCATTTCTAAAATTCTTTTGACAGCCATTAATCTACTTCCTCCCAATTGGAAATGTGCACTACTTTGCGTTAATTTACTTAATTAAATCCCAATATATAATATACTAGGAGGTTTTTGGCCACGATGTGAAGAAGTTTAGAAAACCCCCTTCTGTGTTTGAATGAGGGATGCCTCATTGACAAAGCTGAAAAAGGTTTCCTAAAAAACAAATATTTATTTTGTCCATTCAGATATAAACATGGCAAATAGTTTGGAGGAACTGCAAATGAAATAACCGTAATTTATAGCTGATTAATTATCAACTCAGTCTAAAGAGATAACCAGTCAGCTTTTGTTTTTTCCGTCATGAGAAAAAGTCGGATGGTTTTTAAATGTACAGATCGCTTGGCATCTTATATTTGTAGTTGATTTGTGACTCTTCCTCCTTCTCCCCAGGAGGACTCCATGAAAGATGACAGAGGAGGTGATTGTTGTAGCCAAGTGGGACTACATAGCCCAGCAGGACCAGGAACTTGACATCCGCAAAAACGAGCGCCTCTACCTCCTCGACGACTCGAAGACGTGGTGGCGCGTCCGCAACACCGCCAACCAGACGGGCTACGTGCCGTCGAACTACGTGGAGCGCAAGAACAGCCTGAAGAAAGGCTCTCTGGTGAAGAACATCAAAGACACCCTGGGTAAGACGCTTCCAGCTCCCGGCTGCGGCGGAGAATAAAGTCCCCCAAGTGCACGAATTATCACTACTAACGTGTTGAGAGGCTTTTCATCAAAAGCAGTAAATCTGTGTCCCATATTGAATAAGATGAGATATTTCCGTGCTCTGTGAGTTTGTTTTTTTTTTTTTGTTGTTGTTTTTTTTTAGTCTGAATTTTCTTAAAGAGTAAAACGATTTTCTCACTGTGTTCGTGTCTTAGCTAGAAGCTGTCACCAGGCTCTCCAGGGAGCCTGTTGAGTCGGCCATTGCTCTCAGCTGTCAGCACTCTGTCGCTCAGTGTCCCCAGCCATGACTTGAATATATTAGTCCCTCTGTGT
The DNA here is from genome assembly GCA_033032245.1 of Poecilia picta. Lineage (NCBI taxonomy): Eukaryota > Metazoa > Chordata > Actinopteri > Cyprinodontiformes > Poeciliidae > Poecilia > Poecilia picta. Next base: position 25,755,069 of record CM065354.1, read on the forward strand.
GGGTATAGCTTTCAGCTAAGGGGGGTGAAAATGGTGTGTGTAGCGTACGTGAAAGGAAGTCTCTACTTTTCTCCGATTAAGTAAAAGGAAAATAGAAGCCCTACTTCTATTGACTGGCAATGAAAGTAACGACAGATGACAGATTATTCAAAGAGGCTTCTCCTTTATGCAATAAATTTTCTTTGACTTTGTCATTCAGGCACAAAGAAGACACCAATTATCTGTATCAAAGGAAGAATTTTCCATCCCATTATTAAGTCATGTCTAAAACCTTTGAATCTAAAGGAGGATAATGAAACAAAGAACAAACCCAATATTGTTGCCCTGAAAAAAGAAACACCTGAGGCTTTTGGAAATAGTGATTTATGGTGCTGTTGAAAGAAAAACAGAACACGCTGAAAATTTTAGGTCAACATTTAGTGGGCCTGTGTTTTTTTTTATTATCTTTTGCTTGAAAGCAAAGCTTACAGGTGTGCAGTGCATTAGTGGCCCCAAAAAGCTGTCACTGAGCGTTGTTTTTTTTAATATATTTATTCCCAATCCTGCTGGCTGACTCAAAGTTGTATCCATCGATCATTCATCTGTTCATTCATCAATCCGTCAATCCTTTTGTCTTTCCACCAATAATCATCTGACCACCCACCTGTTTGTCCATCCATGGCTCTTTGAATCTTCTACAACAGCCCTTTATATGATAAATGATAATGAAACAAATGTTTGTGTTAATAGATCTAACAATTGTAAGTTTTACTGGTTTTTCAGTTTTTTAATGGAATAAATTCATTGGATTTCTACTACAGAATAACTAAAAGTATCCTTAATATATAGTAATAATAAAACAAATAGAAAAATATATATAAATTTTGTTGTGTCATCAAGTTGGAAGCTGCTTTTCTTTCTCATCTTTTTCCACAAATGTTAACATCCCATTCTAAAATAAAATAAAAGTTAGATTTTAATGTAATAACGACTAAACCATAAATAAACGCTCTGTCTTTAAAATTGACAACAAAGTAGATATTTATCCAAAATTATTAGTTCTGTTATTAAAGCGTCCGATAACATCTGCAGCTCCAAATGAGTTTCATCAAATGTACTGAGGGAAAAAGTGTCTCTGTGGGTTATGATGATATAACGTCTGACATAAAAGTATCTGCTGTAAAATCATGAACTTTTGCGTACATACTTTATGAATAATATGAGAAATTTCAATTTTGCAAGAATCCTGAGTGGTGTGTTGATATTTTATGGGACAACAGGCCCTCTGGTTACATTGTTTTGCATCCAGCTGTTGACTTCTTTAGTTTCAAAAGTCGAATGAAAAGTTTGGTTTATTTTGACGTCTTGTGGGAGAAAGAATTCTCTGGCCTTTAGGTAGGTTGTGCCCCAATTCATTTTTACAAGTTTTTGAATATGGAAATGCAGGCATGAAATGGTTTGGGACAATGGCGCTCTTTAACACCCACTCAGATGTTTTCCCTCTGAAGTGAACAAATGCCACAGATGTCACCCCCAGCAAACATCCTCCACAAATTAAATGGCAGCACTCGGTTTTATTTATTTAATTTTTTTATCTTTGATGCTCAAGTCAAGGGAGCAAAATCTAAAAACTTGCTCTTTTGATCTACTAATGGGTAGCAAAGCAAACAGTGAAATTAATTTGTTTTGACAGCTTCCCTATGGGATACCTGCTCCGCTATCAGAACGGTTGGGAACAGGAACCTGGGCAGGAAATGGAAATGTCTGGTGGAAAGCAGTTTAAATGTAAAACAAGCAATAAACGTGTGGTTTCTAAAGGCAGCTATAGTCGGAGGTGACGGAGAGAGGTGGATCGAGGTCAGCTTTAATGTATTCACCTCTCCCAGCTCTGTGGATCCAGACCCTCGGGGGAAGGGGAGCTGCAGCTGCATGCTGGCCGCCCTGACACAGCCTGCTGCAGTCGGTCACCTTAACCAGAGGTCACAGGGCGCGGAGATGAAGCCCTCCTCCCTCTGTTCTCCGCTCCAGCGCCATTTTTATCAGCTCCTCTCTTGGCCACCTCTGCTTTTCTCTTATCAGTAGTTATCCTGCAGGACAAATCAGGCACCTAATGGCTGTATCGGAATGATGGATCACTCCCCCCGTTCTCTGACTGAGTTATATATCGACTACAACATTATGGCCCCGTTCCATCCCAGTCTGGGCTGCATCCTTCCTGCCTCCAGCTCTTTCCTGTTAAAAGCCTCCGAAAATCCAATAGGCGAGAACACTTTCACGATGAGGCGATGAGCAATAGGTGAGGGTCAGGTGATAATGGAAACTACGCACACACTTCAGCGGACAAGTTGATTGGTTGAGAGTTTGATGACTTTTTTCCCACCTCATTGTTTTAATCCTCTTCAGTGAGCATTTTGATGCCCTCTCTTTTCTCTTCTCTGCAGCTTCTCTTCTCCATGCATGCTGGATTTTAGAGCAGTTGTATTATCAGCATCCATCTGAACAGAGTCTTAACTATAAATGGCTGCCTGCTGCTCGGTGCCCCACTTTCTTCTCCTTGGAAATAAAAAAACATTGTTGTGTAAAAGAAATAAGCAAAGATCTTACTAGTTGCTGGAACTGGGTCAATACTCACCTATAAGACTAAAGAGAACATTAAATTGCTGCCTATCTGAGTTTTTAAAGAGTACAGTTTTTGTTAAAGGTCAAACCACTATGTAGGGTTTCCCCCAGGAAGCTTGTTAAGCCTGGTGGTTGGGGCGCTAGGTCAGTCATTCATTCAGCGGTCTGTCGTGTTTTTGAGTTAAAAAATGTTTAGAGTTGACAGGAAATTCGAAAAATATCACTTGATAATTATTGGAAGATTAATGTTTGAATACTGACTATAAAGTCTTAAAAAATGCAAACATTTACAAAAACTAAAATAAATAAGTAGTGCTTAGTCTGGTGGGGGCCCAAGTAAAGCCCGGTGGCCCACCAGGCTTATAATACACTGGAGGTTTTTTCACCCGTATTGTGTAAATAATCCAATATGATTCAACCAACAACAACTGGTTACGTTTCAGTGATGGCATCTTAGCGAGTCATTTTTGGTCATTAGCATCCAACATTTTAACTTAATAGATTTGACATTTTTTGTCCACAGTTCTACAAGTCTGAGAGAACATATTAAACCAAAACATGGCCTCGCTTGGGTTCTCCAGCAAGCCTTGTAGTTTTTCCCTCTTCTTTTTTTTTTTTTCTGTTTTACTCGGCAAGCCTTTTGACGGCCTCACCGACTTTACACACAATGTGGCATTAAGACCTCATAGCTCTTCGATTAAAAGCAGAGCAGCTCTGCTGGAGGGGCTATTTAAAAGACCACATATCTCACCTGTGATTCACTCTTAAACCTCATCACCCGCTGTTTTAGAACTAACACTTCCCTACGGGGTCCTGTTGGCTTTTTTGATTGCGGACACATGTGTTTGGTGGGTGGTGCAATTTTGCAAGGTCCCGCTTAATACAGTTACTTCCCCGCCGCCTTTTAGTGGAAGCAGAAGAGTGAAGCAATATGCTGCAACTTTGAGCCTTTCATCAGCTCACTTCTCCCCAGAGTTGAAGCCCTCTGGGTTTAAAAAATCGCGTCTCCTTTCACAAGATGAAGAGGTAGATGAAGGCTCGGAGAGGATGTCACGCCGCTGCTCTAACAGGCAGGCCGGTGCCTTGAAGTGGAAATGAGTGTAGGGGAGAGGTGTGTGTGGAGATACAGGTGTTTTTTTGCTAGGCTCAGAGGGAGACGTGAAGCATCCCTCAACCGCACTACCCTGGTCGTTTCATTTAGTTTTTCTTTCCTTGACCTTCTCAAGTTGTCCCAGATGTCAGGCTTTCTCCTCACTCATAAATATCAGATTTGTGGGCTACACAGCGCCGTACGCAAACATGCACTGCTTGCTATTCCTACCTCATCCTCCTCCTTTGCATTTTTGTCAGCTGTGGCCTCTGATGTGTTTGGTCTCCAGCGTGTGTGAGGAACAGCTGCCAAGAGACCCCCTGTCTTTCTCCACTACACTCCTCTCTCTCTGCCAACAAGTTTCATGCTACTCTACGTGAACCCTGCAATTTTCAAACAAAGTGAATGCTCTGTTCGGCAGTGACATTTCTGCGGCGGAGTCTGGGAGAGGAGCTGTCAAAATTTGTCTCTCTTCAGTCATTACCAGCAAACACCAGCTTCCACTGACACCAGCTTCAGCCGTCAAGTAAATGGTTTAAATGCCGACAGCCGCGCTGTGTGTAATTACTGTTTCAACATCCATGTGAGGAAGAAGAGGAGACCTCCTCAGTTTATGTTCAGTCAAGTTTAAAAAAAAAAACAATGTTTGAGTCCCACTGAAGTGTTCAAACACGTTTAAAGACTCGTCTTTGAAAGAACATGAATGGCGGAGTCGGAGGCAGGTAAGACAGGGCCTGACTTTGATCCTGGATGTGCCTGTCATTATTAAGCCCATGGTGCCTGCTCCACTTTTCATTCCCTCTGTGCTCAATCTATTTTCAACCTTTGGGTTTATTTGGAGGTGTATGTGGTGTGTAGATGATGTCAGCTGAATGCTAAGTAGAGAAAAGCCCTGTTTTATTCTGTAGGAGTTGTGGAGGTGTGGGGGGCACCTGCCCAGTGCAGGACATCTTACCACACAAACCACAGCTGTTTCTATGTTTTTTTCTTCTAGTTGATCATCAAGCAAAAGTTCTTACAAGAGCAAAGTCTTCCTCATATTGAATGTGAAGGATCTCCTGATCAGGAGTTTCTTTTGACCCAGAAATCTTTGTAGATATTTTAATATACTGATTTCCAGTCAATTTGCTTGTCCTTGATGGATCACAAAGGAGCTGGTGCCAATCTCCAGAGGTTATTAGGGTAGAGGTGGGGTACACCCTCGACAGGTTGCCAGTACATCGCAGGGCATCACTGGCAAAACCAATTAACCAGCATTCATGTTTCTGGACTGTGGGAGGAAGCTGGAGTACCCAGAAAGAACCCACACATGAACGGGGGCAACATGCAAACTACAACATTAAAAATAACTGAAATGGCATTAACACATACACTCAACTGTAATGTGCTTTACAATAAAAACTATATTTGATCAGTTTTTGAAGATATAGTTGACTTGACACATACAAGTGCAGTTTTCAATTCGCCTGCATCTTTATTTCATAATTTTCTTTCCTGTGGATTAGTTTGCTGATCAATCCCCAAGGTTTGATACAATTCCACTTTGTTGAATCTTTTTCTCCCATTTGTTTGGATTCCCTCCGCTAGAGCCAGGCCAATCAGGGAACAGAAGTTGTGAATGATGACGTTGATTTTCTGCACCGTTTTTAGCAGCAGCTCATCGAAACCAGTCTTCAGACGTCCAGTAACTGGGTGCTGGAGGGTCATATTTGATAAGTGGTGACTCCTAAAAAGTATTCTGCTGATCCAAAAGATGACAGGGGGAAAAAAAACACTTCCTGAAACTTTAAACACAGATAAAAATAGCCACTCTGCAGGACATATGAGACTTTTGTTTCTACCCAAAACAATATTTTCACAACAAAAATATCCACGAATGTCCTGCTTGTCGTCTTGAATGCAGGGCAGTCGGTTCTCAACTCATTACTTCTTTCCGGAAAAAGGAACGCTTAAACAAACAAAATCAAATTCTAAGATATTTCTAAAGGAGCAAAGATGACTGATACAGTCATGTCCAGTGTTTCCAAACTATTCAGCTGAAGGTGTTGTCTTTTCCCATGCACAGGTTTGGGGAAGGGTAAGAGGAAGACAAGTGCGCGCGATGCCTCCCCTACGCCAAGCTCAGACACAGAATACCCTTCCAACGGCAGCGGGGGCGGAGGCGGGGGCGGAGGCGGGGGCGGAGGCGGGGGTGGAGGTGTGGTCGGCGCCCCCGAGAGGATCTATGACCTCAACTTCCCTGCTGTGGTCAAGTTTGCATACACAGCAGAGAGAGAAGACGAGCTAACTCTGCTCAAAGGCTCCAGGGTGGTGGTCATGGAGAAGTGCAGCGACGGCTGGTGGCGTGGCAGTCAGGGCGGCCGCGTCGGCTGGTTCCCCTCCAATTACGTCCAGGAGGAGCTCATGGGGGTGGACGACGGAGACGGGGATTCCCCGCGGGCTTACCTCGGCGGGACTCTGCTGGCCAACGGCCGCGCCGGCGGCCGGGGCGTCGTCCTCCACCTGGTCCAAACGCTCTACCCCTTCAGCTCGACGACCGAGGAGGAGCTCAACTTTGAAAAGGGAGAAATCATGGAGGTGATGGAGAAGCCAGAGAACGACCCAGAGTGGTGGAGGTGTAAGAACTCTCGTGGCATCGTGGGCCTGGTGCCTAAGAACTATGTGGTGGTGCTGGACGAGCGACCCGGCCCGCCCTCCACCAGGTCGGGCTCCCCTCAGAGCCGCTATGTGGGACCGGCGCGCTCGGGAGGTTCGCCGGCAGGGACTGGTACTACGGCAACATCACCAGACACGAGGCCGAGTGCATACTCAACGAGCGGGGAGAGGAGGGCGACTTCCTCATACGAGACAGCGAGTCATCGGTGAGTCATCTAGGTGAAGTCATGGCACCACGTAGGAGACGCTGACGAGGTTTTTATCCAAAGTTAAGAAAATTAGAAATCTTAATTAAATACATGTGGCAAATTTACACGTTATAAAATTGAAAGAAGGATATTAATGACTTTAAAGAGTAGATGGTCAAGGATTGCATAAAAATGCAACTGAGGTGCAGGAATGTAATCTACATCTGCTTCCAGCAGTGTTTTCACACACATGATTGAGGTTGTTGACATGTTGCTATGGCTGCAGATGAATCAGTAAGGTTTGTACCATTTGCGTACACTTTTCCAGTTTAACAAGCTCAATGGAATGAAATAATCCATTGGTGCACGTGGCTACATCCGACTAATGCACCATAGTTCTGCCTTTCTGCATTTTCACACTGATCAATCGCCAAATAACAATTACTTAAATGGTGCAGAATTTTATATTTCAGTAATTTCATAATTCTACATAGCAGTTGAATGTATGCATACATAAGGATTATTTTCTGCTTAACTTTTCTCTTATTTTTTTCTAATTCAGTCATTAGATTTGCAGGGCGACTGACTAGTAAACATCCGGAACTCAGAGGAAACTATTTTAATTTCAGTAGATGAACATAAGAGGTCTAAAATGAGTTCAGGAGGGTTTTGTGGTGCAGAGTTAAAGCGAGTGTCTCTCATACAGAAGCTGTAATCCTCATTGCTGCTGTCCTGGGTTCGATTCCTGACACCTTTGCTCCATCTCTTTTTGCTCTTTCTGTCTGATTAGCGTCAATTAATCCCTTTAATGTTGAAAAAATAAATAAAAGTATTTATGGCCGCAATAGAAATAAACTTTTCACCTTTTGATTAACTTGTTTTAAAAGTTGTAAACCTGCAATTTTAAACCTTTAAATTATAGCAGAGATTTATCTTTCTCTTTTGTTATTATGAACACAATGCTGCCCCCTGCTGGCCCATCTTAATTTGCTCAATGTAATCTCCTGTTCCTCTTTGTCTCCGTTTGTTTGGTTTTTGTTTTTAGCCCAGTGATTTCTCCGTGTCCCTGAAGGCGGTGGAGAAAAACAAGCACTTTAAAGTGCAGCTGTCAGACGGGGTGTACTGCATCGGCCAGCGCCGGTTCAACTCCATGGACGAACTAGTGGAGCATTACAAGAAGGCCCCCATCTACACAAGCGATCACGGAGAGAAGCTGTACCTGGTGAAGGCGCTGCTGTGATCTACACATCTACACTGGATCTATCACACACACACACACACTCAATCCCCGACTGTCTTAACCCAAGCCTTAGCTCTGGACCCCTCCCGCTGTGGCGTCTGTACCGCATCTAGATCCTCAGATCTCCTGGATTGTTTTTCCAAGCGAAAACCAGACAAACATTTTTTTTTTTTTTTCTAGCTCGTTGTTTTGCAGAGGACCCTCAGACAGCCATCACTGAGCCACACGCCGACCACAGCGTGTACTGAGCCTCTATTACCTTGGATGTGCTAACATGCAGTGACCACATTTTGCTGCTAACAGAACGCCCGAGGCCTTGTCGGGGTTTTGAGCTCTCCCTCTGATGTCATACGTAACGTCTACTTACTAGCACGCACATTGTAAGCTCCACCGTTGCTCTTAACTCACCCAGGACAGAACCGACGTTCTTACCGGCTCAGAGACGGACTCGGACCTCAGTGGGACCTAACTCTGTCACGTCTAATCGCAGCCCACGTTTCATTTTAGTCCACCGAGACCCACTTGTTAGTGAACTCACCTTATTTTTTTAAAATCTTATTTAAATTTGTTCAAGTTTTGTAGTTACTTTTTCACAAAGTGACCAGAATCACTTTTGCCTTTTTTTTTTCTAATTTTCACTTCATTCCTCCACCCACTCGTTTTTATTTTTTTTTTTTAACACCACTTTTTTCTGTTTCTACTGAACAGTTAATTGCTAGTGATACTTTAAATGTGGACAACAACACTCACTGTAGTATTTCTACCAGGCGGTGCAATAGAGGAGACCTCAGAGTTCCTGTAGAGTTTGAATGTTGATCCATGTAACCAAACGTGCCACCCTGTACCCGTTTACTACTGGCTGCAGGTCTGCACTCTCAGATTAACCCACGGCTCAGTGCTCATGCTTTATATTGTGTCGAGTTGAACTTGTTATTACCGTTTTGTTCTCCAGTACGTGTCTGTAGCTACATGAGGAAGAACAACAATAAAATCTTCTTTTTTTTGCTTGTTTTGGGAACGATTCCTGAGTAACTACACTGTTTCTGTGATGCCGATGCTGTTTGGGGGGGAAAAAAGAAGGAAAGAAAGAAGAAAGTACCTCTTCTGATCTTTGTGATTACAAATAACTTTACAGGAAATGTATATTGAAGACTAATCAGTAATTAAATGAAACCCCAATTCGAACAGAAGTCTGTTTAGGGATGGGTATTTTAGAGCTCTATCTTTATAAATCAAAGGAATTTCATATATTAGCACCTCCAAAAGCAGTTTTTTTTTTATTCCTTCCCTAAAGGTTTACCCCTGGTTAGCGGCTACTTCAGCTCTGTTAGGCCTGAGTATTTAAAACTAGTTGAGTCATATTACAGTCGCAGACACCTGATTGTAAAATTAGTGTCGATTTGCTGTATTTAGACATTCTGGATGCTTCTCATTTGTTGGCATTGCTGCTTAAGATGTGTAAAAAGGAAAATAAATCATTTTTAAAGGTGAGGGTTTATTTTGACCTCATTACTATCCCACTATCTGACCGGTGGAGATGAACTCTTGCCCCTCATGTCTTTGTGTTTGTCACGGTTCTTTTTTTTTTTAATCACTTCTCTCAGTCTCATGGTCACATTTAGGCAAGTGTTTTTTTGGTTTTTGTTGCATCCTTTTTATGACTTATCTGATCAACACACATCTACTTTAATGAAATGACACGTTCTCTTGTCTTTCCTATTTTGAAGCAAGAGAAATAAGTCATTATCCCCACTGGAAACATAAAATCTTCACTTGGTTATTAAAAGCTTATCAAGACTGAGATCAAGACAGGAAAACGTTAACTACACTTTAAAACTTCTATTTGTCATTAAATGTTGGAGCTGATTTTTGGCACAGGTGATTTCAGCAAAAAAATTGTTTTACTGAGGGATTTTTTAAAATTTATCCACAGAATAATAATTTAAAATATTTTCTTGTCTTTCTCATTTAGAAGAGTGGCTAAGAAAATTAGGCCTCGGTATCATAATTTGACCAATGGAAAATGTTTCTGGATGCACAGATAAGGAAAAAAACACATTAAAGAGTTCTAATCATTTTTTAGTAGATTTTGCTGTGATGAGATTAATATTTTGTTCTACACATCTTTAACAGAGGGCCCAATAACTGCATTTCACAGGCATAGCAGATTAAAACCCTGGTTTAGCTTGAATTCAGTTGAAATAAATCCTCCTTCATTGTAAAGACACCAAATACGCCACCATCTGACTTGCATCCAGAAATCTAGTGACGCCGAACGTCCACCCAATTCTGTGCGTTTGTTTACCAATGGGAAGTGTTGATCACAGGGTCCTCGGCTTTTATATGATATATCTGAATGTTATTGAGCACTGTTATTTAATTCCTGTCTCCACTGTATGTAAATATATTCAAATAAGAAGAGGTGCATATATGAATCATTAAGATCCAACCTACGGTACTGTATCACCGACGATGAGAATTCAGATACTTTTGTTCAATAAAAATTTTTGACAAACACTCGTGACTGTTTCATGCAGCATTGGTGGTCCTGGGTTTAAATCCAGTGAAGTTTGAGTTTAAGGGTTTTTTTGTTTTGTTTTTTTCTAATAAATAGAATCTTTGTAGAGCTTGAAGCTTTGCATATGGACTGTCAATAAAGGAGTTTGTTTGCAGCTATTTTCTGATTGGTCTCTTGGTTAAATTTTTGATCCTTTCCCTCTTGTCTGGTTATTGACAACCTACAATCCTCCTTTGGTACCAAAGAACGCCTTAATTTAACTTCTTCATAATGATTCTATTGTGTCTTTCTCTTCTTACTGAGGTCATAAGGCACTTGGGCTTCACAGCTGGATTAAACTCACCATGCGAAGTCTGACACACTGCTCATGCTTTATTTTGTACAAATCAATGAAAAGAAAATACATATGTGCATACATTTAAGCATATGCCAAAACAATGTTTTTCAGCAATCATTCATTTTAGCTTCTGCATTTGTTTGAAAAAGAGTGAGAAGAAGTTTGCATTCTTCTGAGATTACCGTTTGTTTTTTTTTTCCTTTTATCAATCAAAATTAAAAATCATTTACTTTAATTTTGAGGTTCAAGGGAAACAAAAGAAAATGTATAAATAAGAGATGTTTCTTCCAACAAAATAAACTAGAACAAAAAACCTGCCAAGAAAAGAACCATTGATTATTTTTTTATGCAAATTTAAATTGATAAATGCTTAAAGATCCACTTAGAACATCACAGTTTTTAGCTGTTGTGTGTAATTTCTTTCTTTTTATATATATTTTAAATGTCTTTATTAAGAGCAAACTTGGCGAATAAAATCTATTCTGACTTTTAAAAAAAACAACACCCAATGCTTTCTCTGTGTTGGCTTTTATTAGCTTTGGAGTGAAAACACCTGACATCAAATGAAGCGCAGAAAGAGAAGCGTCACGCAGTCCAAGCATTACAACACTGCAGTTTATGTGTTTTATTTCTTGACAGACCAAGCTGCGTTCTCTCATGTTTTGGTGTGAACACTGAAAGAGCATTTCCTGTAGTTGTTTATAGAGAGCACCGATCTGAGGTGTTGCCCGTCTCTGAGGACGGAGGATTCTTGTCAGACGGGTTCTGATCTGGTACTGAGGTGGAACCAGAGCTGCTGGTGAAGGAAAGGAAAGTTTCATATTTTTGTGAATGGCGTCATTTTGGAAGGGTGTTCCTGTGATCCTAGTCTGATGATAGAGATGCTCTAGAGTGAAGTTACAGCGAAGAACTGATTATGATTAAATTATGCAAAAATCATTCAAGTCTTTGAATAATTTGTTGCACTACTTGTAATTTTCCACTTGGGGGCAGCATTGACCTTCATCTGCCAACTATTCAGATTTAACGGGGGAAAGAAACTAGTGGAAAAAAAAATTACCTATGTTGAATTATTCATTATTTTCACTTATTTGTTTGTAATGTTTTCAGTGATTGAATCCAGAGAAAATTTTTTTGTGGTTTCTAAAAATAGATAGTGAAATTAAATATTTGTTGATTAGAGGAAAAGCTGTAACCTATTAGCAGAGCAAACATTTTGAAATCAGTTTTAATAGTAAAACTTGAGTACAAAACAAACTTTCACAGACACACATGAGCTGAAATCTGAACTGGGTTTCCCAAAAAGGAAAAAGTTAAAACATGTCATTTTCAGCGTGATTTTAATTTAAAAATAAACACGTTTGTAGTAACAAGTATTCACTATGAATATTCTGTGGTTCCAATTTAGAGCCATCAGTGCACAGTTTTCTTCTGAGTAGTTAAAAAGGGTCTATATACTCCAGTCCTTGTATGCAGCATTTCCTCCTCCATGATAATAAAAGTAAAAAGTTAGTCAATAAACGTCCTGTAATTTCAGTAATAAAAACTCATAATTAGCACTGCTACACAGCTCACTTCCGCAGGAAGTGAGCACAGCGGTGGTTTAAAACTCCCAGGAGTCATTGTGGCATTGTTTGTGAATGTTAATTGATTTTTAAAGGAAGGGCTAACAGAGTGAATGTGAAGTCTTTGGTAGATGTGTTCTCTGTTTTTTTTTTTTTGGGGGGGGGGTTGTATTCATGTCCACTGCAAAACACTTTCTGTTTGAAATATCAATTAAAACTGACCTGACTTGAACTGAACCAACGCTGAGGGGCTGCAACAAAAACTAAAATTTTCAAAAGATTTTTTTTAAAGCTGTCGTCATATTTGCAGGGTGAGCTTGTAAACATTAGATGAAAAATTAATGACTTGAATTTTTATTTTCTCATCTCAGAAATACATGTCTATAATTTATTAATTAGGCACGTTTTTACTCCCATGCTCAATGTTCAGTCAGGTTAATACACTGCAAAAACACAAAATCTTAAGTATTTTTTGTCTAGTTTTTAGTTCAAATATCTTTGTACATTTGAATTAAAACAAAACTAACCTAGAAATAGCTTGTCAGCCACATATAGGAACTTGTTTTAAATATGGAATTCCTTAATAATGATAAAAAAAAATAGTACTAGTTCCACTGGTAGATTATGTCATAAATGTCTCTGAAACTAGTACTTTTTGATGAATTGTTGACTTAAAACTCTTATCTTGCTGAAAAGTTACTTGTAATTTCAAGGGAATGAAAATATTTGCTCTAAAAACTAAACCATTTTTTTTTCAGCGTAAGGCTATCAGTCTAGTTTCTCAAGCAGTTCGTTCCAACATTATCACCTGATAGATTTAGGTTTAAACTTTTATTTGACCAACAGTTTTCTTTTGATTGGACATGTGTTGACATTTCGGTGTGGCCTCACCAGAGTCCTGACTTGAATTTATATTAGGAGGGAGCTAAAGTTTAGGGTGATGGTAAGGAGGCCTTCCAACCCCAAAGACTTTGAGCTCATCACCAAAGGTAAGCTGTCAAGTAAAAACAAACAGTGGAAACCAGTGGGAAGCAAGTAAAAGAAGGATTTAATTCATAATTCCAATAAAGATAATCACTGTAAATGGGTTTAAATGAGCTGTTACAGTCTGTTGCTTCACTCTCATTGCTGTTTTGCACAGCATTGATATAAATAACTCCAAATGACAATGTCTGCAGCACACTAGAAGGAGTTTTTTCTTACCTGTAGAGCCACCTGGTGGACATACGCTAAGCCAATTTAGGCCAAATTACAATAAACAAGTTTGAAAATGTTTGATTCCAGTCACAGCACCATCCATCAACCCCCCTCCGCCCTCCTCACCTGGCTCCAGCGCGGCTCCAGCATGGCGGTTGTTAGGCAGGTAATGTTTAAACTTGCATGAGACACAGTCTGGTGCACTGAGTGTAGTTTCGAACAAGAGCAGGAGGGCTGGAGGCCACTGCCGGGCAGCAGCTGGGAAAGCAGCTTCATGTACTTTCAGAAAGGAGTTTAGTAGAAGAAAGAAAACTGTCGACCCAACACTGGCCGCTGCCAGGAGTTAGGTTTAATAAAAAGCTGCACAAGATGATGCCTGTCAGAGAGACCTGGGCTTTTGAAGCATGGCAAGTAGTTAGGTATAATAGTTAGGTATTGCTGGGTTTTTATTCCATTTTTAATTTTCCTGAACAGTCAAGAAAACCACCAACCACTTTCAGCGCAAGTTTAGCTTTGAATCTTGATAACATTTTGTTTGGAAGAAAGGTACAAACAACAAATAAAAAGTCATCTACTGCTGCCGCTCCTGGCATTTTGAAAAGGCAGGCGGATGCTAATCTCTCTATGTAAATTGTGTTTTGATCTGTATGATACTTATGTCTAGCTGTGCATAAAATTGCTTGTTGGGGAGAGAAAAAATTTAACTGACTGAGAAAAGGAGGGACTATTTGTCTCTAGTTCACATGAAAACCTACAAATAAAGGCAAACGCAGCAGCTTGACAGACCAACACAGGACACGGTGGAAGAGTCGATACTTTGCAGGAGGATTTTCAGGTGTTTGTCTCCACCGGCTCCATGCATCTGTTGCAGGATTTCCCCACTTATTCTATTTATTTGGAAAACACTTCAAGCTTGGTCGGATTAGACAGAAAGTGTTTGTCAATGTCAAATTTTAGTTAGGCTTAGGTCTGGACTTTGATTGGGCCAGTCAACTCTAGATGCTCCACTGTTGCCCTGGCTTCAGGGTCATTGTCCTGATGGAAGTTGAAGCTGCCCCACAGGCTCAAGTGTTTTTCAGACTTTTACAATTCATGTGCAATTTTAATTGCGTTTCCCCACAGGGGACATTGAGATTTTTTTTTTCTTTTGCGTTTCCTTGCAATAATAATCAGTTCATGCGGTGTAACTGGATACTGTAAGCCTTTCTTACTATGGCCATCATACTTTCTGATATTATATAAGGTTTTTGTAAAGTTTTTCCATGTATCTTAATATCTTGTGAAATATCTGAAGTTTCATATATCTTTTTCTTTAGGATAGAAAGGCACCACAAATCTATGATATAAACAGAAACTTTCCGTAAGAAGGAAAGAAATAAAAAACACATCCAAACTATTTGGACTATTTCTGAGTTATTATCACGGGGTAATGAGTCGTCTGACAGTTTTGATGGTGTCTCTTTGGTGTTTTCTGAATTATTTAAAGGGTCGTTTTTATGTTCAGTTCCATCTCAATCTTACACAAACGGATGCAGTGTATAAATTGATTTTCAATCAATTTTTTGATTGAAAATCAAAATCATGTGTATGTTTTAGACATTTTAAATTGACATTTGCGACTGTGTACAAAGCAGACCAGCAAATACTGCAGTGAACATATTGTGAGGTAACGCAAAGGGGAAAAAAATCCTCATGTCCCCTAAAAGGCTCTGTATGTTGAAAACACTACAATTGCAAAATTTTGTTTTTTTCTGACAATAGCAGAATATCAAACAAAGTTTTGCAATCATTTGTAATACAAGTACACCTGCTGACACACCTCTGAGCAGAAAGGTAAAGTGGCAACAGAGCAGTACTGATGAGGGTAAATAAACCTCACCACTCAAAATTCAGGTCCTCACTGTAAAACTGATTTTTCAGAAACTTTGTTATCTGGAAGCAAATCCTCTAATCAGCGTGAACTGATAACGTTGTGCCGAAACAGTGCAAAGAGCTGCAGATGGCTCGCTCCTGCCCTTCTGTCAGTAAATACCCAGCACTGAGTTTTCAGTTCATGCTGTGTAACAAACTAACTGGTCTTTTCAGGCCTTTGACTAACAGGAACGCTGCTGGACGATGTCACCCAAGAGGCGCTCAAGAGATTAAGACTGATGCCATCCTGTAATCGCCTCTTGATTGCAGTGACCTCCTCTGTCAGGACACTGCACCCCAAACACGCTGCAGAAACTGCTTGGAAGAGACATGACAAATGGCCCGAGGCCTTTATCTGGCTTTCAATCTTGCCATATCACACTCTGATTAAGTATCTGCAGTACGGGTGAAAACCACGCATACATGATGCAGAATACTGGGCTGAAAGGATCTGCTGCCAGCATCCCTTTGTCGACCCCTCAGGTCCTGTATTTATGTATCCAAGATCTGATTTTAATTTGATTATAAGATAAAATTAAAACATCAATATGGAAATAGATGTTTGATTTCAGAAGTAAAGTTTAAAAGTTGAGAATAAACTTTCTCCTATTTTTTTTTCCTTCTTATGACCTTGATTCTCCATCATCATAACATGAAGAGAGATTTTCTCTACTGTTTTTACTACTTTATTTTACATGATCTTCCTGGGTTCATTCCCCTTTTTTTGTGGGAATTTTTTTTACTAACTCTTTTCTTGAACTGTTTTCCGATTTCCTTTATTCCTGTGTTTTTTGTGCTGCTCTCAAAGCAACATCCTCAAATACCAGCCATAAATATTCTCTTCTGTATGTTTGAACATTAGGGGATCTCTTGTTCTTGCCTGTTTGTTGTAGCTGATTTTGCAAAGGTTCACATTTTGAACAGCTGTTGGTCATTCTTACAAAGCTTTGCAAAAGTATTACAACCTCACATTTCAATGTATTAACAGAACAATTCAGTGCATATTCGTTAAGTGGAAGGAATGTGTGAAATTGAAACCCCAAAATAAAATAAAAACCCCATTCAGAGGTTAGATAATTAACCTCTTAATGGTCACGAGGACACTGGTGTCCTCATGAACTCATTGACTTACATGCAAGTGTGTATCTCTAGAGACATTTTTTTCCCAACAGAACAAATATTAGTATTGTACTCTGCAAATGTTGGCCTTTTTTGGAAGAGTGGAAACTTAAAAGCATTTGTTGAAAAAAAAAATATATAGTCACGTCTATAGTTTCTGCAAATTATGCTGGGGACATAGCAAACTTCTGGAAGAAAATGATTTGTTCAGATGTGACTCAAATCCAACTCTTTTTTTTTTAGCCTATATGTAAAATACTGTGTTTCAGACACAGACTGGTGAGACTATCATACTGTGGGGGAACACACACACACACACACACACACACACACACACACACACACACACACACACACACACACACACACACACACACACACACACACACACACACACAGTGAGGTGGAGATTCCAGCAGGTCCAACCTAAAACTACAGCCTGAACACAAACGAACAGGTCAAGATCAAGACGCATGACAAACTGCGTCAAGACGTAAACACCGACTGTCCAAGACTTGTTTTATTCACTGAATTTCAGGGTTTTTTTCAAAGACAACAGGTCAAACTGTCAGCCTTTAGTTTAAGACCAAGTTTATTTGTGTAATCCATCCATCCATTTTCCTACACCCTTGTCCCTTAATGGGGTCGGGAGGTGCTGGTGCCTATCTCCAGCTGGCGTTCTGGGCGAGAGGCGGGTACGCCCTGGACAGGTCGCCAGTCTGTCGCAGGTATTTGTGTAATGTGATACACAAATAAACTTGATTTGATTAAAGCAACTGCAAGAAGAAAAATATGAAAAATCAAGTCAAGTCAAAGTTTATTTATATAGCACATTTACAACATGACCAAAGTGATTCACAACAAACGTCACAGGTAGATAAATGAAAAAAAAAAAGAAATAAAAGTAAGTTTAGTACAACTAATAACACAGATATGAAATTGGCAGAGACACCAAAAGCCGGTAGCACGAATGAAGAAGTTATACTACGAATGACTTTCCCTCTTTATTTCAACCTTCTCTTTCATATAAAATACAAATAAAACGCATTAAGGTTTGTGGTTTCGGTGACAGCGTTAAATGATTTTGCAAAGTGCTTCATCTGTGACTCCTTCATCTTCTGCCTCATCCTCAGAGGAGGCCTCCATCCACTCCTGAAGTAATCACAGCTTAACAGTCGTACCTGATTTCATCAACACTGCAGACTTTAGGAGGGCCGAGAGTTTAATCCTCTCTTCAGCTGAATACATCTGTCACACCTTTAGCACACCACCTCAACCCACCTGCCCCTACACGTTCCTAGCGCCACTCTCGTTCGCTTCTCCGCCCGCCCTAATTTGCTTGTTTTCTACCACAATACCTCTTAGGAGACACCGAAACCACCTCCGCAGTCCTTTCCAGCACACTCAGAGCAAATATCACATGTACAGCACTCCTTCAGAGGCCAGGCTATTAAAGAGCGTTTGACAAAAGGCTGTGATTGTGCCGTCTTGCAAACATATGCTCAAGAGAGCGAAGAGCTCTAACCAGACAAACATCAGGTCTCTGCTCGAGGAAAGGGTGAAACTTTCATGTTTTTATTGATCCGGCTTTTCAGAAGGAGCCACGGCGGATTGAGAATCCAAGACTTGTTTATCCTTCACAGCCATAAATGCATCAACTGGTGGCTAGAAGCCCGTAAAAAGAAGCGAGCAGCAAAAGCGGCGGTAATTTGCACTTTAGTGGCAGCTTCACTATGAGGGTTTTTGAAAATCCGTCCAAATGACAATATGTACTGACATCGGTGAGTAACATCCAGAAAAAAATAAAATAAAAAATTCTGTTCTGTCTGTGCCATTTAAGAAAATCACATTGACAGCTTCTTCTTCTTCTTCTTTTATTACAAACGCACCCTGCATCTTTTCTTTTCTTGCCGGTCCATCTGTGCGCACTCCACCTCCCTTTATTTCCAACCACAGAAACACAGGTCTCTGTAAATGTGTGAGCTGTTGTGGGTCAGAAGCAGCTTTGAAAGTACCTGTTGCAGCAAAGCTTGATTAAATAATGTCATTCCACGCTAACACAGCCACCCCAGAACCAAAATGACTGACAGAGTACGTTATTTATGGACGAAGAGTTATAAGAGAGGGAAGAGGTCCTCAATATTTACAGCTGCTAAGCACTGACAGCATAATGGCGGCTCTATTTTTTTTTCTCTCTAGGTTTTATTCCTCTCTGACGCATCTCTTTTGTGAAAAGTGAAAAGTTCTTCCATACCAAGAACTCGTCTCCTGACTGCATCTACTGATGGAAATGCTCTTAACTTATATTCTTCCTTATGATTTTGCACTCAAATCATTGTGGCTTTGCTTTTTAAAGATGAGTTAAATCTTATGCTGTGATTATATGAGGCATTGGAACGTAAACTATCAGGGTTTTTAATCATCATCTAATTATTAAGCCTTAATACAGCTAGAATACAGAAATGTTATGTTTCTGAAGTGGAACTTGATTCAAGTGGGTTTGGTTCAAATGTATTTACCTGTAAATGGATTCTGTAAAATGGGATACGAATGCTGTTTGTTTTGTAAAATTATACATGACGAGATAAACGTACTGAAGACAGAGCACAACAGACAATGACACGATTCTCTTACAGGAATCAAACGGCACAAACGTGTCACAGGAGATGAAGCAGCTTCTGGTGCAGAAACAATAAAATAAAAATAAACAGCTTGAGTTATTTTCATGAAGCAGAAACTATTTTGGAAGTAAGGAAAAAAATAGCTTATCTCTCTCAACTCATTCAGTCACATTTTAATGTGATCAAACTGGACTCAGTGACTGTCAGTGCCAGCAATGGATAAACTGAAAGGGATTTAACATTGATCTATTTGCGCAAAGTGATGTAAGATGGCTTTTAGCAGTCATTTAGTGCTGAATAAGTAAAGTGCGTAGTGAACTGGGTTAGTTGTAGCTGTTGCATTATTGACACCCTGGGCAAGAATGCAATTCAGACTGGGCTGCATTGCACTTTCACTCTCCTGAAAAAGTCCATTCAGCAAAGAGTGCAATATTTTTAACATGTTACTGAACAGAAACATTAATAATGGGGAAGAGAGAGTGATCTTTTTTTTAAACAAACAAACAAATAAAGATAAAAAGAATAGAGCAATGAAACAAAGTGTCTAAGCTTACAAGTTGTAACATTCACTTGGCTATCGTTAAGAGGATTAGCCAAAGCAAATTAGTCCACAGATTAAGTTATGGGTCAAACAAGGAATAAGCATTAAACACATAAACATGGTGATGTACAAGACAACAAAAAAAAAAAAAGGCCAGGACGCAGCTGGAATGTGTCAATATTTAGAAATCAATCCTGTTTCTTTTTGCTATAAAATAGTAACACGGTTTAGTATTTCAGAGTTTTTTTTCTTATCCTGGATTGGTTCTGAGATTGGTTTATGAATATTAAACTTTATAGAAATGATCTATTTTAGCCACCAGTTTAAAAAGCAAGACTTTAACATTCAGCCTTGCAACACTCTTCACCAAATATTAAACCATCCGCTCATGAATAATTTCAGATTAATTTGCGTCTGGCATTGTCTTAAATAACTTTTATGTTTCACATTCTTTCCAAAGTAGAAGGTATAAAAATATTCCCCCCTGCTGCCATCACCTTTAGATTACTGTCATTCCAGCACATAGTACAGAATGAACCTTTAGACAGGCAGATGATCTTGCACATGTTGCATGTTGGTGATGTGCTTTCAGAGACGTTACCCTTCAGCTTGAACACATAACCTTGGAACTGCCCTGTGTGAGGTGGGCGAGTGTTTGTATTCTGGGACATTCCCTCCTCTTTTTTTCCCCATCCTTCCTTTATATTGTTCCAATCAGTCACACCTGTGTCTAATTACCTCCTTCTGCTCTGTCCGTATATTCTGCGCCGTTTCTCCAGCTCTACTTTGTCTTCATTCGCTGTGACAAGCAGAGCAGATTTCCTCTTCCCCGCTGTTTTCTTAACCTCCACTTTGGTTTTGGACTTTGGGTTTTGTGATTTGCGCACCTCGCTCCAAACCAACCCCGATTAAACGACTCCCTTTTGATGCGCCCTGCCTTGAGTCGCATATCTGAGATAATATAACACTGGCCAGGGTCACACGGAAATGTTCAGGAGATTTTAGTATGCTTGATGGATTTGCAAAATGCCACAGAGTCAGTGAAACCTTCTGGTTTTGGGAATACTTTACGCACTCTCATGAGCCTCATCTTCACGCAGAATTCGGGTTTTCTTCTGTTGGGCAGCTGCGTCTCGCAGCTTTGCGTGTTTTTTGTAAATCTTCCTCTGTCAGTGAAAAAAAAAAATCCCAACATAGAAACTCAGCAGATGGCAAAAATAAATGAAGTAAAGCTTTGAACCTCATGATTGGATTGCAGGATGCCGTGTCTGGACAGCACGTGTGAAGACTGTCTGGAAGTTGATTCTTTTAATCTGTGTTCACACACATCTTCTCAGTCCTCTTTGGATTTGACAGTGGAAAACATTACATGGGTCCTACGTCAGGGAGACAAAACGAATGGCAGTGCAGCAGCTTCCTATCTTTGCTTCATTTTCTTCACATTTGGACATGATGTAGGAAACAAAGCTTTGTTTCATATAGACAAAAAATAAGATTTTTTTGGTTTTTGTTAGTTCTCACACATAAATGCTTCTTATCATGATACAAATTTGCAGCATCCATGATAAACTGG
This sequence comes from Poecilia picta, assembly GCA_033032245.1. Lineage (NCBI taxonomy): Eukaryota > Metazoa > Chordata > Actinopteri > Cyprinodontiformes > Poeciliidae > Poecilia > Poecilia picta. The sequence continues at coordinate 25,776,222 of CM065354.1, forward strand.
ATGAATGCAAAAGCAAGTAAAAAAAGAATGATTCAGCCTTCTTTCTTTTTTGTGAATATTTGATACTCTGTTTTGAAAACAATGTTTTTCTTCTACATGACTACATATATATTTTTTGTCAAACCTCCAGAGTTACATCCCACACGGATCCCGTCAGTATTCATGATCTCTGTGCTTCTGCTCTGCCTGCATCCTACTAGCATCGTGTCACTTACATAACGCATATGTGGAATTTTGAAATCACTTCAGAGGTCTGAAACACGGCCGCGCGTCTCAGTTCCGCTAGGAAAGCGAGGCAGACAAGTGAATCTCAGCGTGATTTGATCAAGTGGTCCTTGAACATTTTCAACGGTTGTGTGGACGGCAGCTGAAGAAGGAATCCAGAGTCTGGCCTCCACCTGCTGAGACGCCGCTCCCCTCAGCAGCAGGTCTGGTTTTCATAGTTCTGAGCAACAATGCCTGACCTGAGCTGTGAGGTGTGTTTTGATGTTTAGAGCTAAAGAAAATATTAGTACCATTGAGACTTGAGAATGTAAAAGAAATCTAGCAGATGTATTTTTTTGGTTTCTTCAAATCTTAGTGAAAACCTTGATGGAGAAAAATCATCTGAACTCTTTTCCTCAGCTAGAAACTGAGTTTCTGTATGTACCAGTTTAAAAGAAATGGATGCAATTATTTAAAACTGTGTTTAATTGTGTAGATAATTACATAATTATCTACATTTATATTTTTTATATTAATCCTTTGAGTTCTTCTTATCTGTGACTCGGTCATGGTTCATGAGGGAAACCTGGAAATCTGTATCCATAGCAACAATCTCCAGTTTAATCTGGGGGTTCCCATTTGTTCTCAGGAAAAAGGGGATTTAAAGTCCATAGTGGGCTTTGGGTGTGTCCTCCAAAGGTTCACAATATTTATGTCTTGTTCTGCAAACTGCAAGCTCCCATTCTCTCCTTGGGAACCGTGATGCCAGACTGTCATCCTCATTGTTTCTCGGTATGCTGCAAACTGTTCTAGTGCAGGCTGAGGGTGACGACTGGAAAAGAAAAGATGAGAGACAAAAGTTCCCAAACTAGACAATCTACTCTCCACAACTATGCCTTGAGATCTGGAAAACAATAAGCAGGGGACAAGAATAAGTCCTGGTGGAGCCTAACAGTCACCAGAAACAAGCTTGTGCCAAGAATGACTGACACAAATTCAGCTGCCGTTGTGGTTACACATGGACTCGACGGCCCCCTTAAAAGCAACCATGAACCTACTATAAAACACAGTTGCCAGGCTTTTCCCCCCCAAAAAACACAAAACGCATCTGGACTGGATAATCAAACACAGACAACTGGTCAATGGTTTGGAGCATTTCCAACACCCTAAAGTGAGTTTTTCCTGGGAAAAGTACGTTGATACATGGGGTTGTCATTCCTCACAGGTACAAGAACCATTCCTGATGTTCTTCCAGGATCAAGTGGTGGGCCCACATGCAGGGTCTTCCTTCCAGGCCAAACCCCATCGAATCCCAGAAGCAAAGACAAAATCAGTGCAGAGTTCAGCAAGCACTATGAGCAAGGTGTTTGTTTTCGGTTGTAGTCTGTCGTTCTTTGAGATTCTTAGCAGTCTAACTTATTCACTGAGGACAGTTCAGGAGACCCTACCTAGAAGGAAAAATACGCTGAACGTAGCACCCAGGATGTCAGGTGCACAAACGCCTTCCACCACAGGAAGGTGGCGGTTCTGTGCATAAACTCAGTGTCACGTTTCTATGTCCAGTGGCAAATTGACACTCAGATAAAGTTGTAGAGATTTACAAAATAAGTAGAAACGGGAAACACTTTTTTGTACCGTCTGTCAATCTAATGCACACTCAGTGTCTGCAAAGCTTTTATTACAATGTCTGCTGATAGACAACAATAAAGCACTCAAGCAAAACAATGTCAGAAGTGTCACTTCTGGGATTTTATTTATTTTTTCCTCTACATTTTTCCTGCTACATTGTTATAATTCTTCCTTCCCTTATGAGAAGTGTTCATTCAGATGACTTGTGAGACTTAAAACCAGAAAGTCTGATGACTTCTGAACCTCCAGGGAACCTTTGAAGTGAACTGGAAGACCTAAAGTTCAGTTCAAATCTCTCCATCTTTTAGGAAAATGTGTCCTTATTGTACTACATTTTGTACTTTCACATTCATCCTGCGAGACCTGCGAGAGGTCCGAGAGGCTCCCGGTCATTCTCAGTGCTGAGGAGGCCGCCTCGGGTCACAACTCACAGCCCAGTCAAATCAGGTGAGACAGGAGATGGAGGGAAGACGGGCTCACAAACAAGGACAAAGAGAGAAGGAGCAACAGAAGGAAATTGCAAAGTGTTTTTATCTGATCCTTTCATGTTCGGATTCCTAATTTCTGAGAAAACAAATCCGCATGTACATGTGAAGGGCTACATTTCCGCTTTTTCTTTATTCAGGAATCTGCTCTCACAGAAATGCTCATTTCATGGGTTTGTGGGCAAATTCTGAAAGGCCTCCACACTTCAGAGCGTTTGCTCACACACACATACATCCAAAGTATTTTTCAGCCTATGCTGAGCTACATGTAGACCGGTAGGTTCAAAACAGTCATCAGATGAAGGTGTAGGAACTGGCTTTGAAAACATTCACCCCACCAGGACCGACTTCTCTCTCTGGCCTTCACGATTTGCAGTCCCTCTGTCGGTCCCATTTCCCGCTCCAGTCTGTTTTCTGACAGAGAATTGCAAGTGGTAACTGAGTGGAACAGGAGTGATTACCGCGCCTGAATCCACAATGCGGTTTTACGCTTCGAGTAAAATGTTGTTAAAGCGCCTTCTCACTCAGTTGGTGGGTTTCAGGAATTCAGGCATCTGGTCTGCGTTTGTGTTTTTTTCTTTGATCCCTGTCATTAGAAGCATGAATCCAAGAACAATGAATTTCTCAAAAGGAAGCAATTAGAAGTGGGCCTTCTAAAACTATGAGGAACGACATCTACTGATGACAGCAGAGGCTTGCTGCTTTCACCGAGCGCCCGGTGTGAAGCAGATCAGTTCAGTTCACTTCTTTAATGATCCGTTTGCTCAGAGATGAGCGCCTTGCGAAAGAGCAAAAGGTTCGAAATTACTTTTTCTTTTTTTTTTTAATAAAGACAACAAGGTCAAATCTACCTACAGCAACACTGAATGAAGAGACTTTTGTTTGCATATTCATGTAAGCCTTTTCTTCGTTTTTAATTATTTCGTTCGCTTGCATCCCGGCTCTCCTCCATCTGCTATTCATTTCTGCGGTGCTCCCTGAAAGCAGCAGAACCGTCTGCCAGCTGCTGGTTTCCTGCATTCCAGCTCGACCCCCGAGACACACGGGCTCTCTTTGTAGTTCCAAACCAAACATCTCCGCTGTCTGACAGACGCGTTCTCTATATCACAAGTGAAACAAAACATTTCTAAATAGATTTTACTGTCATATATATACATATATATATATATATATATATATATATATATATATATATATATATATATATATATATATACTGTTCCGCCTAATCAACAAACACACTGTCAGCAGTCTCTATAAGGTCATGTCCATGACTTTTTAAATACAAATGAAAAGTTTCATGTAGGAGATACAATATATTGCTGTTTCTAAACACTGTTTTCTTAATTGAAAATAGCAGAAAAGAGTAGTTGAATTTCTTGGGGGGGTTTCTGTGATGAAATGGTGTCAGATTATATTAACGGTCTCAATAAAGGAAAAAGAAAAAGTTCAAAATTGGTTTCAAAAGCACAGTGCTGATGTCTGAAGTTCAGTGTGCAGAGAGAGTTCATTAAAGTAGAGGTTCTTAGGGGAAAAGACCAAATCTCCCTTCAGCACTATGTGTAGAACTGATAGCAGGGGGGATTTCCATAAATTAGAACAAACTTCCTTATTACTGAATTACAAAAAAATGGATCATTTCCTATTTAATTTCACCTAGAAGATATGACAGAAGCTCAAGTTTGTGAATTCAGCAAACTTTCACAGTTGAACACTTTCTGCAGAAGTATGCAACCATACATGTCTAGCGGGATGTCCAAAAGTGAGTCTCTGAATGGATAGTAGAAATCTAATGACTGAGCCCCATAGCACGCCATCAAAGTGGGAAGAAATTATGTATTTTCCAGCCATAAAGCACCATTTTATGGCGCAATCAAGTAACTAAGTTACTTTCAGTTGTTGCGAAAATGCTGCATATATCAAATAAGACTAAAAAAGAAATTGATATCACATCATAGCCACATGTGATGCCTTGAAATTCTCTTCAAGAACCTCCTCCCCTTTCTGACACTCTTCCTTCAGCACTTCATTCCAACAATGCTTCTCCATGATGCAGTTTGCAGAGCGTTGTAGTCCCTACGATGAGCTCAGCAGACAAGCAGTTCCACCAGGTGATTGCTATTAGCTAATTGCTGCTGCCACTAGTCTTGGAAACTCTTACTCTTTGAGTAAATCAGCAGCGCTTTGCATGAGCGAGCGTTTAGGCACCCTGAATGGTTGCCATGGGAGATTCAAAGAATAGTCAAACATGCATGAAAGAATCAAAGCAACACTCCAAGTATGTTTATTAATAAGATATTAAACACAAAAAAGTTATATTTTCCCCTCCTTTAATAAATCCAACTCTAATAACCAGAAAGTGATTTATTTATAATCTTGAATCTTCCCATTTGTCCTTTGAATGAAGAGATGTCATTTACTCTCTCATTAGCCACAGATATACTTTAACAGAAAGTCAGAAGCAGTGGTTGATGATATCTTTTACTCACAGACTCAAAACCAGAGAGAAAATTGTTATTAAGTTGGTAAAGAATGATAAATGCCTTTTCAAAAATAATAACCTCATGATTTGTGAGTTAGAGAATAACACTGAGCCCAATCACAGCAGACTATCAAGCTCCAGAACAACTGTGTTTCGTTTGTCAATCAAAGCAGGATTTTCTCTTAATTTTCAGGAATAAACTTCATCTGTGTCCAAAAAAAATTTACATATTTTGTCTCGGTTGGCCTGAGGAGTTGACCAGGACAAAATCTACTGAATGAACAACCACACCACTTCCTTCTTCCTGCCAACGTTCATCTGATAACAGGACGGGTCATTAACAGCTTGGTTTCTGTTTGTCCAAAGCACCACGTCCCAATCCAGCTGGATGTAGGAGAGAAGTGGCTGTGAAAAAGCCCACATTATGATGTTATGGTGAATGTTTGAGGTAAAACCAGCAGCAGTCACAATTAAAGTAATAATGTAGTAAATGTGAAAGCGAACCGCAGCAGGTGAAAATGTGACAGACGTTGCAATTTTGACCCCCAACCGAACCGTGACTACTGGACCGTCAGGTGTGAAAACACACCTGGTCTGAATCGCTTTTGTTGCAAAAGTGAAATCAAACAATTTATAGAGCTGGTGACACAGTGAATGGTTTAAAAAGAATCACATTTTGGCAGTTCTTTAAAACTACAGGTATGAAAATGCCAGTCCACATCCCTGCTCCAACATGGATTGTTTTAATTCACTGAATTACCTCCTCAGCATGTCTGCAGAGGCCCGGAAATGAAACAATCATCTAATTAAGGGATGTTAAAGTTGAACTTCAGCCCTTGAGGCCTGGCACTGAATGCTACTGGTGAACAATATGCATGTGTGTGTGTGTTTTTTAAGCCTCTGTTGGTAAATTTTCCATTGGTATTTAGACTAAAATTGGCCATTAAGCATCTATAACATTTTGTTTCAAAGTTTTGGAAGATGCTATAAAATTATCTAAACATATGCTCCAGTCTTATGATTGGCATAACCCTCCTTAACAGGAAGAAACATCCCCGTTTACCTCACTTATAAACTTACTTTCTGATTGTGTAATGCTGCGGTCTTAGACAGACCATCACCTGCAAACGCTGCAGAGTTGTCCTGTTTTGCCCTGCACTCAACCTGCTCCGGCAGGCTGGCCCAGTCTGGATGTGGCCATTCATCATCGCGCTCATCAATATATTCTTGCCATAAAGACACTGTCACAGCGTACGAGTCAAACAGATTACCTGGGAAACTTTCTGAATTCTCCCCCAGGACTGCAGGATTGGATGCACACGGCCAGGCATCTGAATCCCTGGAAGATTCAGATACTGCTGACCCCATCCATCTTCTTCAAAGCTCTAAGATCTCTGTGCAGATGGCATAATGGTTGGTTAGATTTGTAAAGAAAACCATTCTTGTGCATTTACCAAAGTCTCACTGAAGTCATCTAGTAAACTGGATCCTGGTCGGCGGTTTCCGCACCTCCTTTTCATTCCCTGAAAAGAGTAGCCTATATTTTCTCAAGGTACTTCCCTTACACGTCCTCACAGGAGACTCCTTCAAAAGACGCAAACAGTTTCCTGTTGGGGAAAAGAAAAAAGCAGCACCGCATATTTAAGAACTCGCAGATCACAGCATTTCAAAATGCATTTATCCCACTTTCTCCTTCATTTCCTGCTCCTTTTGCTGCATGTTTATTCATGGAAAAGTACTTGGGATGCAAAATCCCTTTAAGAAGGAGAAAAAAAAAGCTCAGATGTAGTGTTATTTGCGTAGGCAGGGAGGTAAAAGACATTCCACTGCCACGGGCCAGTTTCCACTTGGAAAGTCTGTGCAGCCTCCCTCCCTCCCTCTGGTCGTCTAGCAGTTTATGAACAGTTGTTGCCTTCAAGGAGTCCTGGAAAGACTCAGTGGGTACAAGATGGCTTCCCAGCAGCTCTGTTTGAGGGTTATTGGGTTGGCTGCATTGCTGACACTTACAACTCTTGGAGGTAAGCATATTCTGAAATATGTCTTTGGCTTTTCTTCTGCTTCAGTGAAGTTTCTCTTGTTTCCTCTTTATACGGCACAGTTGCCCACTCTCTCTTTTTTTCCTCCTTTTTGTCATTGTGTGGTTGGACACATGTTTGCTCTTGGAAAGCATAACCGGAGAAGAAAATGGATTAATTTCTAATAGTGCAACAATTTTATTTTATATAGAGTGAGCCTTAATTCATGCATCTGCCTCAAATTGTGCATTTTATCAATGCAGTTTGAAGCAGAGGAACATTTAAAACCCAGACGCTTTGATATTTGGCAAGAGGAAAAATCCATCTCAGTCAATATTATGCTATTGCCAGAGTCACGTCACGGTTTACCTTTAATTATAAGCCTGAGCTGCATTTCCAGGAACTCATGCATTGTGTTCAAACAAGTCAAAGTCTGAAGGAAATTCTTAGAAAAGATGAAAAAGAAGACAGAGGTGAGCATTGGAATACTTCACACGTAACCGAGACCATGTGGGCCCGGGCGGCGTCACAGTCAGTCCAGTCTGACATGGAGAAGAGAAACAGTTCAGAAATCCAACATGTCCTTTCCGAATACCTTCATTTTTTTCTGTTTTTTTTTATTACTAAATTTTAACGGGATGGTTTGGATTTCTGAAGTTTCTTTCTGCAAAGTTTCTCAAGGGAAATTTTAGCATAGAAAAAAAATCATTGTATTTAAGAATATTAACAGTGACTGAAATAAATGTACTAAAAAAATGTTGCATTGAAAGTGAAACAAAAAAGACGTATTGAAATGCTAAATATATACATTAAAAATAAATAACTCATTGGTAACCAAGTTGTCACACTGTGAACAGTTTTGAAGTCCATGGAGTTAATAAAGCGCTACACAGAGAAAAACTCCATTCAGTGTTAAATATAAAAATATTTCACCCAGAGTGGTTAAAAGTATGAAAAACCTACATCAAATCAGCAGCATAAAATTTTCAGCATTTTTGTGATTCATGGCTTTTAAAAGCTACAATCTTGGAACAGAAAACTTACTTATGCTGGGCAAATAAATCATTTGTGCAATATTAGAAGCGCCAAAATAAAGTTGTGCATCAATGTACAGCAGTACAATTTAGACTGTGGTCAAGACAATGCCAGAATCCCAATTAAGAAATTCTCTGGATTCCTTGAGATTCCTAGACATGCATAGAGATGTCTACAGCTTTAATTATAATCACTGCTTTAATAGTATATTTATAAAACAACATAACAACATGGAGGCATTAAATGGTAAAAGAAAGTTTCACAAAGATAAAGGCACAAAGGTTGGTACAACATCAGACCACTCATACTTTCGTAGAACTTAAGTGTGTTAATAATAATCAATAGTTATCCGGACCTGATAAGTAACTTACTCTTACTTATCAGGTATTTCTGTGGAACATTTGTTCTGATTATTCACCCTGAAACCAACCAGGTTCCTTCTTGAAACTCATGAGGTATTTTCCCTGATAACTAACCCCGCTCAATGTAGTTCCTGAAAGTGCGTTGTGTGGAAGGAAGTTACTTGAAACGTACACACAAATCTACTACTGTAAGTTTCTAAAACATGTATGAATAATGCTGTAAATCTTATTCAAACAGGATTTATCAAATGAAATATAAATGAGTGAAAAATTAAAGCTGAATGTTTGTATACACTTTGAGTGTGTGAGACCTAAATCAAATGAGTTATTTCTGCACACAACCTTGGGCAATAAAGCTGATTCTGTTCTTACTTTTGCAATATTTTTCTGTGCTACTACACTTCTTAAAGTCAATCAATAAACCCTTGAAAGTGAAATGCCACATCAATAAATCCATCTGTTATTGCAGAACCTCAGTTTGAGCCAAAAATAGTTTTTGCTTTTCAAAGAGAAATGCTGCTCCAAAAGCAGGGTTTTTTTTAAAAAAAAATCTCTCTTCAGCTTAACACAGCTCTTCTTCTTCTCTCTCTCCTTTTTTTTTTGAAATTCTGGCATTAATGTGTCTTTAAAGTATCATTTCCACTGATTATTTTAAGAAAACATGCCGGTATGAATTCCCTTTTTGACAGCTGGGGATGAATTTATTCACACCTTTTTGCCTTTGTATGAGTGACTTTTGAAGAAATAAGCTGTTCCTTTATCGTTTAATTCATCTGCACAGAAAGCTGGTTATAATTAATCTCCTCCATCTGTAACCCCGACCACATGGTGAACATGTTCTGCTCGCTAGCAGACGGACTGAGATTTAGAGCTGATGTCTAAGTTTACTCTGCGATAGATTTCCTCCAGTCTGCCTTGAGTTTTAAAACCCAGAAGATAAAATCCACGTATAAACTCTCAGAGAAGCACAGCTGAGCCATTTGCAAATGCAAATGCACACAAAAAAAGATCATCCAAGTTGGTGAAGTGGAAGATTTGTTGTTGGTTGACTTTGGTCCAGGAGTATTTTGAACACAGACACTCTGTAACCCTCATGGGCTCTGAAATAGCCGCAGGAAACATATGCATCAATAATATTCGGAAGCAAACAAGCTGAAAACTTGTTCCCCTGGATGTAGCAAATTATTTCCTGGGCTTTCTCTTTCGTTTTAGCCTCTTTCAAAGCACAAAATATGAAAATATGATGTCAGCTACTTCCTTTATGCTTTTATAGACTAAGTAGAGATTTTTGTTGTGAGTAAAATAATGTATTTTTATTTTGAACATATTTTGTTTCATGTCAAATATTCAATAGCAAGAACAGTTTACAACACGTTTCAAAGCCACCTCTTTTAAATGGAGTCGAAATGCTTCTGCAGGCTACAGAGTGTCACCGTGGGACAACCCTGTCCAGTAGATGTCTCAAAGAGTCACTTATCATGATCATATTTATCCTTACAGTTTTATAAAGATAAACTTGATGTTGTAGAAATGTTAAAGATGTTAAACGTTACCCTGTGCAGGCAGCCGACTAGTGAAATCTCACAGCTATCTCACGTTGCACCAGAGGTACCGGCCTCTCACTGCCTTCACCCTGCCTGCCCTCATCCTCATGCAAATTTGTGCTCTAATCTTCATCAGTGTCATTTTCTAGCAGCAGCAGTAAGTATTTTTGGAGCGCGTCACGTTCATCTGTCCAAAGTCTAATTTGTCTTCCCTCTGCTCACCCGAGGGTGTGATTACTACCCCCTTCCACCTTAAAGGGCTGTTAAATGAGGCTTAATCCACTCTGCAAATGAAGGAAAATGGATAGTTAACTTTGAAAATACTTTAGAGATGGGCTTCACTTTATTGCAACCTACATCTATTGTTCCTTTCTTTTTCTCTTTCTGAGCACTAACAGCTTCGAAGCATAATGTCAAGTCGTGATTTACATATTCAAGAAAGTGGGTGGAAGTGTAAACCTTTTATATTCCCAGTCCTTATCCATTTATCCTCATATCACCTACATACCCTCACATATATTACATGAGTCCAATATGCAATATATGCCATTTAATATTTAACCCATCAATATAGAATCTATTATAGAATATAGAATAATCAGTTCCCCTTGAATTGATGAAACAAAAAAAACCTAGCAGAAACAGAAACATCAAAAATCATCATTCAATAGTGATAAACTGTGAAGATATAAAAAAAATGTCGGTATAGTGCACAAGTCAAACTCGAGGCCCACCAAAGCTTTTTTCGAGGGCCACACAGACAGGATCTTAAAGATAATAGTTTTGTGATTAATTATTATTTCATTGATCAAAACAGTTTTCATAACTGTATACCTGCAAATTACACCAACGTGAAAAGATGTTCAATATTATTGAATTTTAAGTTCTCATTGAATTTGGAGTAAGCTGATTAACAGTCAATTAAAGCTTCAATTTTATAAAATATGTTGTTTATATGTATACTTGTTAAAACTGCCCCTATGTCCTGAAAGTATGAGACAAATAATCTGTGAAAAAAATCAAGTTCTGTGCTCCTACTGCAATGTGTAGAAATGCACAACTCTGTCAGCAACAACCAATCAGATCCAGGAGGAGGGACATAGTGCTGCCAATCATCCTCGTGTTCTGACACAACAGGCCTTTTGAAGACATCCGTAATGTTGATGTGGCCTAAAATGAAAACGAGTTCGACATCCCTGGAATAACGGGATACTTTTAAATATTACATACTCCAAACAAAAGATAAAAAATTTTCACACTGTCACTGTGATTTAACATAATGGATAATAACATTCTCAATTACTAATGCATTAAAAACGAAAGTCTGCTCACCGGTTTATATGAAACAGAAATTATGTTCTTATACTGTTTCCACAGTGAGAAACAGCGGAAAGTGAATATAAATAACTTTCTGAAAATACTGTAAGTGCTTCTCCAGGTTCTTCCCCTCTTTTTTAACGTATTGTGTTGTTCAGAGAGATGCATTGTGGAGACATGACAGGTGAAGAATGGGTCGAGTAGAAAGGTCCAAGGTTTCTGAACACTTCAGCAAAGCACTTTCCTGGATGTGAAGGTTGACTTGACTTCACATCAGAATGACTCAAATCTCTTATGTTTCTATTGGTTCGCCTTTGCAGACGTGTCCAGCGAGAGCCGCCTGCAGAAGATCTTAGTGAAAAGAAACGGTAACACTCAGACGCCACCATTTTTTTAAAGAAATTATTATACTGACCCACATCAGAAAAAAACAAACGTCCTTTTAATTTGCTCCCTCTTTCACTAATTTATGTAGCGGCAGAAGCTGAACACGCTCCATCCGAGTCTTCGGTTGCCATCCCTTCGTCTAAGGCCCAAGAGTTCCTGGCCAAGCTGAGCAGAACAAAGAGGAACGTCTGGGATCGCAGCAGGCCAGACGTCCAGCAGTGGATTATGCAGTTCATGCAAATGGGATTTGATGAACAGGTAAGTTTTCTATTATTTATTACTTTCTTGCTGTTGTTGTTGAAAAACCGACGAGTTCTTGGCGTAGCAACCAGACATGAGCAGAGATGGAAAGTTGTTCTCATCTCTAAGGTTTAGATTTGATATGACTGCCAGACTGACCGGAGAGTCAAGAGTTCACAGCGAAGTCAAGAAGATTCAGTCTTTTCGGATGAAATCATGGTCGATTTAGCTTTTACCAATTTGACTTGCGCTTTATCAAATCAAATTTTTGTTGTGAGTAAAATAATGAAGGAAAATGGCTAGTTAAGTCAGGAAGGATCCACTTCCTGACTTTAAAAAGGCTTCAAGTGAGATACTGTTTTTCTTTTAAACAGTTTTTTTTGCCTTAAGATAAGAAGACATTTAAGCCACTAAATAGTCTAAAAAAAGCTAGAATTAGAAAAACTGAAACTTAAAACACATAGTAAATAAAATGCAGAGTAAACACCAGCTTCATCTAAGGTAGAGAAAACCCCTCTACCTACACAAATCCTGGACTAAATAATAAATACAGACGAAAAGCTGACTGTTGGAAAACATGAGTGCTGTTTCTCACACAGAAGTTTAAAGCTACTCACTGATCCAGACTCAGCTCTCTTTCAGGTCACTGACCACCACGATTTCACCGGAGACGGCGAGGAACAGAGAGCAGAGATGAGAGCAGGGAGGGAGGCGGACCGCTCAAAATAAACCCCCTGTTACTGCGGCTGTTTAGAAACAGCCGGCAGCACGTTACATGCAGCCATAGCAGCTTTTCACCAGCACTCACTGAACATTACACCTCGTGCATATGCCATCGGTTGTTGCTTCCTTAAAAGGCCACAGCTGTCAAACGATTGGCCTTTTCAAAGTTTGTCTCTCATAAGTTTTTTTTTAATCATGGCGCTGCCTCCCATCAGTCTCAGTGGACGTCTTATCCGTTGCTGGTCTGTGTGTTGTTGAGTTCACCGAGCCTGATGTGTCTGCGACGTCTTTCTCTCGCCAGAGGCTGGAGGCCGACCTGCAGTACTGGATGGACCACGCCCGCTCCCATGACCAGGGTCGACAGCATCACTACGACGAAAACGCCCCCATCGGGCCAAGGTCCTCTTACAGGCACGGGGCAAACGTCAACTACGACTACTATTAACACCGCCCACACACACACACACACACACTCAAATGTTCCCAGCTGTGTTAGAAGCTAAAGCAAAATGATGGCTTTCATGCCTGCCAACATTTTCACAGGAATCTTGCCAACTTATTTTGATTGCATCCGTCAGTAAAACCCTGCAAGTGTTTCTGTATTCCGACAATAAATTAAACTGTTTAGCCTCAAGTTTGGAGCGCAGGCTTATAATGGAAATAAAGACGAGGTTTGAACTGTCTTTTGTCTCCTGATTTTATTATTTTACTCGAAGTCATCTTCATTTGAAGCTCAGGAAGAAGTTAATTGTAATCAAATTTAAAAGGGAGAGATGACATGGTTAATACAGTGGACATTGGAACTTTTGTCAGAGTGAGAAGGATTCAAGTCCTGCTGGAACCTCCATAGAGGTTAAGAGTAAAAAGTGAAATGCTCTGAAACGGCTCGTCTGACTTTGGATGTGGCCAAATGCAGCCATGACTTCTCTAATCACCACCAGCTGTTCTAACTTCATGCTGGACCTCCAGCTGCGCTGATTGACTTTTTCTTCCTTCTCCTCTCTAATTCAGAAGTGGATTTTTTTCTTCCACTTAACTTTTCCATAGTACTTCCCCTAAAAGCCAACTTCTTTGGTATATTTGGTCACTGTAAAGAGAGTAATCTCTTCCATGACTGGTAGATCATAAGCCAGCCATGATGCTTTTGTATTAAGTGAATAATTATTATTCTTCATTTTTTTTTTTGTTCCAAAATAAAACAAACTATATCGAGGCTTTAATTCAGTAAAAATAAAAGTTTCATGTTCTGGTTTTTCTACCTTCATATTAAACATATTAGCAGATCAGTAGAGTTTTAAGTTTGATGCATTTATTTTGTATTAACTACACAATTAGATAATTCTAGGTTTAATTCTAGGTTTAATTTAATTTTTTATTCTTTAAAAACAGGAGTTTTTAAAGAATAAAAAGAAACTAAAGCAAAAATCATAAGTGTAGCAGCTCATCAAAGGATGACAGTTTAACACTCCAACCTTAATTTTTCCAACCCTTTTGTTTTTTTTTACCTCAGTTGTTTTGGTGCTTAAAGGTTTTGCTGCACTTCAAATTCAGTTTAATTACTGCAGTTATTTCTTGTATCCAAACAAAGGCACTTTATTTATCGAGATAAATAAGTTGATTGAGTTTAAATTTCTTAGTGCTCGTACACTCGGTGTGAAAATATACAACAACTTTGAATCCCAAACAACTGCAGGCAACAAAACATTTCTTCTTACCACTACACATTCTGTTCTTCTGATCTTATATAGACATCGGTTTTGAAGCTTTGAGCAAAAGTTTCTGAACTAAAGTGGCAACATCACATGCAAATCACTGGAAATATTTTATTAAAATAGCATCTTCACATCGATATGATACTGCACACCATGACATGAAAATTTCACAAACACAATATCTTTAAAAACAATTATGGCGCCGTAAACCGTTGCTCTGGAGGATTTTGTCCCCAACCCGCCGTGCGGTGCAGGTCTGGCAGACCGACGCAACAAGACGTCCAGTGAGGAAACGAACTTGGATGGCTCCTCTCCGGACACAAAACGCCACGAAATTGACGAACACCGTTCGTTTCCGTGAAGTCCGAGCTGCTTGCCAGGATTCTCACAGCGGTGTATTAAATATAGCAAGAACAGCACGAAGTCCACGAAACAAAATACTCCCAAAACATAGGCTGGATTTCCAATCCTCCGCTCCAGCAGGTAGCCTCTTTGATTCAGGCTGGTCCATCAGTTTTGAAAACTTCGGGGAGGAAGACCTCTCCAAATCACAGCTGCCGCTCTGACCACAAGGCATCATCCGCTTTTAAAGAGAGCTCAGAGAGAAAAGCCGCCTCTGTGACCCAAAAACGGGACACCGTTCCCAAAAAGTGCTCTACTCAGCAGGGTACATCAGAGAGAAGCTCCTGTCTGATGGTGGAGGAGTGTTTGGCAGAGCAGACCGCTGCTGCTCAGTTGTGTCTGGGCCTTCCTTTCTTCATGCGGGCGGCTTTAGGCTTGGGGATGTACTGGTTGTTGGCCTGGTGTTCCAGTTCTCTGCTGAAATACTGAATAGTTTTATTCAGACCTTCCTCCAGTGGCACCTGTTCACAACAAAACGTTGTTACTCCAGTTAGTATAACTGACATGAACGTCGTGCTACAGACAGGCTCAGCTACACAGATAGTTGCGGTTTTTTGAAGTGGGGCTTTGAGCAAATGAACAACTTCCTTTTTTGATGGAAGAGAGATTAGCTTTTAAGCTAATAGCTAGTGAGTGTATGACCAAGAGAAAAAACTTTCTGCCACCTTAAAACTCCAATCTTAAAAAAGTCATTGTGCTTCCTAATGTACTGCCTTTGTACATATGAATGTAGAGTAGTACGCCTTCACATTTGTCTTTGAATGTTATAAATGGAGATGTACAGATAAACTTAAGACTGAAGTTAGAGGATTTTAAACTTCACCAGTCCTGATTGATGGTTAGCTAAAAACGACAAACCATTTCTGCTGCTAGTGCTAAACTAGACATTTGTTTCAATTGCACTGACCCAAAATACTCTGCACTATAGTCCACTTTCTGCTTTCGTAGCAGGTCTCTGGCCTGATTGGCATTCACATACACATTTAAACCACATCAGAGTTCACTTCAACAGAACCAAGACCTAAGTTTTTAGGTCTAAATGAACTGGACTTTCTAGGTAATCAAACCAGAGTTTGGTTAAAGTGGATTAAACAGGGCTGGTGTGAAAGTAACCTACGTCTCCTATATAGCTTGGCTAACTTATTACTATTGTGTATGAACTTTTGAACAAGATATGAAAGTTTTTAAACTTTCAAACACTAAATATAGATCTTTTTATTTCAGCATGAAAGAAATCCCTAGAGGTTTCTCCTCTACAGTCATGTTTCGTGTCCGTTTCAGTTTCACGGCTTAAAGCCTCCAAGGATTTAGCATATGAGCTTTAAAGCAACTTTTATGTCAACAACCAAAGACTGCATGTGTGGATGGGAACAGCTCATATCGTGCAGCACACATACCACGGGTTCCCAGCCGAGCATCATCTTGGCTTTTCGGATGTCGGGTCGCCTCCTCTGGGGGTCATCCTGGGCCTCCGACAGAAACTGGATTTGACTTCGGCTCACTGCGCGTCCACGATACGCGTTTGGATTCATACGAATGTGTTTAGGGACAGAGAATAACATGTTCACAGGGGAAAAAAACAGCAATAACATTAAACTTTTATGAGATTCCAAATTTCAGAGTGTGGGTGTTTTTTCCCTTTTTTTAACCGCAGTTTTAGAAAAATAAATATTAATTGGTGAAATAAAATAGAGAACAAACTGATTTCAGGTTTTTACATTATTACCTAGTAAAACCGTTCCTGTCTTCCTTTCCCTTCAGATGAACTTATCTATGTGCCACATACAGTGACACACTCAACGCAATATGAATGCATATTTCCTACATAATTTATTCTGTGTTTTTCTGAAAATTGTACAAGAGATAAGCATGAGCGAGGGATTACAGGGGTCAGAAGCTACACTGACAGCGAGAGGGATTACCGTCTTACCAACAAGACTCTTGATGAGTTGGGCAAACTCCAATATGGTGTGTTCTTCTGGGTTTCCCTGAAATTACAACATTTATGTTCATTAAAACCTTCATACACATGAAAATGCATGAGAAATGTTTCCACTCCTATCAAGAATAAACTTTGTACATCAGATTTTAAGAATGTTGCTCACCAAGTTGACTGGGCTGCTGATGTTGCTGTTCATCAGCAACACGAGGCCGTTAACCAGGTCACTGACAAAACAAACAAACAAAAAAAAAACAAGGCAGAAATAAGACAGTTTCGCCAACATCAAAATTACAAAGTTTAATATGTATGTGATAAAAATGCTATTGATTCAGTGAAACCATTTTGAATGTGCTTCCAAAACTCACAGTTTAATCCCAATGTTTACCTTCACTGTATAAAGAGACAAAACAATTTTCCCTCACTCTGACAGCAAATCAGACTAATTCTTTTGGATAGGTGGGGATTACAATATTTTCATCCTTATAAATGTCAGAATAAATTGACATACATTTCCTTAAAACACGTTTGGTATTTTTTTGTTTGTTTGTTCGTTTTTTTGAACCAGAGAGATTTCCTCGAACCCTGACCGGTTTGGAAAAACCTTTGCAAAGCAAAAAAAAAATATTATCAATTTTAAATATTATCAATTTTAAAGATATTATTAGACTCCTGAAATCTGGAGTTGAATCAAAAGGTGCTTCAAGAAAACCACTAGTTGTAAACACGTCAACCAGGTTGTTGCTGCAGCGTTTTATTTTTTTTGTAGTTTTTTTCTAGACATGATTATGGTATTGCTACCTGCCAGACGTTTTTTAGGCTCAGGTCCAAAGCTCAGAGACTTGTCGTGCACAAACTATAATCCAAGGAAATCATTCCACTTCAATAAGGAAGTACTGTGAATGTTACCACGCAACTTCAGTGTTGCATGGTTACCAGATTGCAGATCTAACCATCTGATTTAAAAGATGATTTGTAATCTTTTTCCAATTTATACTGTAAGATTAGATGGGGAAAAAAAAATCTTAGATAGACAGTAGGACAGAAACATTGAGCTTCAGTAATTGATTGCCGTGACACTGTTTAATAAGAAAAAATATTTTATCTTTTTTCTGCAAATATTTCTGCATATGTTGAAAGGTTAAAGACATTTTCTACAATATTGTTTGTGGCTGAAAATTGAGGCTCTTTTGTCAGTAAAGGGATTATTCCAGCGTTCCTCTGTAGACCTTTGAGTTTGAAACCTCAATAAATTTCCATCAATACATTTCGAGGACTAAGAGAAATTATAAAGGCTAAGTGCAAAAAGTATAATCCTACCAACAATAAACAAAATAATTGCAGCTCTTAAAGATATGAACTGAGTTTTTTATACACTGATAATTGATTTCTGAAGACTACTTTCACAAATAACAGGAAAACTGACACAAAGAAACAAAATCATAAACAATCATACTCAGATTTCATAAACAACAAACCTGAATAGCAGAACCACAGACATGTAGTAGAGAGATAATGAACTATTAGATGTTTTTCCTCTAGAATTTATGACAACAATGAAGGTGTCTTTGACGCAAAAGGGATATTTTCACTGTTTTTCTGGCATCCTGACAAAATTGGATCGGAAGCATCTGGAGAAACATCAGTTTTACGAACTACTCTACCCTAATTTTACAAAATACCAGAAAGCAGGAATGTCAGCGCCTTGAGTTTTTATTTCTAATCGCAGTTAAACCCAGGTCAAAAACTTAAAAACCCAGCAGAAAAGGGATCTAAAGAGTTGAAAAGAATCGGTGTGCAAATTATTTAAATAGGTAAAAAAAAATCTGATTGTAATTTGGCAAAGATGAAGATTATCTGAATATAAATCAAAGCAAAATCTACTAAGAGGAATAATAGCTATTTGGGAAAATTCTCAAAAGATCTGTTATTAAAGTAAAATAAGAGATAACTTGAAAAGTTACACTTCCATAATACTCTAAGTTTCCAGAGGGGGCAGTGAAGCATTTCATAAAAAAATTGGAGAACAAAAGAAAAGTACTAAAAGTAGCAGGTGTCAACAAATGAAAATATAACTATCATAAAAATTGAACTGACACAGATATGATGGTCTAGTAAAAGAACAGAGTCTCTGTTTATGAAAGTTCACTTGGAATACCAGAGGAAGATAACATCGCTGTATTGACTGCCAAGCTACACATTTAATTTAATGGACGAAATCTGAGATGATACTCAGGCTCTGATCGGATGGCCTTATGCAACACGCTCGGCACCAAAACCTTTAGGAGTTCTTTGTCACTGAACCGACGCTGAATATTAGGTTACCAAATGCTATGCTGTCGTTCTTGGTAATTATATCTGAAATAAATGCGTAGATGGATGTGGCGCAACAAGAAACACATTGCGCCTGCAGTGATTTAGAGGCTCCTGGTTATTAACAGACTGAATCGATTGTGGCCATTTTATTTCGTTCTGTTCCAGGAAAACTGCTTTGTTCCCTAATCTAATAAGACAGTTGCGGTCGACTTTGTAAATCAAAACAATTTTAGGAACTTAAACGCAGAATCCGCCCCCCCCCCCCCACCCCCCCCCAAAAAGTTAGTTTGTGGTATTTCTGAGCATAATTGTTTGTTGTCCAAAGAAAAGCTATAATTTACAATAATATGGCCCCAATTAGCTTTTGAGGTGCTTCAGCCATTTCTTTATAGAAAAGACATGCTTGTCCTTGATAGAACATGATTACTGGGCCAACAATCATTAGCTGGGACTTATTGATTAAACATGTTGTGAGCTTTTGTTTGACATCAGAGTTGCAGCTTGTGTCCATTCAAACAGCCCAATTGTGCAACGTACCGAGTGTGCATGTATGGTATATAAAGGATAACCTACCAAGTATTGAGTTGAAGCAGTTGTATTATTATAATCTTAGACACATTGATATTTGGTCCAAAATGCAGCCCTACAGAACATTTGAACCGGTTTTGGAAATCAAGTAAGATATAATATTTATACCATTAAGATATATAAGTGCACTCACATTGAGATTAAACTTGTAAAACTTGAAACAAGTCATCAATTTTCTGAACAAACAATGCTTTTATTTTGAAGAACTGGAAACTTTGTAACAATAAGGCCAGTCCATGAGTCAGGAAATAGATTCTGGTAGTGAGTTATGTGTGGCTCTCATCATAAAGCTACAGCCAAGCAAGAACCTTTTTATCAATCATTTATGAGTAGGACCTGTTGTTAAGTCAAGCGCACCCATGAACACAAAACCTTGCACATTTCTGTCGGCTTACTGACGGTAAAAGGTTGATTGGTTGAGCTTCTCTTATCTTGTTGAAAACCTCAGGTCAAAGTCAAATCTCAGGTTTTTAGAGCACTCGTCTCAGTAAGTCTTAGGTACTTCTTATTGCAGCTTTACTTGGAGACCGATTCACACACTCAAGACCCCAAATCTGTTTTGGAAATGCCATGAGAACTGGCAAACTAAAAGCTGAAATCCAAACAAAAACACACACAAAGAAATTGGGCCTTTCAAAATGACCTTTTTCATAAGCAGGACTCTTTCCCATGAGGTACAAATGAAACATCAAGTGTTTTTCCGAACCAACAGAGCAAAATAAACATGAAAATATTTAATACAAACACAGCTAACAACACACAACAACTGAGGGCAGATGATCTTTTTTGCTCCATGTACCAAACTTATCACACAAATGCATTTTCTAAGCCATTCTGATTTAGATGTCCAAAGTATAATTACAGTTTTACAGTGTAGAAATCTTTTTATATTGAACAAATAGAACAAAACTCCAGAAATGTCACCATTTCACTCTTGACATGTTTAACTGTACGTCAATTTAGTTTTTCTATGTGAGGTCAGGGGAACATAATGTTGGTTTAAAAAAAGACTTCAAGCTTTTTATTTATTTATTTTTTTAAATAAAATGCATTAATATAAAAGTTCACCAAACACTGTTGACACAAACGTCACACTGGGCAGCAGGTACATGGTTCGATGAGATAGGAAGACTTCAAATGCTCTGTGTCTCTGATCTCGCTCTGTCAAATTGTTGAAATTAATCTCCTCGTCCTGCACAAGCAAACCGATAACTACTGTTTGAACCTGGGAAATATTGATATTTCTGACTCAGACCTGAAGCTGTTTCAGTCCGACACCGATTATAAATTCCTTCAAGGAATTCACTGAACAACATGCCGGTATGTCCCATTTAATCTACACATCAAAAAGGGGGAAAACAAACCACCAAATACAATGTTAAAAAAAACACTAACAACGGATGGTAAAAATGTTTACACTGTGATACTAAACAACTCAATATTTGGGATTAAAACGCGAAAGAAAAGCTTAATTTCCTACCTTACATATTGGAAGGCTCTAGTTTGGGATCCAGTTCCGTACACCTAAAAGAACATAAATGAGTAATATTACTATTTGTCGATGAAAAAAATACATCTCCTCAGTAAAATAACTCGTCTGCATTTGCTAAGTTATAGAAGTTTACATTTAGGAGGCTGCAAGCTCAACAATCCGTACCAATCACCAAGTGAAAAAAACAAAAATCCTGCCTGAGAGGAATCCATTTATCACAGGAAAGAATTGAAAGTCGAAGTAAAAAGCTCAAAAATGCATACAGTGAGAGGTTCTCCTTGTAGCGCCTGAAGGATGAAATTACTGACGACCCGTCCGTCATTCATGTGCATCCGGGAACCAAACGTGTTGAAGATTCGTGCCACTCTCACCTCCACACCTTCCTGCAAGTACAGAGGAAGGGGAGTTACGGTGCACAAGCTTTTACATTTCCCTCAGCCTTATTCATCTAATCTGCAAGAGGCTTAGAGAAAATATTGTATTGCATCAACAAGAACTGACTAAAGTAGGGTTAACTTTATTCTTTCAGCCCCTAGGAATATGCCTTGTGATCATATTTAAAGTGCTTTGAAAATACTGGTTTTATTCTACATCTTTGATAACTTGCATCTCATAAAATCTTCACATAGATTCACCAAATGGTCCATCGGTGTTGGAAAGTACAAAAAGGTCAAAAACAGTGTTACTGACTTTAATCTGACAAAGCTGGGTTTGACTGTGATCCAAGATGCAAGTGACAACTTCTGGGATTTCCAATCATTTTCATTCATTAGTATATCTTTGTAGGAATGAATGCTCAATATCAAAACTAGCACTACATTATTTATGTCCAAGCTACTTTTCAATGCCTCTTGGGCGTTCAACTGCATGAATTTAAGCCAGAGACCATGAATTCCCGTCCTTGAGAGGTATATTGTCCTCCAGCTTCCAGATGGGCATACAGTGAGAAATTCTCACTTTATGTGAGAATCAATCCAATCTAAGAACCACACTAGGTATTCGTTCAATGTCCGACTAAATCTGTCTCCTACTGCTGTATAACTTTCTTTTCATAGTAAATGTTAAACTTTAGGCACGTAACGTAAAGGTTAATCGGTTTAGAGGACATAATAAATTGTTCCATCTGACACGTTCAGAATGATTTTTATATTTTAGTGTCAATATCGTCAATGTTTTTGGAATGGGTTTATGGAATATTTTAACAAATTCAGGTTGCTTTAGTTAAAATCACCTCATCGTCACCCAAAATTAAATAACACCTTCACCCAACGTTACACAAACAAACCATTACTGGAAGAATAGTTTACAATATTCTAGTATACAATCTTTTAATATCTTTTTGTAAAATTGAGGGAAGAATTTCCAGGAATAATGTAAAAAAAAGAGTCAGCACAAGGTGAAAGTTTAGCAATTATATAAACTACATTAGCATAACAAACTATTTCTAAACAAATAAAAAAACTAAAACAAGCAAAGTTGTATATTATGGTTATTTGTTTAGTTTTGAATAAACACAACAGACCCTGCCAAATCCTGTCAGCAGATTGGGAGAACACCTGGTCGCATTTAACCTTTCCACTATAGCTATATGGTAATAGCATCTTAAGGTTAGAACGTCTTTTATGATTGTGTTGAAGGAAAGGTCGACAAGAACAAAACTTTGCACACCAACTCTTTTTGCTTAGCCATTTAACAAATTACTTTAAAAACAACACAGAATAACCTAAATATTTTATCTGAAAGAGAAGATGAGAAATCATGTTTACATGCTGACCTGATGTAAATCAAAAAGATAAAGCTATGAACCTGAATTTGCTTCTCCCCCCAGTTTTATGCCCACAAGCTACAAATGGTTGCCTTTCATTAAAGACGCAATTATGAGAACAATCCCATTCATAAAAAGAAAAGCACATAATATATATCACATAAATTGAATGCATTAGATATGTAGGAGAAATCTAATTTCCCAATTTATGTTTTGGTGAACATCTAAAATCTTACCTACTACAAACAGTAAATGAACGGGAGCCCCTTCGTGATGGATAAAGATTATAAAACCTCTGCTTTTATAATCTGTTGGCCTTCTTAAATTCGGCCTCATGCATCAAGAAAAACACTTTGAATGCTAAGTGGAAACCTATTTGGG
Source organism: Poecilia picta (assembly GCA_033032245.1). Taxonomy (NCBI): domain Eukaryota; kingdom Metazoa; phylum Chordata; class Actinopteri; order Cyprinodontiformes; family Poeciliidae; genus Poecilia; species Poecilia picta. Next base: position 25,799,240 of record CM065354.1, read on the forward strand.
AATAATGCATGAATAAAAACATGAAAATTATGCAGATCATTCTCTTGGAAATGTAGATCATGAATTTCATAAGACCTGACTTGCAAAGAAATTCAATACGTTGAAGATCAAGGACACGGTAAATAGAATACGCTGAGGAAGTACTGACAAGTGTTTATGTGGACATGTTGAGTGTAAATGATGATCTTTCTCATTAAAGCCAACTTTAGCCGAGGCGTGGCTCCAGCAACAAGCAGCTGCAGTTTCTCTAATAGAGAAAATGCTCAAGAAAATGTTCAAAGTCCATAAAAAACAAACAAACAAACATGACAATCATGGTCATGTCCACCTCTTCTTTATAACTTGCTCAATCAAATTATTGAGCAATTATAGCAGTTAAGATATTCTAACCCTAATTCTACCGCAGTTTTATGCGCCAGCAAAATGTTTAAGGGAAAAAAATGACATATATAATAGAGAAGCAACTTTTTTTTTTCAAACTGCACAATATAATGAAACAACAGTATTTAAGAAACCTGTTCAAACCTTAGGCCAATTTTTCACTGCAGTCAAACTAAAAACATTTGTTTTGAGCCACAAAAGTAACATGTTATGTTTATAAAAAAAAAACAAAAAAAAAACTATTACAGGAACCTTTTTTATTTAAGAAATCAAACTTAAGAACTATTGCTCTCATTTTAGGGTCAATACATGTTTCCAATGAGACGTTCAAATTTTATATATAAAAAAATAATGCAAAAAACCAAACAAACACATAAACAACCATCTTTGTCCAGGAAACAAATTTGTGAAATTACCTTTATATGTGAAAATTTAGCTAATTTTTTGGTGGTATTTTTTCCAAAGTTATTGAGAGCCTAAATAGAGAGTCTATAGAGCCACTTGTATCGCTACTGTTGCACGTTGGAGATTTCTGACCCAGCGACATTCAGTCAGGCAGCTTTAGGCACTGCCTCAGCTGTCGTCATGTCAGATCCAAAACGCTAAGAAAATATCAAATTTATTCATATCTTTGTGATGGAAGAATATTCACACAAATGCACAACTAAATAGTAGCGTCAGTACCTTTCAGCAAAACCATCAATAGTCACAATTTATAACAGGGGAAAATACACAGTCCAGTCACATTAATGTGACCACCACGTACTTTCCACGTCAGAGTTAAATAACCAATCACAGAAGGCAGGTGGCAGCACAGTGCAGTTGAGCGTATATAAAGGGTGTGTGTGGGCTTCGGAAAACATTTCAATCGTTGGCGTAATGCAGAAACGAAGCGATTTATCCGACGTCCAAAAGGGCATGATCATTGGCTTTCGGGCCAAGGGTGGAAGCATTTCCGAAACGGCTGAGTTTGTGAACTGTTCGCGTGCCGCCGTGGTAAAAGTGTACCGTGCATGGCAAAATGGGACTGTCCAAAATCAACGACGTGGCAAATGTGGTGCACCACGGGCCATAGATGACAGAGGCGAACGACGGTTGCGGAGATGCGTTCGGGCAGATAGACGGGCTACCGTTGAGCAACTGACCACTAAAATGAACCAAGGGGCTACCACAAGTGTCTCCCAAACCACTATTCAGCGAACATTGCTGCGTCTGGGCCTCCGAAGCAGACGCCTGGTTCGTGCACCTATGCTGACTGGTGTTCATCGACGACGAAGGCTAGAATTTGCACGCCAGTACAGCAGCTGGACGTCCACTGAGTGGCGACAGGTAGCGTTTTCAGATGAATCGCGTTTTATGCTCCATCGGACAGATGGATGTTGGCGTATAAGGCGTGAAACCTCTGAAAGGAACCACCCTGCAACCATTGCAGGAACGGTCCAAGCTGGAGGCGGGAGCATTATGGTCTGGGGAATGTTTTCCTGGCATTCTCTGGGTTCACTGATTATTGTGGAAGGCACGATGGATCAATACAAGTACGCATCTGTCCTTGCGGACCATGTCCACCCCTACATGCGCATTGTTTTTCCTCAGGATGATGGCATCTTCCAGCAGGACAATGCGAGGTGCCATACAGCTGCCAGTGTACGTGCGTGGTTCGAAGAGCACCAGGATGAGTTTACCGTCCTCCCCTGGCCAGCAAACTCACCTGACTTAAACCCAATCGAGCATCTGTGGGACCATCTCGATCGAGTTGTTCGCGCCATGGATCCTCAACCGCGTAATCTAGCGCAGCTGGCCACGGCATTAGAGTCGGCATGGCTCAACATCCCAGAGAAGACCTTCAGGGACCTAAGTGACTCTCTTCCTGCACGTCTCGTAGCAGTTCGCTCTGCGAAAGGTGGTTATTCTGGCTTTTGACAGATGGTCACATTAATGTGACTGGACTGTGTAAATTGCAATCATTAAAAAATGAATATGTATTATCATTTCTAACAATACAATTAAATCAGCCGTGTAAGGCGTGCTTCTTAAGCCTCTGCTCCATCTTTCTGTTTTAAATGTTAACGACTTTTGATTATATGACTAGACGGTAGATGTGATGTGCGATATTCTTGTCCATCCTCACAGCCTGACTGTCAGCTGGGTTTTTAAAATTTTTTTTAGGGCAGCTGTTTCCGAGAATATTTCTAGCAGGTGTGAAAAAAAATAATGAGCAGCTGAGGAAGAGCAGGAGACGGGAATAGATAGATAAATACCACCTGCCCGAAGGAAAGGCAAAAGGAGTCGGTCATATCTGATCATGAAAGGCTGCCGTCACTCAGGTCATTATCAAAAAGGCTCTACATAAAACTCAAATGATTTGAAGGTTGTGCATCATCATTTTCCACGAGTTCATAACTGATTCGATCTCAAAACAACTGACGCCGTCGCTCATGAGCTTGTGAAAGTGGCGCCGCTGTTGCACATTTTACAATTAATTTTTGACAACTTTCCAAACTGTTCAATTTTCAACCATACTCCATAAGTCCACAAAAAATAAAATAATTTCAACCAGATCCACAGATGACACTTTATCCTCCAGCATCAGGAGCTGACAGTTTCTGACTATAAATATTAGCCTGACTTTAAAAAAAAGAAAAAAGAGCCAACATGAGTTGCGATACCTGCTTCATGTAGGCATAGCACATTGTCTCTGCTACACGTTTCCCCTCGTCGTAGCAAGCTCTAGGACCGATTGGGTTCACGTGGCCCCAGTAGTCCTCGTTTTGGGGATGCACCTCTGGATCTGGGAAACAGAGTTAAGACAAGATTTTAGATCTCTTTAATTTGGACTAAGATAAACTCATAAAAGAGGCTCATTAAATTCTTGATTTCTACAGAAAAAAAACATGTTTACTCGACATATACTGAAAATTTTAAGTGTTTAAAGATTAATTAAAAGAACCTCGAAGGAATTTAACTTTGTATGCAGCCTGAAATACTGATATCAGCAATTAAAAATAATTTTTCGTCTGAATGCTTAATTGCGTTATCCATTCACAAAGAAGATGCTTCTTAGAGGCACTTGCTATAATCCAACATCAAAATACTCAAACTGATCCCGCCATCAATCTGAAGACATCCATTTATGCCTGACTGCAACAACAAAGAACGCACAACCAAATAAACTGAATACAAGGTTTATAGATTGGTGTGTTGCACCTTGTGTTGTCGTGTAAGGTGCTGCATCCCTCCACTGTAACTCACTTACCTGAGAGGTTCCCTGAAGTGCTAATCCCCTCCCAACTCGCTTTCTACTATGGGAGGTTAACACCGAACCAGCCATCTACCTCTGCGGTACTTGCATCCCTAAGTCTGCAGTGTTAAAACCCACCTCATAATTCATAGAGAATCTATTTTGCTGGTTTATCAGAGAAGACTCATCAGGACTTCTACCAGAAAACATCTGGTATGCTGTTTTAATAAATTTGTGAATCATGCACAAAGACTGTTTTACTACCATTGAATAGATTTACAGTGGCAATAATCGAATGTGCAAACTTAATTAGTAAAGCTTAGAAAGCGTCAGTACAGCTCAATTCAAGATCCCAGAACAAAATGAAAAATCTAACTAATCTAACATACACAGTCCAGTCACATTAATGTGACCACCACGTACTTTCCACTTCAGAGTTAAATAACCAATCACAGAAGGCAGGTGGCAGCACAGTGCAGTTGAGCGTATATAAAGGGTGTGTGTGGGCTTCGGAAAACATTTCAATCGTTGGCGTAATGCAGAAACGAAGCGATTTATCCAACGTCCAAAAGGGCATGATCATTGGCTTTCGGGCCAAGGGTGGAAGCATTTCCGAAACGGCTGAGTTTGTGAACTGTTCGCGTGCCGCCGTGGTAAAAGTGTACCGTGCATGGCAAAATGGGACTGTCCAAAATCCACGACGTGGCAAATGTGGTGCACCACGGGCCATAGATGACAGAGGCGAACGACGGTTGCGGAGATGCGTTCGGGCAGATAGACGGGCTACCGTTGAGCAACTGACCACTAAAATGAACCATGGGGCTACCACAAGTGTCTCCCAAACCACTATTCAGCGAACATTGCTGCGTCTGGGCCTCCGAAGCGGACGCCTGGTTCGTGCACCTATGCTGACTGGTGTTCATCGACGACGAAGGCTAGAATTTGCACGCCAGTACAGCAGCTGGACGTCCACTGAGTGGCGACAGGTAGCGTTTTCAGATGAATCGCGTTTTATGCTCCATCGGACAGATGGACGTTGGCGTATAAGGCATGAAACCTCTGAAAGGAACCACCCTGCAACCATTGCAGGAACGGTCCAAGCTGGAGGCGGGAGCATTATGGTCTGGGGAATGTTTTCCTGGCATTCTCTGGGTTCACTGATTATTGTGGAAGGCACGATGGATCAATACAAGTACGCATCTGTCCTTGCGGACCATGTCCACCCCTACATGCGCATTGTTTTTTCTCAGGATGATGGCATCTTCCAGCAGGACAATGCGAGGTGCCATACAGCTGCCAGTGTACGTGCGTGGTTCGAAGAGCACCAGGATGAGTTTACCGTCCTCCCCTGGCCAGCAAACTCACCTGACTTAAACCCAATCGAGCATCTGTGGGACCATCTCGATCGAGTTGTTCGCGCAATGGATCCTCAACCGCGTAATCTAGCGCAGCTGGCCACGGCATTAGAGTCGGCATGGCTCAACATCCCAGAGAAGACCTTCAGGGACCTAAGTGACTCTCTTCCTGCACGTCTCGTAGCAGTTCGCTCTGCGAAAGGTGGTTATTCTGGCTTTTGACAGATGGTCACATTAATGTGACTGGACTGTGTATTTAATCTTGATGCTTCATCTAAAAAAAAAAAAAAATCTAAGAGGAAGTTTTAGGATCAAGCTTTTCATGCGCACTAATCTTGTGGTTGCACTGTAGCAGTAAATTATTTCACTGCCTGGGTTTAGGCTGTGTCTGCTAGTATCAACACAGTCATTCTTGGTGACCAGCTCTGCTAAAGCATCTGGATACTGAGGTGATTTGTGATATTCAAGTTGCTCATAACTGATAAGAACAATATCGTCTTTTTTTATTGTCTGTCTTACATTACAATTATGGCTTAATTATGTGTTTTACAATTATACTATACAATGTGCGTAATTCAAATGAAAGACAAAAAGGGCATATTTTTAATTTGATTTCAGCATTCAAACCTCATTGCTAAGAATTTATTAGCATTCCCCACTTTGCCTCACAAAAATGCACCAAGAATCTCTTGTCCAGAGCAGTTTCAGGTAACCACACAGATTTTCTGATAGATTTAAGAAATGACGGTCTAGAACATTTTCTCCTCGTGAAGTCATTCTTTTGTTGGCTTGGACGTTATAACTGGAGTCACTGTGATGCAGAAAAATAGAATCCCTTCTGTTTTTTTGCAGAGTCCTAAATGACTTAGGACAAAACCACTGGTATGTTGTCCTGTTCATAACCCCCATTCGTCTGAAAAAAATTTAAGTGCAGATATTAATGCTGCAAAGGTTATATTTCACTTTGGGTATAGTGTTCTCTTGGTAATATTCTGTGTTGATTAGTTTTTGTGTCGTGACATTTATATGATACCTCTATGTGTGCTAGTTTTTGGAGAATACTGCACCAATTGCCCAGCTCACATGTTTCACCATGGTTAAGGTAAAAATGCACATCGCAGTGAAACAACTTCACATTTATGTTATTGCAGCTCATTTTATTGATCAATGTTAATAACAAGCATGACAGAAAATAATTCAGAGCCACAGAGCCAGGAGCAAACCGCTGCAAGAGACTTCCATCCCTCAGAAGCAAAACGACAAAAACATCCACACAGAACGACCTCTGCACACTGTCCCTGTTCCAAGCAGCCTTGCCTTGTCGCAACGGCCCTGTGCAAACGTTTTAGAGGATTTTAGCAAGGCTTGGATTTTTTTAATCTCATACGTTCAGCCTTCATGTATTGAAACCCATCTGCAGATGAAAGGTTAAGGGTGGAAAATCTTTGAAACCTTTTTTCACAGTCTCAATTTTGTGCAAGTTTTACAAGGTGTTTAGACTTTATAGTAAACCAATTAATGCAACACACACAAGTGTCTTTTTACATCAAGCACATACATGGTCTCTGGAAACTGCAGTTAAATGCTGAAAGGCAAATAGTCACAAAAGATGGTCCAAAATCTAAAATAACAAGCCTTTCTTTCATGTTCATTGTCATTCAAAGAAAATGTTAAAGCTTTTGCTTTAATTAACTTAAATTACTTGGCCTAAAGTACGTCTAATGTTGCAGGTTTGTCAGATTTTTGAACAAAAGCTGACTTCATGTATGTTAAAATTGGACATCGACAGCTCGACAGATAACCCTGTTAGGTGCACAATAGCTGCTGACAGAGCTGCTAACTGTCACATAATTGACACAGGACACCATTTAGCTTTTTCACCTGCTGTCACAACATTCGCTCTTCATATAAGCTAAACTGGCAAATGTCTTGGTGTGAAATAAGACTGACAGCGCGCAGACAGAAGAGACGAAGCACGCAGCAGCATCGATCCGTCTGCGAATAAATTACAGCCTCGTTGTCGGACTTTCTGAAACCTCATCTTCAGATTTGTGCTTTAAGAGCATTTGATACGAGATGTAAGAAATCTACAGCAAATCCAGTTTTAAAAAATAAATAAATCATTTGATGACTTCATTAGACAACCGCATCCTAACCAGCAAGGTCGGGAGGTTTTTTTCCTTGGTGTGTGCAGCCTTGGTCTCAGAAGAACCAGCCTTGACTTGACCTGATACAATATATTTATTTTTTCTAGTACATGAGTATTGTGCAATATAAGCAGAGGGAATTTATTTAGAAATTCTGCATCAATTTAAGACTGCATTCAATAAATTTAATGCCAGTTTATTATGGAAATTATTGATTTAGTGCCATGAAGTAGTTTTGTGTAATCGAGGTTCTTGCAGGTTTCAGTAAATTTAAGACTCTTTTTTTAATTCCCTCAAAGCCTGAGAGACAACTAAAAATCTCTTCCACCGACTTTCATCTGAGTTGATTTATTGTTCCTACAACTCCAGTTGCTGCTGAAGATCTGCAAAATTAGCTGAATCTAAAGTGATAATTTCACCATTAGGCGTTTTGCTAAATTAGGAGTTCAATATGTTTACTACTGCAGTCTGTAAATACACTTTGTCTCAGTATGAGGTTTCACTTCAACAAAATAAATTCCCCTTTTATCTGGGGGGGGAATACATATGTGTCGTTCTGTCATCAGTTGATCTAATAAAGCCAACCTTTAGTTGACTTCACTAAAACAAATTAAATTAAATTATTTTTCTGTTTGTCCTTTATTTCATCATCACTTTTTTTAGATTTTAATGGTTTAAGCATTGGACTTGCAACCTGGTTCACCCTTTTATCTCGCCCAGTGGAGTTAGGCCCAGATCTCCAGCTGGATTAAAACAACGGCTGGATGGATGATTCGAGTATTAAGCAAAAACAAGCTCAAAAAAACAAACCCAAATCAAACAAATTAAATAAAAGAGAATAACAGAAATGCTACTAAAATGTGATTCCAACTCAATTCAGAAGTGGGAAAAAAAACAAAAACACTAAGATATTTCAAGAACATTTACATAGCAGTTGTCAAAATGCTAATATACTGAAATATCCTCGCTCTGCCTCCTTAACCTTTGTGAATAAATTACATGCCTCCACATTGTTCCAGCATCAGCTCTGAAAAGTAAGACCAGCTCTGGTTCAGTTTGATCTTTCGTACCTCCATAAACTTCAGATGTAGAGGCCAGCAGAAGTCTTGCACCCACTCGTTTTGCCAACCCTACAAGATGAAGCAGCACAAAGAAGACACACAACTTGAAATGTAGAGTAACACTACACTGTATTAAATACAAAACAACACGGTGTAGAAAATGTCATCCAACATCAGAAAGCAAAATGTTTTGAGTTAACAGAAGCCATTTCATCATTCAACTAAAGTCTTTTTTATCTCAAACATGGCCTTTGGCAACATTTAATCATGTATTCGTCCACTGAGTCATTACTGTCTCATGAAGTAAGGTGCGCTTGTTTATTCAGCTTTCTAGGGAGGTTATTTAGGACTGCACTGTTGACCTGATTAGTACATCACAGTGCACTGTGATGTACAGGGGGGAAAAAAGTAGATAAAATGCCTTACATAAAGTACAATGATGTTTTTATGTATATATTTTCTCTTATTCTAAACAATAAAACCACAGTTTTTTTTATAAAAAACTGTGGTTTTATATATATATATATATATATATATATATATATATATATATATATATATATATATATATATATAAAAAAAAAATTTGGGTGAGGTTAAAGACAAAAGTTGGTGAATAACAGCTGCTGGTCGTTTAAACAAGATTTGGTCATTTTATTAAGTGATTTACGGCATGAACAGTAACTATAGTTGGTAAAAGAAAGATTGTTCTGTGGTTTTTAATAATGATTTCAATGAGTATGGTTAATAACTTTGTCAGCTCTTTCTAGTTGTTCACAAAGAAACAAAGGGGATTTCAGATGAAGGGGTGTGGTTTTACTAGAACGAGATCTTTGAGATGTTCCTCCTCCTCAATCAACATTGGTTGCTTGTAAGGCTTCATCGGTGTCACCTTTGGATTCTCTGACAGGTTGGTAAAGGTTTCATTTTTAAAAAAACAGACCGATGCAGAGCCAACGTACTCATGAAACATTGCAGCAATTTTTTTTCAGGTTTTTTCTTATTTTAGTAGGAAATGTTTCTCAATTCACTGTCTGAATGAGCCAGAAGCAGTTTTACTTAAATAAAAAGCGTGACTCATAGCAATCTATATTCATGAAATACGAATAAATTTTCTGCTCTCATATTGACAAAAAGTAAAATGGCACAGAATGTATCCGAAAGGCTCAGTTGTTGCTTCTGGCTACATGATTCAGCCTTAAAACATCTGAAACATCCGCAGAGCTGCTCACACTCACTTCTCATCATCTAAATTTGAACAAGAACAGATGCTACTGTAACAATCAACACTGATATAGTTGACAGTCAATGATTGTGTTTGTTTTGTTTTTTCTAAATACTTTGATACAGAGGTTTCCTAAATGAAATCTACTGATTAAAGTGCTTCAGCTATTTTGATTTCCTACACAAACACTGCAATATTGATTTTAGTATAGCTAGTAAGCATTGCAGTGAGAAGTGAAAATTTTCACTCAATATTTATCGAACAGCATGTGGATGGATTAACTATATCTACAGGATAAACAAATAGCTGGTACAAAGAACATAAAGGATAAATACAGACTGGCTGTATCAAATAAATATATATATAATTTGTATTCAAAAGCATTAACAGGCCATACATTAACTGTACAACCTTGAGGTTTAAGAGGACAAATTTTGAAGATATTACAGGCTTTCAGTATCATAAAGAAAATGTTGGAGTGTTTAGAAACAAAAACTGCCCTTGAATAGCCTTGATTCACTTCCAAGTTAGACACATTGCTTCACCGATCTGAAGTGTGGAACAACTCATCAGGTTACATTAGGCCAAGCTGAATAATCACCTAGTGAAACATTGCAATACACTTCAAACTATCCAAAATGCAATAATTATAAGGCTGTTAAGAAACGATGCTAAAACATTCAGTAAAGTAGAAGCACATGTGAATCCACCAAGGCTAAAGCTGTCCACAGAAACTCACTTCCTCATTATTCCATCACATTCTGAGTCCTGAACATCTGCGTCAGACTTATCATTTATCTTTGGAACATTGACTCTCAAAAAATAAACTAAACACAAATAAAAAAAAATAGAAAAAATAGTTAAGTCTGTGTCCCGTAATATAATATAGGCGTGGTAGAAACACAGCTTCAGGGGAGCTTTTCAGAGATGAGTCAGAGTAGAAGTGTGATGACGAGGAGAATGATGGTAGCAGGGGAAACAAAAGAGGCTGAGAAAACAAGATAGACCCGATTTACTGGCTGATAGTAGATGATATTCACCTTGAGCAAAACAATTGAACCAAATCTATTTAACAAACAGGTTTAATACATTTATGTACTTAATTTCTCCGCTTGGGGATAAACAAAGCAATATTTTGTTTTATTCTATTTGTACATGGAGCATTTTTAAAGTCAAATGTCATGACTTTTGTCAAGGCTAAAAGATGTATAAAAGGGTAAAATAATATGCATCATCACAATAATATTTATGATTTTTTTATCAATTCTGGAAAAATAATTTACATTGAGAACTTATATGTGTAAATATATTAAGAACAAATCTTGGCAATTTTCATATAATTTCACAAGAAACTTGGTTAATTGGTTCTCAACTACTATCACCACCACTATACAGCAGGAGATTTAGCATGTTGCTGGTCTGGACCACACAGCAATTGTGCTGAAAGCATGCTAAAGCAGAAAATTGATATTAAATACATAAACAAAGAACAGGAGATGCATCTCAGCCTTTTCTAAGCCTTTTCAATAATCCAACCCCAACAATCAACAGTTTAGTTTTACTCCTCAAACATGAAAGTTTACTGTAATAGCTGAAGCAAACTTATGAATTTGATATTTTTTTAATATTGGGATTCTAAGCTATTTCAAAAGAGTTTTGAAGTTTTCTTTTGCTAAAATGTTAAAAATCTGATTATGCAGCAAGTTGGAATACTTTCCTTTGTAATTTTCCATTTAAAGAGTAAATCATGTAACCTTGCACTATGCTGAAGAAAAGGAACGTTTTTGAAAAGAGCTTTCAGTGAAGACTCAGACAAACATATTTTTAATCAAATCTAACAATTCTCATGAGGAAATGTTAGATTTGATTTGTCAGAATCTGCCGGTTTAAAGGTTTGCAAAAATGTTAACTTCAAAATTTAAATCTAGAATTGCAAAAAAAAAAAAAAAAGACAGAAAAATCTTTAACTCTCCAAAATTATGATAAACTTTAAAAACTTAAGTCAAACAAATAAGGTTACTCACCGAGCATGTTCAGAGTACCAATTGTGTTCGTCTTGAGTGTTTTGATGGGATTGTACATGTAGTTAGGAGGGGAGGCCGGAGATGCCAAGTGGTAGATCTGATCCACTGCAAAAGATCAGGAGACACAGTGAATCATCTCACCTTACACCAATAGAAACCTTATTTTTCTTTTTAAAGAAAAACAGGAAACAGTGCTTTGCATGGCAGCCATATTTTGAGGTCTCCATTTCAAATCAAGAGCAGGGAGGAATTAGAATAACAGGAAAACATTTCTGAAATGCCTATTTAACAGAAGCCAAGGTACTGTTGAAAATATCTTTCATATCCAATGCTGAAGAAAAATCTAGTGACACCTTTTACTTGGTCTTTTTTTTCAGTTTAATAATGGCTTTAACAAAGACCTGGCCATGCATCGAGTCCAAGCAGATGGAAAAAAATTAAGCTGCAGGTAAGAAAAGCAGAACATTTTCTGGGTCTAAAAGCAAGACTCCTAGAAGACGTCAACTAAATACTGAGTTTTTCCTCTAAGCTACAATCATTTTTCAGCCTAAAACTGACTGAGATCTGAACAGTAATGTTTATTATTCAAGAAACTTTGCATCAATGCTTTACCAGTTCACATGAAGTAAAAACGACAAAAATTAGAAACTGAGTGGCATAAATCAAGGTGTTCCACTTAAACTAACCTTTTAAATCACAGTTTAATAACTTTTGTCTTTTGTGATAAAGATACAATCACAGCATAGATCATAGTCCCCATAACTTCTGAAAATTTACATTTCATGTCATAAAGATACAAACTTGTGAAAAATCAACAACTAAGAAAGAAAACAGTAACAGAAAACAACAGTAAAATGTTATTTGCTTCCGATTTTTTATTTTCTACAAATGTTTGGTCAACATTTAGATAAATGATAACATATTACCTACTTACTGAATTTAATTAATTATGTGCATTATCCTTTTTTGATTTTTTAGAGAGGGGTTGATGACAATTGCCAAGAATAAACAAAACAAATCACCCAGAAGAATTGAACAGAAAGACAAGTTTCATAACAAACGAAACATCCTCTTCATTTAGTTTTTCTCCCTCAACATTTCATCTGTTCTCTATTAAAAGTTTCTGATTTGACATTTTAAAATAATTCCCAGTCATTTTTCCATTGCTAGTCCCTGCATAAGTTTTACACTAAAAGCACACAAGAGAACTATCACAGGAACAGCAGGAAACTTGTTTGATATATTAAAAGATTTTTCTCAACTACGAGTAAATTTAACTTAAATCAGCTGGGATATTTTATTCATCATGACTGACTGATAGTTTCCACATAAAAGCGATGCATCATTTATACTGTATGAATTGAATTATTCAAACAGGGGTAGGCCGAGGTCTTCTCATCATAAACATGAGTGAATCCTGAGAGACATTTCAAGGTACACAGCCCATCTGAGCCCCAAAAAAAACCCCAACCAACTATTTATCATAGCAAACCTTCACACAGTTGCCTGTGTTGTACGTCCTTTTAGTTCTTACTGACACTGACAATTACACAGCAGCAAAAAAAAACAAAGCTGTTTTCAAAAACAACAGCTGATTTAATCAGAGATATTTCTGAATTTGAAAAGTATAATCTGCTTCACTCAGTTTGGAAAATGATTGGGTTGTGATGTGATGTAAACAACAGACTTAAATGTAGCTGCATCTGTAAGCTACATTTATTTTTTTTACTTAACAGTTTGTGGCCTTTTGAAATTTAGTTTCATTATCCTTTAAATGTTTGCTGCCTGGCCAAGTTACACTGCAGCTGTAAAGAAAGGATGTTTTGATATCAGATGCAACATTTGTGTGTTTCACAAAATTCAACATCTCTTTTCTCTCATATGTTTTACAGAACAATGATCAGAGATGGTTAACATCCACATTATTTAGATAAATATTGTAATTCTATATTGGACTTTTAAGTGTAGAGAATAAATTTCAATGCAGTTGAGGTTCGGCTGATCTAGAGACTTTTAACGTGAGCCTGACTTTATCCATTCTGTGACTACTTTTTTTTTCCTGTGTATTTTGGATAAATCTCCTAGAGAAACTCCAAATTGTGCCCAAATATCTTCAGTATGAGTCCAACTTTCTCCCTTAAAAGAAAGAAAATCTGTTTGGATGCTAAAGAACAACTGGGAGTCCATAAAGGCTCAAGCTTGCCAGAAAATGGAAGCTGCAGAAATCCCACAGTGAAGTGAGTTTTATTAAGACATGGAAGGAAAGGCTGCAAATCAAGAGAAAAAAACATGCTCCTACACTGAACACTTTCATGAAAAGGTACACAGAACATGCATCTGTTGGTAAAACTTGCTCAAAAATTGACATAAGAGATCAAATGAATGTAACAATTTTAATCTCGTTATCAATTTGAACTTTAAGATGGCTTCTATGGAGCATTTTGACAAAGCAGAGAGCTATTTACTATGAAAGGAGGGTCACTGATGAATAATAATGGTGACTATTTCCACAACAGAAGGAAACAGCAGGAAAATTACCCAGAAATCAGTAGAGAAATTATACAAGGTTTTGAGGGTTTCAAGTTAAATATGTTTTCATCAAGAAAAAAACACATTAGGTGCACAAAATTACAGTAATCAGACAACTTATTAAATATCAATGAATAGTACATCTTGCCATTAGATTAAATTGCTGTCTTTCACTGATTAGAGATTTTTCTCATCACTCTTCAGAAAGTTTATAAAACTTGAGTATTTGGCTTCATGATCTAAGCTCAGAGGGAAGAACTGAGCAAAAAGTTGAGTTAAGTCAAATACGTCATGACATGCCTGAGTTTTCTCACCCTCTATGTAAAGCGGCTCCACCACATCATGATTGATGAGTTCAAAATTCTCGTGACCGATCCAGTGCTCCACGTTTCGTTTTCTCCCCGTGAAGAAGTTGTCGACCACGGTCACCTCGTGGCCATCCATCATCAGTTTGTCAGTCAGATGGGAACCCACGAACCCAGCCCCTCCTGTGATCTAGAGCAGGAATAACCAGACAGATACGCCTCTTATTATCAGTCAGTTCAATTAGAAAGCACTAAAACACAAGCTACATTAAACAATAAAAAAAAAAAACATGAAATTTCAGATCAATAATTTTCTGAAAACATAAAACAGCTGCAGAATTTGACTTTCAACAATTTGGAAGCTATGATCTTTTTTGTTTTAAAAGAATGTATCAAAATAAAGTAGTCCATTAGTCCCAAAGAAATGTTTATTGTTCAATTTTTCTACCATCCATCATAAATCACTTCCGTCTGTCTAAACAATGACACATGATTTGGTACCTTCCTTTTCTATTTAAGAATATACATTTGCATAAAAATACGTGTACAGGTGACTAACCCTGGACCGAAAGACATATTATGCTTCTGAATGTTAGAGATTTCAATAGACTGCATGCAGCGTGTTGTACAATACCTACTAAAGCCACTGGACAAGTCAAAGTTGTCCAAAGAAACAACGGTGCTCAAAGTTTTTTTTTTATCTGTACATTGCTTTTACTGAACACTGTTCCTATTACTTTAAAAACTACTTTTCATTTTCTGTCCACAACCTCCCCCCTTTCTTTGGCATCCAGTTTCCATGGTAACCGATATAAACCTGGTGCTTCAGAAGCGTTTTGTGAAATACAAGTTTTGCTTTTAATGAATGGCTCCATATGTTTACCTGTTTGCTACAGTATTTCCCAACATGGAAATAGAATAACTTGACAGTTTTTCTACATATTTTTGGTAATACATGAGAAATACTTTCCTCTGAAAAAAAACAGGCATTTTGATTTTTCATATTCTAGATAGCCTGACTATTTGATCATTAGCAGAAAGCCTAAAACTGCATGTGATGAACAGGAGAAAACATCAGTTTCCCTTTGACTCCAAACCTTTCTGACTGAATCCACTTGAAAGAGGTAACCTTTGAAAGGCAGCCTGTGTCAAGGTCAGAAACTCAGGACATGTTGCAAACATTCACATTCCCTACAGAAAGCTCATGCAGGATGTTTGATGCAGGATGTGTTTTTATGTCTTCATTTTGGCCAAATATAAAAATGACCTTGTGGTCCTAGTTCTACACAGCATCAGCTGGTTGAGCTCAGAGATATTATCCAGAAGGATCAAACCTACAGGCTAATAAAAACTGGTCAGGTTTGAGTCCTTTGAACACTTTTACACATTTTACCTTTACATTTGATCAGTATTTACTGTTTGTTTCTGTCTACTGATGTCCAAACATATTCTCTTGGCTATTAAAGTCTCACACCCCCAAACTCTGTTGTTTAAACGTGCAAGATGGGGTTTTTTTTTATTCTGAAGAAGGTTTATGCTGTAACTTAAGGCTTTACTTTTTTACCTAAATGTCAACCTTTATCCTCCTTTGCTACTTGAAAAAAGGACACTTTTTCTTGATGACTGGATGAGGTTTGTCATCTTGGGTAAAAAGGTCTAAAATGTACAGCATCAGTCCCATATGAGGCTTTTCAAAAGTTAGGCCAAAACGATTACAGAAATAAACAACCTTGTCGTAACCTAGAGGTCTAATAGGAACGATGTAAGTCCTTCAATTTCATTTGTTTTTCATATTTTATTGTTTCTTAATTTTCCAAAAACATAAAAATTTGTCAGGTTTTTTTTTTTGCAAAAAAACCCAACTTCCCCCCCCCCCTCATAAAAATTGTAATAAATTTATTTAAAAATCTATTAAATTATTCTTTCGTCTTCTACAAAAAACAAAGATTTAATTCAACAGACATTAAAATAATGATAAAAAAACAATTGATGTCACACCGTTCTAAACCTCACAACAAAGTTAAATAGATATTAAGGCTGTTTGGACAGTTCAGGTGGGTAAATTAGACATACACTTTGCCAAACTCACAAGAAAAGTTATTTATTTACACTAAATTTGTAATTTTGTTAGTCACCATAGTAGTGATAATCATAAAAAAGTGAATATTTTTGGGAAATGTTGAACTTGTTAGAACCACAGTTAGAACCACAATGATGGACAGCAGTTTCTTCCTCAGAGGCTTTAACTGGGTGTAAAAACTACAAAACTGTTACAGGATGCTTTATAGATCTGCCTCAGAATGGCTCTAGGCCAAAACAAATCTTCTTTAATGAACTAGTCAGCCTTAGCTTTACTACAACCAACAGGTAAAGTGAGTATTGTTACAAAATAATCCTCTGATGGAAAAACCTGCATTTAGGAGGATGTCATTTAAGGCCTATTTGTGCGGTCACTGCGTTTTGTGAGTCTGACAAAATGCTTCATGTGTGAATCTCCCCTCTGGTGATTTTTAGAGACATGCTGCAATGAATATCTTGATTAGGGCTGACCAAGTAACACATAGATCTCACTTTAGATGAGGCATAAGCCTCAAGTGTTGCAGCCACATTAACAGACTAACTTGCACAGCTGCGGCACTTTAATGTGACCTCTGCCTGACTGCTCAGAGGATCAGTCTGCACTTTCTTTCTGCCCTGCTCTGACATCAGTGGGGTTTCACGGAAGACTAAGAGCTGTTTATTAGTTTATAGACTGTATGGGACACTTGAGTTGTTTTCATGATATACATCACTACCAGGCTGAGTTTAGCCTCAGAGCCAGCTATAATGAGGTAATTAACTCATTTGGGTGCCCTGCCACAACCCTTCAAAGCATGTTAACCACAATGTAATACCTTAAATTTCACATTTATGTAATTTCAAAGACTGGGAGCAACCCAAATGTTTGGGACTGTTTTTAAGTGTGAAATGTAACTTTTGCATTTGTTCCAATAGTAACACAAACACACATTTGCAAAAAGAATGCAATTATTTTGCAACAAAACATTTTTGTGTCCATGTTTCAAATTAAATTTGAAACATGAAGTTGGTGAACTTTTTGATAATCGTATGACTTCCCATGACTAGGTCCCAGATAAAGGGTTTTCTATATAGTTGTTAATATAAACATTTATATATATTATTAGTATATATTAATATACTATATTTCATTTAAATTTCAATTAAATGAAATTTAATTGAAAAATGTCACCTCTGCTGTTTGTTCACTTCTTTACCTTCAAAGCTTGCTATACTGCTTAAATAATTGACACCAAATGTATTTCTACACAAAAGGCATGAGTGAACAGTACTAACTAAAACTTTGTAACATATTGTGCAGGTCTACTGCTGACAAAATATCGCTACACTCAAACTTTTATTTGAAAGGAAGCATCAAGCATCAAGTAGACGTGTGATGGCGAGAGTCAGAAGCAGCATTCAGCTTTCCAAACATCGATGTATGGCATGTCATGAGTAATTGCCTAAATTCTTATGTTTGGAGTTTGAATGTGAGCAGGATAAAAGTTAGACTGTGCTTAAGGTTTGTTGGAGTTTGCCAATAACGATCTAGGGATGTGACCTCAATAAAAGAAAAAAAAGAAAGTATTTGAAAGTGAAATAGCACATTTGTAATTGTTTTTTTTTTCCACTCACCAAAATTCTTTTTCGATCTTTTTCTGAGAGAAATTTCACCGGTGGATATTTCTGTGAAAAGCTAGAAGAAAAGACCAGGTTTTTAATTACACAACATCTAAAGAAACCCAAAACGAGAACAAAAAAACAGAGCAAAACAACAACATAATTACAATTCAAAGTGGTGTTCAGAAAAAAAATTAATAGATTAAAGAGATAAGTGAAGAAAAGCAGAGGTTATTTTTTCCCCCTCTCCTCCTTTGCACTTTAGAGTCAAGCACTTATCAGCAGGGAGCTTCTGAATACAACGCCAATTATTTTTAATCCACATTCTCTTCTTTCATTTACATTCACCGCAAAGATGCAGCAAATGTAAATTGAGACGCTAAGGAAACACAGATATGAGTGTGCTTTATTGTTACAAAATAAACAAGGCGGTAAAAAATAATAATTAGAAAAAAACAATAATGATCTATATATCCACCTCATCAGCATTCATGGCAAACATGCTTTAGGAACCTGTAAAAGCACAAGAGCTGATCAGCAGCAGCTGCACGACTACAGGAAAGCAGCACCTTCAATCTTTGCTAAGCTTGTGCCCACACAGCCACAAAACCAAGCCTCGTACATCGCACATTGTTTCAAAGGGTCGCCTCGTTTTGTGATGCGCTGCACAGAGCCGGGACCAAGGCTTTACTATGTAAAGAATTGCTTCTGCATTCCTAATAACGCAGACGTCATTAAAATTCAAGACATCAAAGATTAGCAGATATCTTTTTTATCACAAGCAAAGGATAACCTCTGATTCAAGTCGGTTTCAGTCAATCGTTTCTGTCACGGCTCCCTGTCAACGTCATTCAGTCACGCGCAAGGTTAAGAAAACATCGCCTCTTATTAATTAAACTGAAGCGGATTTGATGAAAAGCTCTGAATACGATGAGCTGTGATTAAATGGAGATCCACACCTCTGCTCCAGGTCACGAATCTTCTCTCTCAAAGGAGCCACAGCCTAAAGAAAGTTGGAAAGCAAGAAATGCATCAGTTCTTCTCAGCGCATAACACAAATTACACTGATTCCATTGTGTGTGAAAGTTACCACAGCAGGATGCTAATGCAGGTTTGGGAACAAAGTCCCCAGTTTTTAGGTTAATTTACTCCTCTGACTGGGAAAAATGTGATCAGACAGGCTATTGTTGGATACATCTGTGCTACTTCTGCATTATTTGTCCTCAGAATTCAAACAGCATTTCAGCTCTTTGTTCAATCACACCGAACAAGTCAGTTATGGATTAGCTTTGATTTGTGCACAGAAAATGGCAAAACCAGAACATTTTATTTTTACAAATACAAAAATACCATCCGCCTTACTTGAGAAAGTCAAGAAGTGAATGTAAGATAAACATAATTAAATCAGAACTGGTAGCAGTGAAAAGGCAGGGAACTATATGAATTATTATCCAAGTTCTCATATTTGTAATAAATCAATATGGAGGTACAAAAATGGGAACAGCAGTGCTGTAATGATTACTCAGCTCAAGCTTGATTAGTCTAAATTAATTTTAAAAAACAACTGAAAACCTATTTTTTTAATCTAGAGCAGACATGAATCTACGACTTAACTGTGACTAGTTTTTTTTGTCAAAGTATTCTAGCAATGCCTCCGACTTATCCACATCTTCATTGTCACTTTTGTTTCATACCAACTAATCTAAATGGTGTCAGGCAAGAATTTTTAATTGGTGAGGCTTTTTCAAGGTTTTTTTAACCAAAATATTTGTTCAAATGGGAGAGAATGTGCTAGAATTTTTTCTAAAATTCAAATCAATGGCACAAGTTACCCATAAATGCCTTTAGCATCCAGAGTAAAATTACCATCTGCTGTTTTCTATCTGGCATTTCACAATATGTTAAAACAAAAAAAGATAATCAAGTTTCAGATTTTGTTTTTTTTTCCCAATAATTTAATTTAACTTTAGTGAAAACATCTTCAACCTGTGAATTGATGCCGTCTTGAACTGGCAGACATCCTCATTGGCGTTTAATTTAAATGCTCAAACATGTAAAGTCTGTGTGCAGACATATCTCTTGCAATTACGGAGGTGTTGAGTCATCATCGGTTTGTGTGTTTGTACTTCTAAATAAAGCCAAAGCTGCAATACAGACATCACAGACAGATATGAAATATTATTTCAAAGGCAAGCCAACTCTTTAAAGTTCTAAGGTCAGCGTGATAAAGTAATTATTTCTGTTGAAGATGATGCGAGAGTCGTGTTTTAGCATGTCAGAAGTAAAACTGTGTTCACCGCAGTGTGAAAAACCATCTGAGAATCTTGGGCAACGGTTTCAATCAAAACTTCAAAGAATTGCTAATAAATTACTAATCAATCCAAGGGATGCATCTAAAATCCCAAACTGAAAATTGATATTCTGGCTTACAGAGGGCCAGTGTTCACTGTGATTATTATCAACGACTAGCTGGCTGATTTTATTGCATCACTTCATGTCACTCTCAACTCCTCTGAGCAGTTGCAGCTGGCTTTTGAGAGTTATACTGTATCTGCGTCATCCAGGCATTTTACTGACAATCTGGTTTCTGCTTACCTGCAATAAACTTGTGCAAAATTTTAAATGCAAACTCACTCTAATGAAAGCGTCAAATTGTTAGTATTTTTTCCTGCAAAATTCGAAGTAATAATGTTTTAATAAATAAAGCATATAACAAAAAGCCCAGATGCTACAGACATGTGTTGGTTTATTACAAGGTTCTGCATCCTGTGGCTCCTTTAGCAAAATAAAGAACTAGCTGATGTTTTTAAAAGTAGATGTCATAACAAATGTGTTTTTCTTTTGTTTTTCACTGAATTAAACTTCACAACAGAACAACACTAGAAACATGTTTTAGATCTATTTTTCCTGTCATCAGATTTTAGCCGCACCATGTAGTAGAAACGAGGCTTATGTGTTTTCTACATCTTTTTCTACAAATAAAGATCCAATAAAAGAAAACATATTCATTGTTTTTACAAACATTTCACTTGTCTTCATTTTAAAACTTAAAAATGTAAATTAAATGGCAGTTCTTGAAAAAGGACAAATTTACTTTAGTAGATATTTATGTTCGTCTTCTAAAGAGCATGTAACATTACTGGCTGTAAATGGGTTTTACTTAGACCGACTCAGGATAAAAATGAAAGCAGAAAGTTTAACCCCTAAGTGCTGTGTGTGAGGTCACAACAACGCAGCTTGCGAAAGGATAAAAATGCTCTTCAGCCACAGATGTGAGCCCGTGGCTTCGCTCAGAGCAAAGTGACTGCTGCAGCGCTACAGCGGACGACATTAATTTAGCTGATAAAAACAAGCCAGTGCTGCTTCCACTCCAGATGTAGGCGAGGCTTTTTGATGATGTCGGCCACAATATTCGCTAACAGGCTTCGTTCGCTCTGTGGGTTTTTAGATTTCTTCTTCAAATTTTAGGCGAAACGTAGATTGCTTTGTTTGTGTCTTAAAAAACAAAATAGAAACCATGAAAAGGAAAAAAAACTATTTCCTCACAAATCAAATACTGTCTGAGCGACTTACTGTGTTGTTGTAGCACTGCAGCTTTTTACCTTCCTTCCAAGATGTTTTTTAAACTGTATTACTTTAAAACTATCAAAGATCAAATAGCAAAGATTTTGCCAAACTTACTTCATCAATTTTCTGCTCAATCTTCACATCTCCATTTTCTTGTATTGACCTATTCCGCAAAAAAAATGATAAGGCAAACAGATAAGGAAAGGAAATATTGAGACATGAGCAAGTTTCTCCTACGTGAGATAAGAACAATATCATCATCCCAAGCCCATTTTGTCACAATGGAGACTTCTAAATAAAAGGCTTTTAAGTAACACGTATGGCAGAAAATCTATAGTGACTTTAAATTCTTTCTCCCTATTATTCTGCATATAATTACCAACAATGATAATACAGGAAGTTCCCGTCAAAAAGTCTGTTGTGTGTTTTAAGGGAAAGCCAATAAAGGTTCAGAAATTGGAAAATAAGATTTTAAAATCAGTATGTATTGTAATCTAACATTTAGCCGGAACGGCAACGGAAAACTGAGTTTAGTTGCTTGTGTAATGTAGAAAGTGCACTGATCAAGCAAATCAGTTTACCAGTGAATATTTTTTGCTAAATTTACAGTGAAAAACAAATAGAGGAAGAAGCAAAAAAAATTTCTTAGTTGTCGACAGCAAAAACCATCAATTACATGCGACTTAACTAAGAGAACAAATAAAACTGAAGGTGGACTTAAAATTAAATTTGATGTACAAAAATCAATGATAAACTGGTTTCAAAAAATGAGGCATGCATTTTTTACATCAAGCAGAAGTGTGCTAGAAAAATAACTACTTTTACCTCATGTTTGTATACGTTCCCCAAACAGCTAGAAGAGAAAAGACAAGGCCAAGTTATGATAAAGCTTAATGGAGATAACACAATACATCTCAGGAACAGTGTTTTAGCAGTAGCAGTGATTTAAGACAGAACATCAAAAAGGAGGAAAGCTTAGAGAGAAAAATTGGTTGAGTTGGGTTTTTTTCTCATCTAATCTGGCAGCATTGTGCATATAGTGAATACACTCCCAAGTGATTGGCTCCAACTATTGGTAGGGTCTTCAAACTAACCATCATAACTGCCAATAACCTTAAAACCAGTTGATGTGGGGGGGGGAGGTTTCTTAAAGCTGCCACTAAACATATTTTTAGTTTTTAAGAAAATACACCAACCAATACACAATAAACTAAATGAAATAAAACATTCAAGTTTTAAATGTTTTTTTAAACATAAAAGCATGTTAACCAGTTTTTTATTTCACAAGAACAGTAATAGATGCACGCTATTAAATAGGTCTAAATCTGACAGATTAAAAAGATATGAACAAGTTGCTACAGTGTAAAGCTACATAGGTAAAACTCTATGAAAAAGGGGCAAAAATCATCTATTTTTGTACTTCATGTAAACTGAAGTACATTAGCAACATATAAATGTCCAGCACAAAGGTAAAAAGGATCTTTTCATGGGAACCTTGCCTTATTTACTTATTTTTACATAATTTGTGGTTTTTGTCAAGAGCACAAAAAGTACATATGTTATACTAATCCTAACTAATATATAACTTTTCAGTGTTGTGACTCAGACTTGATCTCATGCTAAACAAAGGTAGGAGTGTGTACAACATGTACGTTATCGTTCGACGAAGCAGTTTTCAGTCCTGGTTATCAAGACCCACTGCCCTTCATGTTTTAGAGGTGATGGATGGGCAACCATCCATTTATTTAGGTCAAGTGTGCAGAGGCAGGGAAACACATGAAACATGCAGGGCAGTGGGCCACTTCTCTAACGTAGACACGCAGCTCAATAAATTAAAACGTCATTAAAAGTTCATTAATGTCAGACTCATTATAAGATTGAAAGATCTGAGGAGTTTATTTAAATTGGTTTTGATGATCATGACTTGCAGCTGAAGAAAACCCAAAATTAACTCAAGAAATGCTACGTTGTTGTCTACACAATCACAGGAAAAACTACTGACAAAGCAGACTTTTATTGACATCCTCCACAATTCTTATCAGCCGACTTTCAGGAAGTTTTAAAGTGCGTCTTACTTCCTTCAGCTGATAACCTTTCCTAATTTCATTTTCCAGAAGAACTTGGCGTCTATGCAGCCCGGTAAAACCAACCCATTGTTCTACGCTTAGCTTGGCACAAAGGGTGTGGTATTGAGAAACAATTGCTTCCTGGAGGCATGGTCTCTGTTGAACTTTTAAACACTACGTAGTCTCTAAAGTTTGCTCGTGACGCATGTAATGTACCAGTTTGACAATATGAAACTTAACGGAAATTGCCTGCACTGTAAACGTCCATCCTCCATGCTCGGACCGGCACTTCAGAGAGACAAATGTCAATCCGAATGAGGCGGCTACAAACTCACATGACCTAAATCCCATTGAGAATCTATGGGATGCTGTCAAAGGGAAGGTCAGCCACTCCAGACCCAACAATTCAGACAAGCTGAGGGCTACTTTAAGCCAACTTCAGCAGATCTATGCTTGCTGAAAACTCATTTCAGTTGGTTGCTGTTTTTGTAAACATTTTTAATTACATACCATTTTGTATTCTAAGTGAACAGAATATTACTATAATATTGAAATAAATCAACTTTGCAATGATTTTCTAATTTGTTGAGCTGCATCTTTACATTAGATAATCATTTACAAATGTCGGTTTAGATTTCATGATTAACAGAGAAATTAATTAAAGGAGTTGAAGAAAAATCCAGCTCTGAATAAGTGGGGCATGTTTTTACAGAACCTCCTTTAAGAGAACTAATAATGATAACATATTTATCTTTTGTTAGTTTAAGCAATCACCTGACAACACAGTAAGGTTTCACAGAGATTATCTTGATGCGTTTGTTAACGCAGCGCTGCCTTTCAGAATGTTCACACAGGTTGGTACACAGCTGCTGATGTTATAAATAAAATATCACTAGCATAATGTGGGGAATTATTCCCTGGCCTTGTTAAGAATAGAAACAGAAGCATAAACCTAGGATGAATGATTGACCTGATGACAGGTTAAGTAGGTCATATCTGATTTGTCCAGTCACTTAAATTGATTTGAAGATGGGTTTTTTGTGAACGGGTTAGGCTGCCGCTCATCCAACTGCCAATATTTAATCAGTCCAACTAAACTTGTGATCTATAATCACACCAAAGAGTCTCGATTTAGTTTCTTAAAGCTCAATAACAGTCATAAAAGGGTCTAGCAACACAAAAGGCCATTGATTTGGTTTATCCTCATGAATCAATAAAATAAAATAATTATGTTCTGACCAACATCAATTGATCTTCAATGTTTTTAGGAATTTACTAAATATCAGTCTAAAGAATTTAAATGTGCTTCATATGCAAATGTTACAGGTTTTAGCATACAAGTAGCTCGGCAAATATCAACTAAATTCAGGATAAATTACTTTGGTCTCAGTTATTCTTTGTTTCTTGTGTAAACCCAGAAGTTTTTTTTTTTCTCAAGTTTTGGATCTTTACTATTGATCTTGTGAAACCCGGGTTTTGAGATTTTGAACTCCATGTTAAATGGGCAGAAGATCTCAACAGCTGTTACTGTTAGGCACTTACACTGTACTATTTATAGATCATTAAACACACTGGAGGCATGGGCCAGCTACTGATATTATTGAAGATTTAAGATTACAAATATTGTTTCAAAGATCACCCCGAAAAGATATTGTCGTAGCTTTCCTTTAGTTCATAATGCTTTTGAGGGTATTTTCTCTGGTCGTTTAGAGCATAGAGTAACGCAGCATTGCTTCTTTGCCTATAACTTGCAATACACTGCCGGTCAGCAGGCTGAACGAAGGCTACTACTGTTTTCTCTCACTTACAAGACAGTGTTTGGAAATGTCTGTGGTTTCAAAAAAACAAGAGCAATGGTGTGGAAATTAAAGGAGCACCATCTTTTAAAGGCAACTTTATTTTAAAATGATGAGCGGCATGAACTGACTAAATACTGAGTATCCCAGGACTTACTAGCAAGGTATTATAAGCATAGCATAATCATTTTAGTCAATAAACAGAATAAAACAACAAATATTCAATGTAATAAGGACTTTAAAACTATTCAATTAATTGGGTGTTTAGTCTTCAATTTTGCTTAAGTTAATATATAAAATGAAATCACAATAAATTCATATTACAGAGACCCAAAATAAACATTATGTTGTATAACTTTTGCATCAGGTAGAATAATTGCTGCCTTTCTGTTTCTAATAAATTAGTTAAATAATTTCCATTTGTGTTTTAAAAGGTTAGTAAAAATACTCTGATACAGTGAAACCGGGGTGTTTTTGGATACTGATCCATGCAGTAACATACAGTACTAGTAAAAATCCCAACCCGTTTCATTTAGCTCTAATTCAGTAGTTAAACAATCGGTCATTTCAGCATCAACACTGTCAATTTATCTTCTATTAAATAAATTATGACTCTCAGGAAACGTAGAAGCTGTTGCCAGGAAACCATACGGCTACCTATTTTTTCCTACCTGTATTAGATTTTTTTTTTCTTCTTATTTTGTCGGGTTTTATAATCTACATCCCGGGTGCTTGGCCACTACACGGAGTTGCGGCTGCCTGTTGTGTTGGTTGGAAGTTTCCACAGCAGTGTCAACGTGTAGTTGTATTTCTTTTTAAAATGATCATGTTAGATAAATCACAAAAAAATATCAAAACAATGTACTCACAGGCAATGTACGCGATCAAAGCGAGAGCAAAAAGTAGCTTCATCATTCTTCTGTTTACGCCTGAAAGCAGCCAGAAGACCCGCTTCATCATCCGATCCAAGCAACAGATCCAGGAAACCAGTTGGCCACCCTTTCAAGTCCAGCTAGTGCATTTTGGGTCGATGTTGTTTTCATCTGATGATTTCTGGGTCAATATAATTGCTGGGTGTCACTTAAAATGTAAATAGCTCCTGGGGAGGACAGGCTTTCTAGCTGCTCCTGCAACGTCAACGCCAAGCAGTTTACGTGGCTAGCAGCGTAATGTATACAGGTAGCGAACAGTTAGCTGTCAGGTGGCAAGACACGCTGTGGA
Organism: Poecilia picta; assembly: GCA_033032245.1. Taxonomy (NCBI): domain Eukaryota; kingdom Metazoa; phylum Chordata; class Actinopteri; order Cyprinodontiformes; family Poeciliidae; genus Poecilia; species Poecilia picta. The sequence goes on from CM065354.1 coordinate 25,825,833, forward strand.
GTGATGACAATCATCCCGACGTTAATGCTTATTTAACAGAGTTAACGTTTATTCCCTTACGGGAAAACGGGTCACTGTAGATGATCGTATATCCTGGACAAATGCGTCAGTATTGTCAACACGAACTGCGATATCAAAACAGTACGAACCCCAACGGTTAGCCGTTAGCTTCACATTAGCCGCGTCTGGCTAGCATGCTACTTAAAACTCGCCGCCTGTTTTCTTACGTTCTCTTAAAAAAAAAACAACACAAAAATTAGTCTCAAATTCGGACTAGGGTGCAAAAACACAACCGCCTATGATTTAAACGTCCCACGCGTGCAAACATGACGAAGTTGCTCCACTCAACTGGGCCGAGGAATAACGGACGAGCGATTATTCGTCGCTCGATTTGTCAGCCTGTATGACGTTCGTTTCACTTTTGCAAAACTCAAACAGTAAACCTTTTGTTTCAGTGTCACGTTACTAAGATTTTTCGTTTCTTAGCGAGGAAAAACACATCCCTAAACATTATGCCAGTGGTTTCAAATATCTGTGAATACAGATGCAATACCAGTTTGATGATCCCATTTCAGCCAGTGTGGTCTGTTCGCAGCTTTAGTGGTTTTTAATTATAAATTGACATCAGACTAAGAATTAATACTTAAATTATTAATTCCTTATTTTTAAAAATAAACACAAAGCTATTAGTGAAAAAAATATTTAGTTGGTGAACAATTTGATTGATTGTTGATATGTTTCTTTTTCTGAAATTCTTTAGTTTTATGCCGGATATAACAGGACCTACAACTTACCAAAGAGTTCAACTTTTATCACATCAGACAACAGAATATTCTTTAGTCTTACTTGCAAGTCATCGGGGTTTTTTGGGAGAGGAGTATTTATGTTGTTTTTGCTCTGCAGCTGATTTTCCCTGTATCTCTCCAAAGGATGCCAGCTTTATTCAGACTCTTTTTTCACAAACATTGACTTTAACTGAGGCAAGCAAAGTCTGCAGTGCTAATAGTACTTGTTTTTTTGTGACCCTCCGCATGAGTCATCAATCCACTCTCGGAATGATGTCGGTAGTCCGTCACTCCTGAAATAGTTTGGCACATACTGTTCACTGTTTTTTGTGTTTGTGGATAAAGGGTCTCTCTGCAATCTCGAAACCTTAGGAAGAGCTTTGTAACGTTTTCCAGACTTGTTGATGCCAATGGCTTTGCTTCTTATCTGTTTCAAAATTTCTGTCAGCAACAGCAACTGCTTGTTTAAGATTTATAGCCTAATTTATCATGTCAGGCAGGCTCCACATTAGAGATTAGGACCAGGTTTAGTGAGTGTAATTGTACCAAAAATGTAATGAATTGCAAGTAACCAATGACACAAAAAGGGAAGATTAACTTTTCTTCCCTCTGCAGATAATTAGACTACTGCTTTTGGAATTTACTTGAATTCCTTTGTTTGGTATGGATAAATATGATCTGAAATATTTAAACAGGACACAAAAACACAAGCAGAATAAATTTGTATAATATTTTTTCTTGACATTATTATTTATTTCCCCAGGAAATCCCATTTAGATGAAGAATCTCTTTTAGAAGAAAATCCTGGCCAAGACTGGGGTCAGCTCATAGTTTGTAAAACTTGTTTGTATGTGTTTGTGACTGCAGCTGGATCACAAAGTACTTCTGCAGTTTACCAGATTCTTGTTAAGCTCATACTTCAAAGCATCAATTTAAAAAGTTCAGCTTTGAGGGTCTTACCAAAAACAGTACACAACTTGTAATTTTTTTTTGTAGATTATGTCTTGCACTATAAACTGTCTGTTTCTGTATGGTGCTTTGTGATCTCTGCTTGCTTTGATCCTCCTCGTGAACAGCACCTTAACAGAAATAGTTTCCCAGTAAAGCTTTTATCGTATTGACCGTTTTTTTTCTTTTTACACTCCACATCATTTTATAAAGTTCTTATTTAAGATGAACTCAATCAGCTAAGCATTCATTGATTTTGAAAGCAGAATGACTCAAAAAAAAAAAAACGGTCTATATGTTCACTGCAACATCATAAGCGATGAATAAAGGTCAACTGAACTGTTCTTGTTTATAAAGACTTTTCACATTTTCTTTTGGTTTGGACTTGAAACAGTGCCCTTCACTATGTTAGATTGTCATGTTCTGAATGACTGAATCTTCAGTAGCACAGTGCATCATCTGTCAATGGTCTGATTCACACAAGTGAAAGAAATTTATTATATGTACATGTGCAGCAATCAGTCAGAGGGAAAATTAGAAGTGGCAGAATGTCTTCAATTTTGTCTCTAGGCAGCTGCTCCACTTCCTGTCATGCCTCCACGTCTCTCACCCGTCAGCCTAAAGCTCTTCAGATGTCATGTCTGTTTGTGTTTTTACAATTCACTCACAACAACAGACTTCTCTCTCTGTGAGGTTTCACATAACGCTATGTCCTGGAAGTATTTTTTTTACAGCTTTATTAATGTGCAGCTTTTGAACCAGAGGTTTTCAGCTCTCTGGTGATAATCTTTATTGCCTTTGTTAATGTTAGTTTTTCATGTTTGTGTTTTTCTGATGTTCCAATAAGTTTTTCTGTCTTCTCCATGGTCGGTATTAAAAAGCACTGATTAAAGCAGCTAAAGTCATTAGTGCACAAGTGAATGTTAATACTTTACGTGGCTGTGTTGTCTACACAGTGTGAAATTTACAAATGCAATCAGATTCCCTTGGAAATACTTCCCACAGATGCCTTGGTGAGAAAGATAGACATGGCTGAGTAAGATTGCTTAATGAATTTTTTTCTTTTTAATAACTGCTCATGGTCTATATTTAATTTGTGAAGAAACACACTGAAAAACAAAATCAATTTTTGGTTATCAACTTTTCAATTAATTTCAAGTTATCTGCTTAAACACTTGTGTCCTTCTTGTCAGGACACAACGTTTATTTAACCCCATCAAGAAATGCTTGGAAAGTGATAAAAGTTTCTGGGAAAGAGTTGACATAGCTGTTCAATTTTTTTTCAGAAGAAATACATTTAATTACTCATAATGTTACGTCACTTTGCTTATATATGTTTTACATAAGAAATCAAACTAAAATTCTTCAATTTTTCACCTCAAGTGAGAACGGGATGCATCTGACAGACAACCAGCCAAGGTGAACAACTGTATAGCTCCGCAGCATACTGTGAAATTGCTGTGAATACTAAGCTGGGGGAACAATCATGTAAATAAACACTGAATTTTATCAATTCACACTGTTGTGATTCAAAATAAGGATAAGAAATTGGTTCACAAATGTAATTAAACAAGCCCAACTGTGAGGCCTTTAAAGGGCAGATTGCAATGATGTGAAAGACTTTGTTTTTTCTTTGATACTTTGATCTCGGGGTCTGCCATTATGGGCTCATTTTGTGTTTGTACACTAGATTTGTCTGGTGCTGTCTTATGATCTGTTAAGTAATCTTGTCTCCTGTTTTTTTACTTTGTTTTGGGGGATCTTACATTTAGTGGATTCTTTTGCTCATTTCTGGCAAAGGTTTTCTGATCTCAATTGAATTTGAAAACACTTCATTGCTGTAACTCATACTGAACCTCAAAATGTTGTTGTTGAGGCTCACTGCTATGAGCAGGAAGGATTCCCTGTAGTGGTTTGTGTTACAGCAGTAATGAATAAGTCTGACTGAAGACACTCATTGAATAGCAGGCTCCTGAAGAGGATCCAGGGTTATCCATAATTTTCTTGATTTTATGAAGAATCCTTTTTACAGTTATCTCCAGCTAGTCCCCAGTAGTTCCCAGAACAGAATCAGCCTTTTTATCAGGCTGCTGTGCCTTTTTAAGTCCATGGCTTTGATGCTGCTACAACAAATGATGACAGAAGAGATCACACTCTTAGCAACAGACTCATAGAAACTCAACATTGTTAAGGAATACAGTCTCCTATCTCTGTTTTTTGCTAGTAATTCTCAATCAGTTCATGCTCCCGTTCAGTTGTTCCACATTTAGATTGGAACATTGGATTCATTTAGATTCACATGTTTATTTTTGCATTAATCACTCTGCATTGTGTCCACCCTCTATTTTTTAGATTTTCAGCTTTGTCAGGTCCACCTTTTACTCTCTGTATGCATCACCATTTTGCATGTGGTTGTTTTATTTTCTTGACATCAAGAGTTTGTGAAAGAAAATGCTTTATTATTTGCCAAACTGTCTCTTGTGTGTGCTTTGCTTTTTGATTCAGAAATATCCATGTTCATGTTCAGTCACTGCATGCCATCACATGCCATACAGGTCAGGTAATGAACTAATTGAGGTACCTTAAGACTGGGAACATTCTGAAACATGCAAAATATTGACCCTTGAGGAAAAGCTTTAAATAGCATTTATTAAAAATCACAATCTACAAGTATTTATCTCTATTTGACATCAAAAAATAAGCAACAAAACAAAGTTGTGTTTCTCTTGTCCAAATCAGTGACACATAGTCTTCTTTTAGACAGAAGATCGGCGAATTGATAGGTGGTTTGAATCTCCCCTACTTCAATTACTGCTCTGGGTTTTACCTCAGATATTCACCACAGCATCAGGACATACTGTAGATGTCACAGAAGTGCCTTTGGGATCTTGATCTCGGCTGCTAGCAGTGCAAGCTCCTCCATATCGATTCAGAAACATTGCTACGAATCTTACCAAAAAACAAAAGCACAGGTGTTAACAACACATCCCGTGGTGTAAAGACAAAGCAGTGGTGCATTTGGTTCCTGCTGCCCATTTACCAGGATTATTCTGTGTTTCCAACCTGGCAGCTGCTGTGTGTTTGTCTGATTCATGCTAATCCATCTGACAGAGCAGTGCAGGTCTCTGCCTCTCACCCAAGGGCAGGTGAGAAAGTCAGTGATCCCAGGAGGCCTTTGCATGATGGCTGGAAATGACATTATTATGTACATATTTTGCATCTACCCATATTTCTCGTGTCCTGTTTGTTTTGATTTGCAGTATTAACTACTGGCCTTGTTTTTGCAACCTGTGAGCAGAAACAGGCAGGTGATGATCAAAATAGGCTGCTAGGTAAATCCATTTGTGGAGATGGGATGTGTTGCTGGACAGTGATCTAGTTGAATCCTTTCATTGTAATTAGGAAGATGATGAATATGTAATATGTAATTCAATTAGTTTTTCTCTCTGTTGGGCAGTAGTTGTCCATTTGATGTATTTATACTGGGAGGAGGATGCGTGTCATTTTTGTTTACCTGTTTACCTCCTAAGGGTGTTAAATTTAAAGTAGATTATTTACTTCAAACTCTAACATAATCTGAGGGTGCATTTATGCCACAGGAATCTTTTCTAGGAATCAAGATAGATTTATTGGGTGCATGTTTACCTAAAGTACAAATATAAACTACTAGGACAGAAATGTACACACAAAGAAATGGTCATAATGTAGGTGATAAGCACCTCTTATTGGCTCAATATTCACAGTATTTTTGTTTCACTCATCTCCCAGTTTTAATTCCTTTAGAGGTTTCCTGTCAAATTTAATTTATACAATTTAGGAAATTGGTGCAAACACTACACTACACCCAGGTAGTCATATTTAGTATCACAGCATTCACAGTGTTAACACTTAAAAACATCACTAAAATCAACTAAACATGTTTCAAATTTTAATTCAGAGTACTAAATGCAGTGTGGACTTTTGGCAAAGTAAGTAACACTCTTGAAAAGCTTTTGGGAATCAAATCATAATATTTGAATTATTTACCATATTTTATGTGCCAAGGGCTCCAGGATTGTGTATCATTAACCGATTTTAAGCTTATGAAGCTGAAAAATGTTTGTAGAGGGGCCTCTCAGATTTTATCTGTCCATTCATTTTAGTTTTGGGGAAACTGCAGGAAAAGTGACATGACATTGTTGAAACCTGCCTTCATAATAAGCAATATCAGTTTAACTCGGGGAAAAAAATAATATATTTTAACTTACTTGAACTAGGAACAGCAATGAGCGTAAATAATATAAATGCTTGATTTTAAAAAGTAACTTCTTATAAAAAGGCAATTTCACTTCAAAAGGTTTGTTTGTTCAGGAAAGATGACAAAAGCAATAAAAACCCTTCACCCTTATCAAACATCATTCCCTCAACAGAGTGGAAAACTAAAAATTAAATGTTGGAAGCAGTGAGAAAACATAATTACTAATGAAAGACATTCATGACTGTTTACACCAGATCATCTTTGACATGTTTAACGTGGTTACATAATTGCATGCTGATGTTCCTCAGGGATGATTTTTTTGAACAACCCATCTGCCAGGGGAGATGAGCCATCTGACAGCTGTTAATGACCAGAATTAGCATAAAAAACATGCAAAATAAAGATTTGCCTTGAATGCTCTGACCCTGATATTATTACAAGAACTCCTACTGTGTAGCTACATTAACAGAACTAATTTACAATTTTCTTGAGCAATCTTCACTTGGAAGTGTCGAGCGAGAGTATCAGCATCAGTAGGTATTTACTGCTAAGTGGGGTCATGCCACAGCTCTTGTGAAACTATAGTGCAAATTCAAAACAGTTCTATCACAAAACAAACATAGTGATTCAGAAACAAGTACAACAGAGATGAAAATAAATCATTAAAAGGAATCTCTGTTGTAGAGTTGTGTAGTTTGTGCACTTAGTGTGTAACTTTGATGAGAGTTGGACTGTTTGCTAATGAAAGGGAAGTTTGAGTGTACTTTCTAAGGAATAAACCTTATCTACCCAACAAAGCTGACAGTGAGCAATGGCATTCTGACAGAAACATGGACAACACGTCATTCTGAGAGATATGAGAAACCAAACTCCAGCTGAAGGTGAGAACCAATGTGTGTTAATATCAGAAAAACATGAACAATGTTGGGAAACAGTTTTTCTTTCTTATGTTTTTATTCATTTATTTATTTTTTTACACTCAAAACATTCAGACAAGAATAACCAGAGTAAATACAGCAAAATTAATTTAATTTATGGCTGATGTGTGTGCGCGTGTATGCGTGTGTTAACAATGTTATTTTCTTTTAGCTTTATCACCCTGAAAGGCTATACTGTCCTGGTCTGGGGCCATCATTGAAATTTTTTTAAGGTTTGATTTCGTTTAATGAATTAAGTCTGGACTGGGGCAAAAAATAAATAAATTATACTATCTTCAACAAACCTTGTCCTTTTTGTTGTTTTCTGCACTTCTGCCCCTCTTGATGTAATGATACTGTAGGCTGTGATGTAAAACCACCCACGGGCATCTGCACTGCATCTTTTTCTTTTTTTTTGTTGTCATTTTTGCTGCTTCATCTACTTGCCCCAGGCTTTTCAGCCAGCATTCATACCAGTTGATGGTGTTATTTATTTCTTTTTAAACTTTCTTTTCATTCAGATAATTAACTCTGAATGAAAACATTTCTTTTGCATTTGCCAACCTCTGTGTAACCTGTCCCCTTCCCCCCCTCATATGAACCAACACATCAAAACCGAAAGTCTTTCGGATATAAATTAATGGAAATGTTTTCCTTTTTTTAATGCGTATTTCGCGTTAAAACATAAACGCCACAAAAACACGCACGCGCCTCCCCCAGTCCGCCACAGTGTTTCGTGACGTAAGAGCAGCTGTGCCTTTAAAGCTGCTGGAAACCACTGCATGTTAATCCTGCCGGACTCTGCACTGTGAGGACGGATTACAGTCAACTCTAACGCACTTGAAGATGACAGGCAGTATCCTGCTTCAATTCAACCTGGCACGGTATTGACCTTCTAACAGAAATGCGAGGTTCATCAGCAGAAGCTGATCTGATCTCTGCGCGCTGAACACAGAAGGAGTGATGCATTGAGGTTAACAGGTGTCCCCCCCCCCCCCCCTTTCTTTTTTCTTCTTGGAAAGGAGTTTTCATTTTTGGAGGAATGTCCGTTTTCCACTTAACGCGAGGCTCTCAGGTTGTGCGAGCAAAATCAGCCCAGGGAAAAACTTGAGGAAAATACAGCTTTTTTTTTTAAAAGAAAAAAAAAAAGAAAAGAAAGAAAAGAAAACTTTCCACGTATGAAATGAGTCGCACGGTTGCTTTGTCCAGTGCGACCAAACTCCTCCAGCTCAAAGACAGAGTTAGATGAATGGACCACAGGATGTTTTCTGGTCAGGGTGCTGTGAATTACAGCTTCAACCAGAGCGATGACCTGGAGCCCGGCGACGCGTCCGCGGGCGCGGCGAGGCTCTCCCCGGCGGGCTTCGTCGTGCTTTCCGTCGTCCTGGGCTTCATCATGACTTTCGGCTTCCTGAACAACTTCATAGTCCTGCTGCTGTTCTGCAAATACAAGAAGCTGCGCACGCCGGTGAACATGCTGCTGCTGAACATCAGCGTCAGCGACATGCTGGTGTGTTTGTTCGGAACCACGCTCAGCTTCGCCTCCAGCATCCGGGGAAAGTGGCTGCTGGGGCGCGGCGGCTGCAGCTGGTACGGCTTCATCAACTCCTGCTTCGGTACGTGTCTTCTTCTGCTCTCACAATGTCCAGCAGAACGTGTCCAACTCTGTTTCTTTTTTTAAATTTAATGCATTGATTTGTACTTTTTTTTTATTTGAGTGTAACTTTTAATTTGATACAAACATAAATAACCAATGAAACTGGCATAAATCCTCTGAGTGACACATGCATAGTGTACATGCAAGAGGCAGATGTCACAGGAGGGAAGAGGGAACAGAGTGATATTTTTTGTTAAATTGGAATAGCTACGGTTTTTATACGTATTTGCAGCATTTCTTTAACTATAACTTTATGGTGCATTTAAAAAAAAAGGATGGCTGACTTGACTTCACAATGAAATCCCATCAGCTCACACTGCCTGTCTATAAAGCCCTAAAGCAAACAGTCGCTGCCCATATTTAACAAAGCAGATATGGTTTTGGATAATTATAGGATAGATGATCATATTTCAGCTGGTAGCAGTGATCAGCCTCGTCTCTTAAACAACCATGTCAGAAGACACATCCATGTGGTCAGGAAAAATATGCTCATTTATTTTAGAAAACTTAATGAATAGTAATCCAGGAATGAAAACATCTAAGGGGATTGCTAGAACTTCTGAAATTTGGTGAAAAACCTTCCAATGCATTATTCAGAACAGAAATGATAATAGGGGGAACAGTCATATTTACAATAAGAAGTCTGTTTGTAAAAAAATAAACTTTAAAGATTATGATTAGCAATTTTGTAAATGTGTGGTGAAACCAAAAATAGGAGAACTCGCTGTTTTTTTCAGTAGTGAAAGTAAGAATGTTTCCACACATAGTGCAAAGGAAGCTCAAGGAATTGGGACGAAGCGGATCTGTGAGAGTAACCAGGGAAAAACTTTGCTGGGCAGCATAAAGATCGGAGTCTGGGTCAATGGAAAAAATACCATGTATGTTGATGAATCCAGATTTTACCCTGTTACAGAAGAAGAGAGGCAGAGGAAGTGATACACCCATCATACCTTCTGTGCAAGCCTGAAGGGGTGTTGCTGTGATCTGGGGTTGTTGCAGTTGGCCAGATCACCTACATAGACAGGGCCAGGTTGTTAGGCACCACACACTCCATGGTTACCTTAATAGTTGAAGGATCTTTGGTTTACACTCATTAACCATCTCTGTGTTTCATGATCATTTTGCACATCTGAAATGAACTCTTGCAATTAAGGTAGATGTGTTGCCTTTCAGCCATCTGACTGGCAGCAACAGGTGGGGAAGGAGCGCATCAATAGATAATTGCTCCATTCTGACCTTGAGCTGTCTCTCTAGTTATAGTTATTTTAACATACAGTGCAGATTATAAATCAGTTGAAATGAACAGAGCTTTTCAATAAGCTACCTATTTCAGTAAAGTTTGAAATGGCAGCAAATCTCTTAAATTGTCAAACCTAATTAGATTCTGCGCTGGAAGTATTTTTCTCTTGTACAACGGGGACAGAGAGGCTGATGGAGATTAGAGGCACTAATGTTGTTTCTACTTTGGTAGCAATGCAATTATAAAAACAATTATTTTAAATGTGGCAAATTTGCTTTCATTCAGAGCTTTATGGTGCTTGTTTAACTAATAGTTTCTGACAGTTTTGGCAAGATTAGAAGATGACACACTATTATTCTGACATGCACATTAGCAAGTGTTATAATAATACAGTATAACACATGCAATATAATGTGCATGTCAGAATAATAGTAATAACTGAATATTTCAGAGTTGGGTTAAATCTGTTGCATTTTTTTTCAAGAGGGACTTTTACTGCAGAGCGAGATGGTTTTATTTATCATATTGTTTGCGCTGCGGTGCACAAACTGCCACTGTGAAAAATAGTTTATTTAATTATCACTTAAAATGTTTTCTCAAATCTGCACTCACTATAGAAAACTAAAATCCAATTTTTACAAACTATCTCACCATATTCAAGATACGCTTTCCCTTAAAGACAAACACTAAGGTTAGTTTCTTTTTTCTCTTACTAAACGCTGACAGGTCTCAGAGAGCTACGTGTTTTGATGCCGATGCTGGGGATTGCAGAGCCTGTGGCTGAAGGCTTTTTGTGTATCTGTCCAGAAGGTGGTGTGACAGAGTAACAAATTGGATTCTCTACTAACCGCTTCTGGAAATATTAGATAAGACTGCTGAGCTCATTTGCATTCTTGTTAGCTGCATATTGCAGGGATACTAGGTGAACAGCTGATATCAATGTGAAGTCCCAGGAGACTGGACCATCAGGTATGAGTGAACAATAAACCAGAGCTTGTAAAGCCCAAAAACTAATTTCCTTTTACCAATTACTAGAAGGTCCTTCAGTTCAGAGAATCACTTACCTGAATAGCTTCAAAATGGACATTTCCTTTTGCTTGATTTGACCAGAACCAACAGGCAAACATCTACACAGTCATCATAGTGAGCTCGTCACAATATGTCCCCTGATGTTAAATGTAATGGCAAAGTTCTTCATAAGCATTTTACCTGTCATTTCTACAAATTTTACCTTCCGTACTTGTCATTCTTACGTTAAATGACAGGCAGTGGTTAGGCTTGAGCTGCAAGTGAAAGACCAAATGTCACTCTGAAATATTGCAAATAGATTCCATTAGCTCCTAAGAACAAGAGGCAACACGGACAGCAAATGCTTTTTTCAAGGCATGATTTTTAAAGGTTTCATAATTTGCTGTCCGGCCTCAGATAATTTCTGGTTTTCCACTTTCAATAATGTCAAGCGTGTCGAAAACTGACGCAAACCGCTTGTTAATTTTGCTGCCTTTACCTGATATACAGTGCCTTGCAAAAGTAATCATATATACACATTGAACCTTTTCACATTTTGACTCATGACGGCCACAAACCTCATTAAAATTATTTGGATTTTATGCATCTTTGCTACATCAAAAGAAAATGGCAAATTGGGTCTGACTTTTTCATGGGCAAAAATATCAGATTAGGATCACATTCACCTGCTGTGTGAACATAGCTTATCCATTGCAGGTTTGTTACTTTCACTGTTAACATAATTGACTGAAGACAGCTCTGTGACTTTTCAAGCTTGATATGTTGTTTCATAAGTTAACTCTGCTTTTAGCATTTCTACAACTTCATCCCTGAATGGTCTGCTGTTTCTTGACCTTCTTGATGCTGTTTGTTCTCTTATCTTCTCTAACAAACCTCTGAGGCTTTCACAAGACCACTGCACTTATTCTATAATTAAATTATTTACAGGTGGACTCTGTTTGCTAGTTGGATTACTTCTCAACAAATTTAAGTGCTCTGATTTTTTTAATTCTCAGATTCTTACTACTAAATAAAGTAAGACTCTGAAGTGATAAACAGTGGAGGTTTTTAAAGTACAGAAACATTTTAAAAAGTCCACTTTGAGCATTTTTTGCTATAATTTTATGGGCATTTTCAGTTTTTTGTCATTAGACTGGAATTTTCAAGTTCTTTGTTTTCCATTCTTTAGATGCGAAAACATTTTTTATTACTTTCTCCTGGCTCTAAAGCTAAAATTGTATTTAAAAATTTTTTAAATATAATTTAATCATAGAATAATTTTCTTTTATTAGCAAGTGTTCAAAAACATTTAATAGCCCATCTTTATTAGAACAACCTTTTCTTTAGGAAGATCAAGAGCAAAAATATCTCTTTGGATTATAAAAGTTGCTGACCTCAGTTGTATTACAAATCCAATAAAACTTTTGGTTTAACATGACAAAATCTTAAACAGTTCTCTGCATACAGAACAAAAGACTTGAGAAGGTTTATTGAGACAAGTACATTTCCATCAAAATATCTCTAATTTCTCTGCACCAATGGAACAGTTTTAAGCTTAGTCTTATTTGTTTCTATAGTCATGTTTGTTTGCTTTCTTATCATTTCACAGTGGGGATTTTGGTGAAACCTTATGATAATTTCACATCCAGAAGCTTTGAATATTTCATGCTGTGTTAAAAATGAGCAGGTGTTTGGACTTCATTTTGCCTGGGGCGTCTGTGCTGCGCTGAAGGCGCATGATTTCTGCATGAACAAAGCTTGATCCACTGCCCTTCTGAATTTTACTGTATATTCTGTTGTGTCATAATACGACCATATCTGGTGGAAAGCAGGCTGTGATTCTTAGAAATTAAAGTCTTTTCCTTTCAAACTTACAAAAAAGTACAAAGTTAGTCTTTGTACTCATATTTTGAGGTTTAGATAGCAATTGAAAAATACCTGGAACTGTAAAGTCTTTTGCCATTTTACCAAATAATTCCCTTGTTGGGGCAGCAATACACATTCATTCACAGTTTTTGTGGGTCCCAATCAAACATAATAAATATTAACTTTAATAATTTAGTTCAGCAAGCCATTGTTCTTGCTCTTTTGCTTTTACTTCAGATAAGATTGCGAGGAGACTAACCAGAGAACCATAATCAAAGATTAATTTGCATTAAGTTGCAACGTCACAATTGATCACCATATGCTCCAGCAGGCTCGATTCAAACAGGGATAAAAATCAAGCAAGGCGCACAAAGGATCTCATCTTCTCCTGAGCAAAGACACAGACATCTGCCATCTTTTCCAACATCTGTGTCATATCTCTTCTCCTGTGCAATCACCTTTTCAATCTGTTTACCTATTGCTTTTCTATATGGAACCAAATGCCAGGAGCCGGCCTGAGCAGGATGACTCATGCTCATCTGCTTTCAGTCTTTATGTCTTGACTTTTACCTTGTACGTGTGAGATTCCTGCCTACCTGTTGCCAGCTTCCGCAGCGTGCTTGTCTGCTGATAGTGTTCGTTTCAAGTAAGGATGTTTTTTTTAAATGACACGGTCTTCTTTGTAACTCGGCCTTGCGTCAGCGCGCATCCCCAGCATGGTGTGTCGCTACAGGGGATCTTAACATTGCCAAATGTTGAGAAAAAAAAAACAAAACAGACCTACTCCTGTCCAATACACTGTTGTATTGTGATTTTTATAATGTATACTATTTTTCACGTAGTTTTTTTTCTCGATTAAAACCTTTTGTTTTTATATAAAGGGACTCTTCACATATTCTTCAAAAGATGTTTCACTTTTATTTGTCAAATAGATCTCGTTCAGTTGCTTATTGCACAGACTCAAAACATCCTGGGTGTAGGGAAGAGTGTTCATCTGCTTTCAATCTTCTGGTTGTTTAGAACAACAAATAGATTGAGTTGTTTCTGTGACATACTGCATGTCCTCAGTAATTGTATTCTTCTTTTATTTTTGATCTCTTATCTCATGTTTCCTGTGGCCTGTACTGGGAAGAAGTCTCAGTTTTTCACTGCATCATCATGTCTTTGCTGCATCTGGAGTTTTTGACTTGGTCAGGCTGAGCGGTCTCATGATGAATGTGAGCCCCGGCTTTCCTTTGAGTACATCCCCGATCGATTTGGAACTGATCATACTTGAGAGTAAACCACACACCTCCCTTGACTTATTCCCATTTAAATACCCCAGGTTCACTGGTGCGAATATTTGGACAATAACGTGAATTTACTCATCAAAAAATTACCCATTCTACAATGCGCCACTTTGCAGTCTACGCTTGAGGTCTGCACCTATTGATTGTCAGTACAAATGAATCTTGCGTTAACCCAGATCAGCTTGACACGACGTTGGTTAATTGCATTTACTCAAAAGGCAATTTATAAGTTTGTCCTGTACGCCCAGTGGGTTAACCCAATTCACATTATGTCAATAAGCAATAGATAGATCTTATAATTGGGACAACTGACTGGAGCACTTGTGCCAGCCATGAATTTGGCCCCAGGCAAAGAGCCACATACAGAAAACTGATAAACTCTGTCAGGCTGAGCAGTCTCATGATGAAAGTCAGCTCCGGCTTACCTTTCAGTACATCCCGATCAATTCCCTATTCCAAGTAGAAATAGGGAACTTAAAATATGATGGCTTCCACAAAAAAAGCTGAGTGAGCATTTGCATTGTGTAAAATAAAAGAATTAAGAACAAAAAATGGCCACGAGTTGCTCTTAATGCTACTGTTGTTTTGAATTTCAATAAACGTTTGGTCTTTGCCTTTCTGGCATGTCATTTACCTTTTGCGTTACATTTTTAATTTAAATCCTGGCACAGTTAAATGCTACAGAGAACTGATAAAAAACTAATTAAATAAAGCATGTAATTGCTAAAGTTGGTACATCTATAATGTCAGGCAACTACAGAAAGTAAAACTGCTTCAGCAACATGAGAAAGCAACGGAAACTTCTTTTACCTTAAAGTAATGTCCCCTGAGCTTTCTCAGTTCATTTCTTTTAAAGAAATAGTCTTGCTCATATGTTGCATAATGATGCGTATCAAGCTTGACTGTAATTCCATGCTGTGTTAAGATGTGATAAATATGACAGTTGTCCCTTTTTCTGGTATTTTTTTTCCTTTCTTTGCCTGACCCCTTTGTTTATTTGCTTAGTTTTGTCAGCCTGTGCAGGACAATAACTCTGTGCAACTTTATTTACTTGTGCAGTATATAGTTCAGCTTATCTGCAAGATCATTTGTAAAATATGTATCAGACCTGTATTTAAGTATTAAGTGCTGTTTGTAAAATACTAAAGAAGACAAACTGATTTGACTTTATACCTTAACAAAATTTCTTCAAACATTTCCTCTTGCTGTTGTTCCTTTAAATTAGACTGTCTGTCATTCCTCGGTCTGCTGAGGCTGATCCTTAAAAGACAAGAAACTGACCACCTGCAGAGAGAAAACTTCAATTTTCTTGTTTTTCCTTCAGAGGGATTTTCTTGTTGTAGAGTTTGATTGAGCCTTCAATCTTCTTGTGATTTATTTTTCAACACACAAAAGACAAGAGACAATAGCAGACATTTCAGAAAAATGAAACTAGAGGTCAGCTGCTGATTCTGGGTTTTATGGTTAATGGAAGTGGCTTAGAAGTTAAGGCAACTAATGAAATTCTATGCTCGATGCTTTTTATGTAGTTTGGCTAATTTTCATGTACAGACTTCTGTTGCTTTCTTTTAGCTTTGATTTACTGCAAGTCTGGAATGATATGGTTGAACAAGTTACATCTAAAATTTTCAAACTTTCATCACTAATTAGATTAATTAGCAAATGCACAAAGGAGAAGCTTCTTGCAATAAACTATTACAACAAAAACAGCTTTAATATTACTGGTAGCTTAGAATAAAAGAAAACAAAAGTTTTCTTTGTAAAGTTTGTAAAGTCTTTTGCGTACTCGCAAAAGACTTTACAAAGCAGCGGTAAATAAACCATGTTTGGTTCTGGTTTCTGCGGGTTAGACTCAAACCTGAACGGCTAAATGGTCCAAAAGGTTTATTGATTTAAAATCCAATCCAAAATCTATTCCCTTTCTGAAAAGATTGCAAAGTTTTTGCATATTTTCTGTTTTCTAGAGTTGATTATCCAAAAGCAGTTTTTCCCTTTTGGAAACTATGCTCTCCCCTCAGAGCAGATATTGTTCATTCATAAGTTCAGAAGAAATACGAATACATTTCTACAGGTTGTAACATGTAGAAATGCTTTCACTATTACTTTGTTTCTCAGGATTATTGCAACTTAAGATGTGTGTTATTATTAGAGAAGTGAAGAAAATATTTATTGTATTTCCCTTGCTTTCATTTACATAACATTGTCATAATTGTATCGTGGCTAAGTGACAAATTAAAGTACTGTAACATCATAGCCATTAAGGATGGATTTAATTGTGGAAAACAAGCTTAACAGATGGTATTGCACATCAGTCCTGTGATTAACAGTAGCAGCACAGATGCTTTAACCCTCATGGGCAAAATGACTGCTGTGTGTTTGGTTACAAATATCCTTTCAAATATTAATGCTCTATAAAAAGGTTTTGAAAATTTTATAAATGTCTCTTGACTTGGCTGATTGATGAGAAAGAAAAACTTTGTAAATCCAGAAATTGAACAGGTGCTACCGCCTGTGATAACTACTTCTCCATTTGAGCCGTAGTGTTGGGGGTTTCATCTCTAATCTGGCGCAAACTAAAAGCAGATGTTGCCAATAAAAAGGAAATTACTCCCCAGCTGAAGGCATACAGGGAGAATAACCAACATCATATACATACAATGACATCAATTTTGTAAATAAACTGAAATTGTCATTATTATTATTATTATTACTATTATTATTATTATTATTATTATTATTATTATGAGAACAGCATAATTTACAGGAAATAACTGTAAACAACAAAGGAAATCAGTTAAAAGTTTTTCTCATTTCCTTTTGCCACAGACAGCATTTTAATAGCTTCTATACGGTTTAGGAAAAGAGGCGACTCCTCAATGGAAATCCTTGTTACACGCTTCATGTAGCATGAAAGTCTCCCCTGGCTGCGTTGTAACTCTGTCCTTCTGAACCTTGAAAAAAACCTCCTGCTTTTTCTTAAACAATGTGCTAAAGGCAGCATGAATATCTGATGTTAATCTTTATTCTTCTTGACATCAATCCCACTAGAGTCTTTCCCAGAAACAAGAGAAGTACCAGGCACTGGATGTGTGCAGATCTTGTCTCCTGTGCCCACCCGTACCTCATGCTTACTGTTTTCCCATGGGGTGTGCATTTTAGAAACCTTTGGGAGTGACAGCTAAGCTGAGAGCTGCTACAATTTGTTACGAACAGAACAAAGTGGGAAAAGCACAAGGAGAGAGACTTTCACTGGGTTCTTTTTCTTTAATCTCTGATTAAAGCTCCTTGTCAGACTTTTCTGGTGAAGTTACTCGCCATACCCCTTATGAAAAATGTTCAGCTACAAAACAGAAGATCAGAAATTCAATGGCAGCAACTTGTTGCCTTGAGGCATCTAGGAAAAAGAGAAGACTTTAAAGAAAGCAGGTGAGCAAACTGAGTATCAGGGAAGAAAGGAGGTTACAGTAACTTTGAACTTGGCGTGGTTGTTGGTGTCTAACAAAGTGGTCTGGTCTACTTTTCATTGATTTAGTTCAAAGTGCCTTACATAATAAAGACACAAGAGTAAAAATACATTAAAAAATACAGTTAACAATTGACAAACATTACATTTTGACGAGTGCCATCATCAAAACGGTCAAGACACATCAAACATGTTGGCCAACATTCAAAAGCAACTCTAATCTTGATTTAAAGGAGCTCAGTGTTTCAGCTGTTTTGCCGTTTTCTGACAGTTTGCTCCAGATTTGTGGTGCACAGAATCTAAATGGTGCTTCTCCATGTTTGGTTCTGGTCTGGGGATGCAGACCATAGCAGAACCAGAAGCGCTATACAAGTATTGGCCATTTACCATGTTTATCGTTTGTACTTTTCCTGTTTTCGATGTACTCAAACCCGTACATCGAAAACAAAAATGTTTGAGATGTGTGAGAGCAATGCATGGATTTCAGAGAAATTGGACAAGAACAAAGTGGTTGGTGGTCAGAGTACCCATCGGAGAATCGAGTTTGAAAAGAATATCACCATAAATCAGCGCATGTGGAAATGATGAACCAGGTTTAATTTATTGCTCAGTGAGCAATCATTAACTCAAGCAGCAGCGAGGGCTTTGCTGCACCTCGGAGTGCTAGATATGAAGGAGTCAGTCAGTTGAGATCTTCATTTAATCACCTGTCACAAGAATTTTTTTGGTTGCTGCTAAAGTCTCTAGTTTGTTATTGTTAGCCACATATCTGGATGAGCAGCGACGTACCAGCGCTAGCTTCTTTGTGAGTAAATTCTCAGGGGAAAATTAGTGAAGTTGAAGGCTATCTAAAATAGAAAAATTCAGCGTAACAAAAGCTTTTACAATATTTGGTTGAATTTGTTTGTGATCTCCAGCCCACTCTCCGTACCTCACGCCTCCACATCTCTGTCTTTGTTCCCCAGGTATTGTTTCGCTGATCTCACTGGTGATCCTCTCATACGACCGCTACAGCACTCTGACTGTTTACAACAAGCGCGGACCAGACTATCGTAAGCCCCTGCTCGCTGTTGGGGGCTCTTGGCTTTACTCCTTGTTTTGGACAGTGCCTCCTCTGCTTGGCTGGAGCAGCTACGGCTTAGAGGGGGCTGGAACGAGCTGCTCCGTTTCCTGGACCGCTAAGACCGCCGAGTCACATGCCTACATCATCTCCCTGTTTGTCTTCTGCCTGGGTCTGCCCATCCTCGTGATGATCTACTGCTACAGCCGGCTGCTCTGGGCAGTCAAACAGGTACAGTGGCGCTGGGTGTTCACGCGTGTTGGAACAATTGTGGCACGTCATTCTGCAATGTTGAAGACAAAATTACAAACTGTGGCTCCAAATATTTTCAGCTCCACAGAGCAACTTTGTCCTTCTACTATTTCTGGTGAAGTATTCAAACATCACCAATGATCTCACTAAATTTAAGCATGTTGTCGCACAACTATTTTTAGCATCTCGATCTTTTTATTTTTCAGCTTTTTATTTTATTTTATTTTTTTTATTAATCCACAGTTTTGCAACAGTTATTCTAAAATATGCCTTTACCAAAGATTAACACAAACTTTGGGAAAAGCTTTTTTTAATTAATACCTAAAATCTACCTCTAGAGCACCAATAGCTTATGTCAAATTACAGCACCCTCCAGATTTAATTGAGTCCTTAGTTAGGAGAAAAAGTATGAAATATAAGATGATGCATCTTTTCTTATAGTAACATTATTATACACTGAAAAAACTCACCTTAGGAAATATTTATGTTTATCTTTTACAAAATTCTACAAATATTTTCACTTCTTCTGCAAATACATTCTGTCCTTTACCAATAGGACATCAAATAGTCCTTTTCTGTTACTTTTCACAAGATTAGAGCATTCAAGGGAAACTTTGGCCATTTCTCTTTGCGCTGAGATGGCCATGATTGGTCAACCTGACACAAAATCAACCTGATTTTGGATTTGGATCAGTGTCCTATTAAAACATCCAATAGTGAACTATTTTTTAGCTTTATTGCTAGAAGACCTCAGGATTTTATTTATATGTTAAATAAAATCTCTGGAGGAAAAACGGCCCCACAGCATCATAGATCCTTGACATTGGACGTGAGACGTGTCTCTGCTAACTGATCCTTTGTTTCAGCCAGCTGGAGTTTGTGTTGCCAAACAGTAAAATTTTAGTTTGTCATTATGCTGAAGTCCCAGGATTGCTTAGTAAACTCCTTATCCATATCCAGCTCATCCGTACTTGTTTAAACTTTGACTATGACTTTCAATTTTTTTGCATGTAGCTTTTCTTGTAGCTATTTTCTGATTTATTCAGACCTGCATATCTGAATAAGACCTGCACTAGTCTTAGTAGTCGAAGATACTGTGATCAACTTTAAAAAGGTAAATATAAACTGGAAATGTGTTTGGTGGGAGATCGACTGGAGTTCAATTCCAGAATTCGAGACCTTTGCTGTCTGTCTTCTCTGCCCATTGGCAGAGAGAATGGTTAATAGAGAGACCACTAGTGCTTCAAGATCCTTGGGGAAGAAGAAAAATGTTCAGTTCTATTTATTTTGTAAGAATTGTTAGGATAATATTTTGAAAAAGAAAAATTTTAAATGGGAGAGATTTTTTATGCTCATAATGAAGGTGAAATTTTCTAAAAGATTTTCATGTTGCCTCTGCTGCAAGAAAAGATTCAGTTTATGATTTATAGTTTTTCTTTTTAAGTAAGCAATTTTCTGCTTAAGCAGCAATTCTGACCAGTCCTAGTTGGATAGCAATGAGAAAAATGTTAAAACTTTTATTGAAAAAGTGTGGCTAAAAACCTCTATGTACTAAAGATTCATAATACTGTAAATGCAAGACGAGCTATTGAAGCACCTCCCAGTGTTCACATTATTGCTTTGCTATGAGTTGGGAAAAACATACATCTGCAGCTATCACTGTATGTTCTCACACAAAACACTGTCATTTGTGAGTTGTTTTCAAAATTTCCAAATTAGCTGCATTTCAGTAGATTTCACCTTCAGTCAGTGGAGATATAGCATGTAAAAGTCTTGCATTTTTAGTCCATTATGTTCTTTGGTTGCTACATACCAGTTACTGGGATACGGTCATCCTTGTTCAAAGAGAAGATATTTCTGTCTTGTGTTTTGCATTTCCTGGTCACTGATTTGTAGACTGGAATTTCATTCTTCTATTTTTATCCACATGGAGGAAGGAGGGTTGTTGGTGCATGCAAATCTTAAAATGTGTCCAGAAATGTCCAGTGTTGACCGATGTCCGTATTTGTTAGCCTGTATTCAGAGTCTGCCAGGTTGACTCGTTACCATGCACTGAAATGATAATTTGGTTACTACATTGGCTGAGTTAGCATTGACAAGCTGTTTGCTGTAAGATGCAACAAATGCTGAGACACACAGAGAAAAAAAAACAAAGAAAAAAAAACCAAGCTTACAAAAACCTGAATACAATGCCATTAAATTGAGCTGTATTATGCTGGGTAATAGGAAAAACATCTTAAGCAGCTTAGCGGAAAGCTTTATGCCTGCATCCATTTTTTGAGATGAAATCTCTTCATCCTAAAGGCAAAACTTCATATAAAGAGACAGAGGGGAGTGCTGTAGGTAGCTGCATCAGTGAACTGGAAACATCCGGGCGAGGTTGTAATCCTCTTGTGTTTGTGTATCCATAGATAACTGAAAATAAACATATTTCCCTGCCAAATATGCATGTACATTCAAGAAAGGAATCAGTTCATTGTGTTTGTGCTGATGTGAGACTTTCTGAAATTGCTGTGTTTTACAGCACCATAATACATTATTTTATTGTGTATTTATTCATTTTAGACATACTTTATTGCCCTCTTAATATGGAAATAAGAACTAAAAGCATCTCTTTCCCCCCGGCTAGAAAACTTCCACTTATAGGTCGTGTATGTGTGTCTTTCTATGTGAGGACACAAATTCAAAACTAAGAAATAAAGTCATCTTGTGTGACGCTCCAGTAAGCCTCTGCCACTTCTGGCTGGTGTGGCTTTATGTTCCATGGTAACATGGAAATGCATCTTTAGAAGAGTACACACTGATTCCACTAGCAAAAGAAAAACATTAATATTTCACAAATTAAATAAGAATTTGAGCCGCTTGTCATGAGTTGGAGGGACACGTTAGACACTTGCAACATCTTTTTTCAGCCTTTCATAAGGTTTGGTCACAACATTCTTCTAGATTGACTCTGGAGTCAGGTTAAGATTCAAACTATGTTTTGAAATCTGGTCTGCTGAAATTAAACTTTTCTCCACCTCATCCCCCCGTTATCTGTGGAGTTCCTCAGGGATCCATCTTGAGGCTCATTTTATTCAAGCTGCACTCGATTTTTTTTGGGTCATATCATCTGTAAATATAGTGTATCATACCTTTATGCACTCTGTGCATGCTCCTTAGTTCTAATGACACATTACCTGTTTTTCATTCATTTATTCATTGGCTATACCCACTTACCCTTGCAAGGTAGTAGAAGGGATGGTGTTTGTCTCAAGCAGTGAGACGTGGGATTCATTATGGACAGATTCACAGGCCAACAAAGAGACAAAAAAGGCTTTTTAGACAATTAACCAAACATTTACATTCGGACTGTGAAAAGGGGCTGCAGCCTCTGAGGAAAACCCAAGCATGCTTGAGAAAAACATGCAGATTCCATGTAAAAAGACCCAAGACCTTCTTACTGTAAGGCAAGAACAGCTGCAGGATCATTCAAATTCATTTTGATAAATTTCAGATTCTTTTCTCAACATTAATTTCCACTACTAGAAGTATTTTTGATTGGAAATGTAATTTGCAGGTCTCGAGATGAATTAGCTGGACCTTTATTTCAGAAAGCAGGAGAAAGTTGCAGGGGGATTATGACTGCCCTGCTCTTCTGACAAAGCCTAAACCGCCTAGGCTTGTTGAGAGTTGTGGAGTTGCTGTAATCCATTGTAAAGCACTCTGGACCTCAGAGTGACCCCACTGTATCAATAAGCAGCTTTCACAAAGTGCCTACTAACTTAAGAAATCTGCAGATGAAGTACATTCTCTTAACTCATCACATTTATTGTCTTTGTCTTTGAGCCGTCATTTCACTAATGAATAGACAAATGCATGTGAATTTGTTCCACTGTGATTATACCTTCTGTCATAATAATTACATGCAAATGAGTGGAAATTACAGTATAAGCAAAGAAGGATTAATTTGTCATACTTAATGTTAATTCAGTTTGAAGTCATTTATCTCTTATTTTAGTGCTGCATTTCTTTAATGAATTTTATAAACAAGGATAATTACAACACATTAATCAGCAGGAAGTGGAAAAACATACAAATGAATTCAGCTATAGCTCAAAATCCAGAATTAGCTAAATTTAGTGCTCCGTTCTTTCTCACTTTTGTATTTAAGTAGTCTCTAATCAAGGTCCAAATTTAGAAATAATGGAAGTAAGATTAATCATTTTTTAATTGACAACATGTTTTTAAATTATGTTGTGCTTTGATTACATCTTGTCATGGTAAAGTGAAAAGTACATGCTTCTTTGATTCTTGGGTTTAGGATAACAGGACATGAAAAAGTCATTTGGTCTTAAACTGTTAAAAACACACATGATATTTCATACTCATTTAACAAATAAATGAAACTAAAATGGAAAAGATGCATGTGGATTAACTAAGTAGACATCGCTTCAGAACAACCATTAGCTGCATTTACTCACACCATTATTTACAACATTGCTTTTGTTCAGCACCAGTTCTGCTTCCCAGTAGGGTTCCACTGGGAGCCTGGGTCCAGGTCAGTGAACCAGGAGTTGGGTGGCTAATTTAGAAAACAGATTAGGATTATTTTGTCATGAAATTGTTGGTTTATAAGACAGAAGTGAGAAACTGAGCATCAGCAATACTGAAGGTTGAGATTTTCAAATATTCTTTAATGTTGATCACATCTTATTTCAATCTAGTTGAGGTCTGTCTGGACAATTTCAAAACTTTAATTTTTGTCAGTCTTCATCTTTTTGAGCTGGATTTCTATGTTTGTCTCATTGAATCCGTTCCTCACTGTGCTTAATAATTGCTATGAGCTGTTTGTGATGATATGCTGCCATTATATTTTTCATTAAACATGGCAGTGTGTGTTCTTTCCAGAGGCCCTCAGGTACAGCTTTTCAAAACTAAGCTATACCGCCGTATTCTTTTGAGACAGAAAAAAAAAAAACGCTTTCTCATAGCAACTGTTCCAAACAAGTTTCTGAACAATCTGTTTCAGTTTGTTAGGAGGATTTCCAGCTCTAAAATGTTCTCAAAAATCATTGTCACTGTAGAAAGGGCAGTTTGGCTCATAACCCGCACTCTTACTAATAATCATTTATTCAAGCCAATTTGATCACCCCTACCTGACTTCTACTTGTCTTCTCAAATTACCTTTTTTTCTATTTTGACTTTCTTTAAACATGAAGCTCTGGTGATACGAGAAAAAAAAAGCACAGCAGTGAAATTCTATCATTTATATTCTCATCAGGGAACGCTCTCAGGAAAAGTGGCATTTAGAGGAAAGCGGATGTGTATCATGAGACCACAGGGAGCATTTCTGGAGATAAAGGACGTCATGAATATGGTAATCGTACTATAATCTTTAAAGGCTCAGATTATTTGATTCTCGGAAGAACACAATGTTTAATTCTCAACCCGTGATCAAGTACTACTAGTGGAACTCGGGATGCCTTTAGTGATACTTATAGTAAAACCTGTTATTTACAAGGCAAATATGAAACAACTTTGATGTAATCTGTAGCTTATAAAAGCCAAACAGATGGTAGTCAAGGATACTGAGATGCAACTCACACTGGAAGTGAAGTGAGGATTATTTTAGGCTCATCGAGATAGAAAAAAAGCTGAAAACTCAATTGAAAACTAATTTTTCTGCATTTCTTAGAGCTCTGAAGTTGAAAACCAGATCTCAGAAAACATCCACCCAAGTGAAGCATCTTCTAGACAAAGGTTGAAGAAGGATTTGCCACATTCTGCACTCAGAGATCAGACTAGTTACCATTAGTTAAAGCTTTAGCAGTCTGTCAGCCTATACTTTGCATTCAAATATAAAATAAGCATTATAATTTGTTTTTGTTTAGCATTTGTGGATGTGCTTTAATTAAATAAAAACTCTCAGAAGAGCAAATAACCTGTTTTCTAAGGGAGTTATCACAAATGCACAGCAGCCATATTGAGTTTTTAAAAGACTTAAACTTTCAACCCTGATCCAAAAAAAGGTTGAAAGTTTCATGTTTGGGTTTATACAATCATGCATAAACCCAATCTTTCTGCTTATTTCCTCAACTTTTTGTATGGATTTTTTCATTCTCATTAAATGTTGTTGGAATAGAAAAGATCTAACTCCTTTTGTGTCAGGTTTTGGGCTTTTCTTTAAGAAAGGCCTCTCTCCCCTTCGGCTTCCCGTGGGGGGGAGTGGCCTGGAGTGGAGCCGCACACCTGAAGCCAGTTGGATCATCAATCGAGAGGATTTAAGGAGCCATCAGACCTCTCCTCTCCGCCGGATGATTATCCCTCCACGGTAGTCACTAGCTCGTTAAACCCTCCTTCAGAAACGCTAGCTTTTGTGATTCTCTCGAGAAAGACCTCTGCCTGTTGACAATCCCTCACTAAGTTCTCTGTTTCAGTTTCAGGATCTGGTCAATTTCCACCGGTGAATCTGTCTGCAGCTCTCAGAGCCTCTCCTGCCTGCCCGCTCCAGCCCACTGCTCGTTGCCTCTCCCCTCCCTGTCGGGAAGCCTTCCAAGAAGACGTAAGCTTAAAACCCAGGTTTCCCATCGCACTTTGCCCTCCTCTGGCCAGACCATTAACCTGTCCTCTCTGCTTCCCGACGATCGGACCCAGACCCACGGATCTCCTGCAGAACCTTTTGATTGTTATTTTCTAATAAAGAATAGTAACTCATCAGTTGTTTTCGGGTCTGATTCTGCATGTGGGTTAGAAGTCTACCCTCAACCATGACATTTTGTACTAGAAATGATTGATTATATTGATAGATTTGTAGTTACTGGTTGTTGTTAAAAGCTTGAGAATCATTTCCTTTGTCCACATAGTTGCTGTCATTCACGAATGGTTTCATTCTAGCAAAAAGGTACTAAAGTGGTTTATTTCCAACATTATCCTTTTACAATGACTGTTTTTATGTTGTTTTATTTTTTTATTTTATCAAAAGCTGGAGACTCAGTTCTCAAGTTTGTTACTGACTAGTTAATAATTAAATTATTAAATTGATCATGCACTGCTAGCGGAACATGAAGTCCACTGCAACACAGGTCAAATATTATTGCAAGTAGAACATCTTAAATGGGGAAAATAATAAATTGGGTACACATTCTGAATTCGCTTTAAGGTTTTCTGCAAGATGGAAAGGATTAGACAATGTTTAAAATATAAATGCTACCACATACATTTTGTGTGACTGTGGTGAAAAATTAAAATGTCTTTCAATTTTGAAACCTCTGAGAAAAAAACTTTTAAATCAAAACTGAGAGCAGCTTAAATTTTTATAAAATTTTACAGCAATTTTTTTTAATGGTCTCCCTTTCATACAGGAGTATTATTACCGTGTTGATGTTAAAAATCAGGCTTTTAATTATGAGACACACACACATATATATACAAAAATCATATACATCCACACATTTACATAGCATGAGGACTAATAAGCAAGGGCTAGAGTCAAATAGGTCGCAATGTGACTCCTTGAAATTGGGACTCTGTTTCTTTAAAAAGCTCCTGCTCTTTCCGTGATCACAACAATGTTTGTCCAATATGCTTTTTACAGCCGTTCTTATAAAAACAATGGGTGTTTCAAGGATTTCTCAAACATGCATGAAAGAATCAAAGTAGGATTCCAGCTATGTTTTTGATGAGAGAATAAGATTGATAGCATGATATAGAGCTCAAAAAGGCAATTTTACATGACCCTCAGCTTCCAAGCCTTCTCCCCTTCCTTAAAAGACAGAATGAATAGTTAGAAACTATTTTTAAGGCATTTGTTATTTGAAAATTGTCAGAGCTAACCAGATTTTACATGATCATAGTGCTCTCTCATCTAATGAACCAGGACATATAAAATATCAATATTCTACAAGAGTAATTTTGTAATTTCACCTAAAAACGCAAAATATGAGTCTCAAACTTAAAAATGATTTCACTCACAAGAAAGGTTGCATGGAAATATGAATTTGTGAAACATTTTAGTGTAGCTACACAACTTTCTTTCATAATGAAGTAATTTTGTTTTGACCTTGGGCCGGGTGAACATAATCATTTTTCCTTCATTCTTGTTTTAACCTTTTAATAAAAAGTTCTGAAGGAACAGGAATAGGAAGACGTAATTACATCTGGCAAAAATATTTGGCAATTAACTGGAAAACAATCAACTCAACTGAACTGAGAACAAACAGATGTATTGATTTTTAGTCATTTCTAATAGATGATAATTGGTTATGTTGCAATGAATGGACTTTTATAGATCATATTTTCTTTATAAAATGTGAATTTTCTCATATTGTTTGAAATTTAGCTCATAACCTTGGGATTCTCTTTACTTTTAAAAAATGCATCATTACTTTTAAAGGAAGTAAAACTTACTACCATAAACTGTGACTTATATTACATAATAGTTTGTTGTTTATAACATATGTATGCTTGTCCACTGAAGCCCATAAGAGGGTCTGCACTTAAGTGGACAATTATGTGAGAGATGTGAGATTCGTACTACCTGGATGAGT
This sequence comes from Poecilia picta, assembly GCA_033032245.1. Classification (NCBI taxonomy): domain Eukaryota; kingdom Metazoa; phylum Chordata; class Actinopteri; order Cyprinodontiformes; family Poeciliidae; genus Poecilia; species Poecilia picta. The sequence continues at coordinate 25,853,083 of CM065354.1, forward strand.
CATTTTAATTTTGAGCCAAATTAATTCTGACATACTGAAATATGTCTGAGCTGCTGGAAGGAAATGGTTTGTTGTGGGGTAAACCTTCACCAGGATATCCAGGAAGTCACCCGACTTTTCTTTTTGAACATCTGGCATAGCTGAACTTAGACAATGCAGCACTATTTTGGACTTTGTTCTTATCCTGATCCATCCACCATGTTGGAATAGCTTGAATCAAGTATCCTCAAACTACCTGACCTGTACCTTTCTGTCCTGCATTCAGACTTTGTTGGTCTGTTTCAGATAGTTTGAGTTGAAAAGCAGATTTCTTAAAGATACACATGTTGAATTAGCTTTCTGCCGCCTTAATATTTATCCATCCCATAGCATTTATGTAAGGCCATTTTATATTGAGCTTAAATTTTATTTTATTTTATTTTATTAAGTATCAAAAACATAATGCAACAGAACATCATGCATTGCATTTAGTAATTACCTGAATTTTGGATTTTCATGAGTTGCTAATGAACGTAAATAAATGCACCTAGACTTTTTGAGCTGAATAAGAGAAGAAAATTCACCTTTAGGAAATGTTCTAATTTACTGATAAACACCTGTGGTCTCATATCTTTGTTGCCTGGATCTGAGACTCCTGTAGTTTGCCACTATCCTCCTTTATTCACAAATATCAGCATATTGATTGTGCTAATATTTATCCACTATCATGATCATATTTTGATTCTCTTGGGGATGATTTTTTTCTTAACAACTAAACTTGAGGAGCGGTTTCTATGAAAGGTGTGATTTAGGTTAACGTTGGACAGAAAACAGATATTCGTGACATGTGGGAGCCCGTAAGGGAACAAGATGGTCAATGAGTTTGTGCTTCAGGTTTTGATTTTGCGATGAGTTTGCTGTCGTTTAGACTTTTAAAAATAGCCTGTGAAACTTTGTAAATAAACAATTATGCCTGAAATGTATTTAATTACCTTTTTATCAGCGTGTTTTATGAATTATCTTGTATTGTATGGGTGGTATTACTAATCATGTTTTAGAAACAATTCAGCCTTGCTTTCATTATGCTTAAATGAAAAAAAAAACACTCACCAAGTAATTGTCTTTTGTATCATTATAAAACAGCTTCCAAGATTAGGTATTGTTATTCTCATTGTGGGGCTTTATTACCTCACAATGTTCCCAGGTGAGTGGGTGAAACAGTAATGCTTCTTCGTGAGGCTACTTCTGACTCACAAAACTGGCTGCATGCGTGAAAGATATAATTGCTTTGCACCCAGGCATTATTGTAAAAAAAAACCCCACAGAGAATAGGCGACATTTTCAGCTCCCTCTGAAACGGCAGTATGCTGGACATTTGCAGCTACTCTAAGTTACATCGAATTATACAACGGGAAAAGTCTTTCCCATAATTGGCACCCACCTCCTGTTGGCTCAGGACGGAATGAATCCCTGGAATTTTTTTTTTTAATGCTCTAAACTATATAAAATGAATTAGTGAGAAAGCCCTGGACTGTGTTGTCTGAGAATCTGAGATGGGGAAAAATCTGCCCACTTTGCTTGTGCTCATACTAATTTGCCGTAATAAGATGTCCAGAGATTAAAAGAGAACCAGATTGTGTTTAAAAGACGTTCATCTGATGTTTTGATGACTAAACCTTTTGTGTAATCAAACTAGATGCATTCAGGGACTTTGGTGTGTTCCTCACATCACTTACATTTGCACTACTGCTGCTGCATTTCCCAACCCAAGAGTGTTACTTGCTCAAAATTCCTCAAAAGCAAGTATTCATGTCAAAGAAAGTGTCAGCAGCATGAAAACGTAAAGGCATGATGCCATTGATTAGAAACAATGCAGTGGAGTGGCTTTAATGTATCCACATCATGGTTGTTCTCTCTGTTTTCTAATGCAAAAAAGTAAAGTCTTGGAGACTAAACCATAAAAATGTTCAAGACAGTGCTACACTCTCTTCGCACAGTCACACGAAATCTACAGTAAAGTTCCTTATTATTATATTTAGTGAGGTAAATGAGTGTAAGACACTGAATACATAAACTTTATTATTCTACTACATAGAATGGTATTTGCAGTTGTAATTTCTCCACAGAATTTTCTACAGAAAATACAGATTTATTTACAAAACCCATAAGAAATATCTTTTAGGTTAACGTCAGTTTTTACTGAGGTTAGCAGTGGATTGTATTTGATGCATGTCCAAAAGGATTTCCATTTTGTTAGAAGGAATGAAAAAATGCCTCTGTGATGTTCGCGAAGGACTAAACGTTATGGAGGTTGAGTTGTAATTTATGAAGATTTAAATGCAACAAAACAATTGAGAAACAATATTGGACATTTAGTGATGGATGAGAAAATAGTTATTTCAGTCAGAGCAAAGCTAAACTTTTAATTACTGACACAAACATTCAGTTGAAGAAACTCACAGCCCAACTTGGGTCACTGGTAATGATCCCTCACACAAAGTAGAAACTAGATGTCATGTAATTCAATTATTATCATATTTAATTTAAAATATTTACAGAGAATTCAAAAAGCTGGAAATAGCAGCTGCAAACAGAGAGTGGAGAGTGATTTTGTCTGTTTCTGCGAAAATACACATTTATTTAATTTAACAATGATATTTAATGGAGGCAGAGCAATCATGGCTGAAAAGGGGGCTAAACACATATCCTTGCGTTGGTGAGCGTTTTGTCATCTTTAGTTATAAATCAAATTGTGTCAAGCTGATTATATTGATGTATTTCCCTTAGAGAGAGTTGGCTTTTTTTTTCTCTTTTGTGTCTCTGAAGTATTAGAAGTCTCCTTATATGACCTCTGGCTACATCACATGTTGATCATAGTTTACGTTTTGCTAAATGCTTTTTCAACATTGTGAAATGTGTGTTTGAGGCTGTAAAGCTCTTTGTGTCCGTGCATCTCATTATCAGTTTTCACCTGTATGAGGACTAAAATATTGAAGTCTTTACATTCAGGAGAGCGTTTCTTGCTTGGATGACTATTGTAAAGATGTTTTTACAGGATAGGATTTTGCATGACATTTTCTTTATTCAAAGCCTTTTTTTGCCCAGCTTGTCTTTGTTGCTTTTTTTCCTCTTAAATCTGGCCGGAAAATTTTGTTGTTTTACATTAAGGCAGCTTTGATCCTGTTCTCTGTGGTCATCTGACAGGTTGGGAAAATCCGGAAGACGGCAGCCAGAAGGAGAGAGTACCACATATTGTTTATGGTTCTGACCACAGCAGCGTGCTACCTGTTGTGCTGGATGCCGTACGGCGTCGTAGCCATGATGGCGACATTTGGCCCACCCAACATCATCAGCCCCGTTGCCAGCGTCGTCCCCTCTCTTCTGGCCAAGAGCAGCACCGTCATCAACCCTATAATCTACATCCTGATGAATAAACAAGTGAGCAGCAGTATATTTTTTTTGCTGTAATATATAATGTTTAGTATGTTTTGCGATTGCAGCATTAGTGACACTTAACACTTTGGCATGTTTCAACAATTTTATTCACACAGTAAAAAAGGAGATAACAGCTCAAATCATACAAATCCTCCATTTAAATATCATTCAAGTGTAAGAAGAAGAAGAAGAAAACTCACTGAATAATAAAAATCAAGATCACCCTAAGGCTGCTGGGAGTGAAACAGGACCTCCTATAACCTAAAATTAAATGCTGAACAATCCTTCAGAGGCAGTGTGGTCCAGAAGTTCCCACCATAGTAAATCAAAACAAGACATGAAAAGTAGGCCTCAAGAGAAAAAAAAAGCTGGAAAAACGGGTTGAAAGAGGAAAAACTTTATCATCAGTGTCTTAACAATGTACTCTTCCACCACTTATCCACGAGCTAATGTCAACATTTTATACAGCTTCCAGTATTTAACACTAGCAATAAAAAAAATCAGTCTATAAGTGGACAGAAAATAAACTTATTAAATTTGACCTTACAAGTCACAGAGAGAAAACCAAGTTTCCCACAAGCTGCGTCTTTATTCTCAGTTCTTGTTCCACTTTAAGAATCTGACAAACAATTTAAGGTGGAATTTGGCACAATATAGATTAAATGAATAAATGAAGTTACCGGAAGGCATCAGGGACCAGCTGAATGCTACACCACAACCCAATGTGGTCCACAAGCATGCAGTTAGAGAAAAATGCCAAAAAAAAAAATCCTTTAATAATAAAACAAAAACCTTAAAGCACAGTCGACTCCTACAACATTAATGACAATGATCTTCAGCACAACACAGCACACACAGTTTAAGACTCGGCCCTAATCCTGACTTTTGCATGCTCTGTGCAATGGAAAGTACAAATGTACAATATGTTCAGGGCTTTTTGCACGTTCAGTGTGCCATAATCACAACCATGTTAACACCCCTGCAGTGAAACCTGCAGTCTGAAAAAAACATCACTTTGTTTTGTTACCGTTACTGGGGTTCTTAAGACGGACTGGGGTTGGGTACGTTTATTTTGAAAAAGAAAACAGGCCCTGTAAATGCTTATAGTCTGTACTGGAAAGAGGGAGAATATTGACTACAATTATTACTTTGCATGGGCCTGCATTACATTCCTTTGGTACAATAACTACCTAAAAAAAATCCCAAATAAGTACATTTGAAAATAAAAATATATGACATAATTGCTTTGGTTTAAAAATAGAAAACATTTTTTTTCTCCTGCTCCTAAAACTACATATTTAATATTAGTCTAACATTATATATTAAATGCATTACTTTGACTACAGAAAGAATATATAATGAATACTACATTTATATCCAACAGATTGTTGTGCAGAACTTTAAACCGTGTTTGCAAGAACAGCCAACTAATGATAGCTGGTTGATTAGTTGGGCTATCTGCTGTGGTACATACTACAGTCTGTTGCTTAGCCGACATGATGGTATCTTCGTAACTGTAGTTTTAAAATTGTGTTGGCGGTTTTAGAAATAACTTCAAGCGTCCGCATGAGTTTTCGTACTGGAATATTTTACAAGCACAAGTTGGCGGGAGAGCGCGCCGGTCAACCCAGCACCTCCGCTTGCATCTCTCTAAAAAGTAATCACATAAAATTATTAAAACCAACTTTTCAAAACATTGGCACACACTGACCTCAGGGCATGTCCACTTTCTAGAAACAGTTTGATCACCTTTTCAATATCTCATTGTGGGAAATGTTTTCATGGTTACACAATTTTGCATCAATGTGATGAAGATTTTTCTTTTTTTTTCATAATGTCCAAGTAATTCACTGAATTATGCGTTATCTTATGCTTCGTGTACTACACGTTGTTTCACACTGATCAACCACAACATTGAAATCAGACGGGGGGTAAAGTGTGTTGCTTTATTATTTGCTGTGGAATTCTCAAAAATGATTCTAATAGTTTGACGGACGTTCCCTCAAAATGTCATTCCAACCAAATCTCTTTTCAGGTCAAGCACTCCCCCATCAGAGCCCTCGACCCAGCGAGGGCTCAAGACCGAATTGATTGAAAGATCAACTGGGAACATTCTTATGAATTCAAGTGCTGCTTAGAAACGACACAAACCATTTTAGAAATAAAAAGCCTCCGATAAAAAATTGTTTTTTACCTTGGCCAAAATTTCAATAAAGGTTGAGATGGAAAATGAAATTGATTCAACATAAATTTCATGGATCCCTGAAATTGTACTTGGTAGGCATTTCCAAAAGGACTGAAGATTATTTATACTTCATAAGACAAGCTGCTTTCTGAAAGAAATTTATAGGAATCTATTTTTTGTGTGAGGATTAGTTTTTCTTTCCACAATGCAGGGAGAGAGGTTGCAAGTGAATTTAATGTTACGGTACATATTCATGTATTAATGTATCATTTAAGGGTTAGGCATGGTCTGGCCAAAATGCCAACATTAGTTCTTTTGTTCCAGTTTTTTCCTCCATCTCATGTCCACCACCCCTCCTTGTCACATCGCCCCTTGAAAACGTTCCTTTCTTCCTCCGTTGCAAAACATTTACTTCCTGCAGCAGCTACCTGTGCTGCAATACTAGAACTATAAAAGGCAAAAAATATGGACTCGGTTTTAAATGTTATATTCATTGAATTAGATTCAAGTCTAATTTATTTTTGTTAGACTCTCATCTTTAAAACTAAACAAAGTTACTATGTTTCCAAACAAGGGTCTGGTGCCTCATTAAGAAGAGAAACGCTTCTCTGAATCAACATCTCAGAACATGGAGAAGAAAAACCTACAAACTCCAAATGGTTAACAACCAATAGAGGATTTTGGACAACTGAGGTCCGACAAAAAAAACATCTACACAACAAGAAACTGATGGTTTTAATGTGGTGGCTGATCATGGCAGTTTCCCGTAGTATTTGCAAAATCACAAATTTATATTAACACACCGTGTATAAAACACCAAAAGTGAAAAATGGCACTTGATTTTAAAAGTACTTTATCATTCTTTTCATAAAAATAATGATTGAATAACTTAAAAAAAAAACAAATACCCAACCCAAGTCGAACCCCAGAAGCAGCTTTTCCCTTTTTACATGGCTGCAGCAGTCGCTTTCTTCACATGTTTGATAAAACCACTACCAATTGCACACACTTACACTTCCCTCAACCCAAGCATTTTCAGACCTTCATTCCCGTGCTTACTTTAAACATCTACAGCTACCGGCAGATGTGGCACCAGCTCACTGCAAACACAAAACAATCAAAACTTGGAGGCAAAGTAAATCCCGAGAAACTGCTAGCCCAGAATCCCAGAGTTTTAACTGACTCTGTTCTGAGCCGCACTGGATATTGGAACTCTGAACCATGTATAATTGTAAGGAATGCACTTTATCCAAAGTAATATCCCTGCTACGCATGTATGCAGACAGTACAGCAGAGGTGAGCTCCAGTACAGGGTTGGCCAAAGCAGGCAGTGGTAAAAAATACATTCAATAAAAAGTGAAATGAGAGCAGACACAGCAGAAACTAAAATCTGATGGGCTGGTGATTGTTGAGGCAGAGCTGAGAAGTTTATGACTGCAGGAAAGTCCACTGCTCCACACGGCATCACAATCAGACCAGATGGCAATGCAGTCCTGCCGCAGAGTGTACTGCATTTAATCGAAACAGTGACAAGGCAACCCGAGGAAAGTGTTCAGCTGACCATCAGGCACGGGGTAATGGCTGTTCTCAGCACCCGTTTTATTTTTTGGCCCCCATTTACGTTCAATTCTTACAAAACAAGTGCATCCTAAAAGAAAAAAAAAATTAAACTGTGTTCTGACGTTCGGTCATCGTGCAAAGAACAGTGATTTTAGACCAATCATAGCACAAGTAGTGAGAACCAAACCCCCTTGTGACGACTTGAAACGGCTCCCGATTCTGCTGGAAGATATGTACAGTAATGCGAACAATTCGTCTTTTAAAAACTGCACATTCTTTGCGTTGCTGCAGTAAGCGGAGAATGAACTTCAGAGTGACTCTTCTCTTCACTCGCGCCACTCTATTGTTAAAAATAAAGAAATCTGAAGTAATAAACGGTGGCTTTTCCTTTAAGTGGATTACCACCCATAAAACTGCAAAACTTGTTTTTAACATGACTAATACACACCAAGTTATGAAAAACTGACTTTCTATCTAAACCACTGATTTGTTGCTACCCTAGTCAGCTCCACAGCTAACGTGGCTCAGCTAAAGCAGAGTTTTTGTGTTTTACCTCTCCAGTCTCTGGTCAAGTAAATTGTTATTAAAGAAGACAAGGTCTTTATACGACCTCGGAGCTGATCCCCTCCCAGGAGGGCTATGGCTTATGCTCTTACTGGGGCTAATTGGAAACGAGTAAGCCTCAGCCTTCTTGTCTGCTGTGGCTTTATTGCAACTCTCCCTTGGTCAACCAGCAAAGACCAGTGTATGTAGTTTTTTTATTTATCTTTTTTTCTTTTTTACTTTCAGGCTCAGACAGGTTTCATATTTCAAATGTCACAGTCGATGGTGCTGAAGCCCGGAAGAGTTGCGCGTCCCTTCCTCCGGAGGTCGCTCTCATGCCCCGTGTTGATGCGCTGGATCAGGATCTTCTCGTAGAGGAGCGGGTGATAGGCGCCCAGCGTGCAGGCGGCGTCGTAGTAATGCTCGTGGTAGTGGCACAGGTCGGACTGCCTCATGGAGGGAATGTACTCGTACACGTGCACCTGCTCACACAGCGCCATCATCAGGAGAATGCCTGCAAAGTCAACGTGAACAGAGAGAAAGTCCGGTGTTGATGTTTGAAATACTTGCAGCCTTAAATGTACATGTTTTTTTGCAAACTTTTTTTTTTTTCTAAATAGTGATGTTTCTTTTTCGCACCATTTTGCTAAAAAGAATTTAATGGTGTTTGAGTGAGAGATGGAGTCACAACCACATCAGGGGCACCTTTTCTGTAGCACATTTTAGGTGCTACAGTAACATTCCTGACAGCATGAGGTTAGTATAAAAATACCGGTGATGAGAGGGGCTGAAATTTTATTGAGATAAATTGCTGTCTGCAGCAAAAAAAACGGTACATTTCATCAGCCTTCCCTGGCCAAGATTACTGCTCCACTAGAAAATGACTTGTCATTTCTGACACTCTCCTTTCCTTGCCATGTCTCAGAAAAATTGTAAGACAGACTCATAGTTTGTTCAAATAACTCTGCTACAGAGCAGCGTCGATTCAGCGTGCAAGCTGCGGTAGTAAGTTGACTCAGAATAAACGGTACCCAGTTTTCTGAAACCGAAATCCCCAGGATACGCACATACTTACCCCAAAACCTACTCTGAATTTCCACAAAGCCCACGTTCTGAATCAGGCCCCAGGGGAAAAAAATAACAGAAAACGCAGATGAAAACAATGTATGAAGAGTGAGTTCGGACCCCACAGCGTGCGCTGCAGGAGAGCTTCTTGCTGCGACATGCTGGGAACATAAATGGCGTTCAACATAAATCTATATTAGCAGTTTTGTCATTCATCATCGCTCTACTGTTTCCTGCTGAGTTTGGTTTATCATTCAGTCCCCGGCGATTGTTTTTGCGCTCTCAGCCCTAAACATCTCCACATGTCTGAATCTTCTCCGCTGTTGCTCTCTCCGTGTGAACATTTTCAGCAAACTGTCAAACTGTGGACATGTTTAGTAGGCCCAATTTTTTAAATTATTCTCCCCACGCTGCTAAAAACAAAAGCCTTTCGGGCTTAAATATCGAACATGTCAAATGTTTATCTCTGTAAGTTCAGCATTTTTTTACTTTCTATAAACTTTTGCCCCTTCTTTAAGTTTACTACCAATAACTTAATATTTGCACTTGTTAAGTGCCTTATTGTTATGCTTTTATTTCTCTGTATGTTTGGATCATTTGTGTTACATTTGGTGGAAGTAAAAAAAAAACACATTAGAAACATATATACTTGGAAATCTGTTGATGTTCTCAGTCTTTTGTTCTGTGGCATAAAGTGCAAAACCAGACCATATTTATACCTATATATACCTATCATTATGGATAAGCTGATGTGTAAAAGCAGAAAATGGTATCTGTTTTGTCCTGTGATGTTGGCGAATGGTGATACTGCTGGTTTAGAAGGCAAATGGATAAAATATTTTTCCATGTTTTTTCTTGTACAGCTCAGTTCCATAATATCTGGAAAGGAAAATACTTTTATCTTCATGACGGCACCCTAAAGAGATATTAATCCCAACTTATCATAAATTACTCTTTGCACATTTTATTTTCAATATTTTTTCACAATTGAACCACTGAGCTATTAGAAGTTTGTTCTGTTCTTTATTATTACCTGCTGTGATGCCCTCCTTTTTCATTTGGAAGCTAAAAAGATCAAAATTTTTGTATTAATACACTGTACAAGAATTAGATAAAAGAAAAACACTCCTGATCCACAGACAAAGAGTCTTAAAGGGCTCTTCGTCTCTTAAAGATGAGGATAAATCTGGTCACCGTGTATCTTTATCTTTTTTTTGTCCTTCCGTTTCTCAGTTCTACAGGTGTTTCCTGGACCTGTTCCACTGCGCTCATTGGTCGTCAGAAAACGCCAAAACTTCGATGCCCTCCAAGACGACAGTAATCCCGTTGAACCGCAGAGTCCACAGCAACACAGTGGCACAGATCTCCACAGATGCTCTCAACTAGTCTTACACCAACCATTCCTCAGCCTCAAGACCCCAAGCATGAAAGTCCCAAACAGTGAAACATCCGAACCAATATGTCATTGTGACAGCTTCAACTTTCCACGGGATTTCAGAGGCTGTACGCAGGGACTAACTTCCTCTCCGCCGTGAAGCAGTGATGTTTGGTGACATCGTCTCACATGGAGTCGGTGTCACGCATCGTCCTGAACATGTTACACTGATTGAGGTTGTGGCTTTCTGCGTGCAACAAACAACGTGGCTGCTGTGTCCTGGGCTTTTTTAAAGTGTACTTGCTTTCATTTCTTTTTATTTCCTCAAGTCATCTTCTGTATTCAACTTAATTTCTGAGTATTTAGAGGACTTTTTAAGGTATGAATTCATCAGAAAACCACTTCGTGTTTGTTCAGATGTTCTCTCTCGGTTAATTCCCTCTTCGCCAATTTATACACCACTTTGTATCGATGCATTACCGTTTCATCCCAGCCTTCTTTTCTTATCTGTAACTTAAACTGTGTCAAACCCACGTAAGCTACCTGGAGATTTGTTTCTCTCAATATGAAATACTTTGATTAATGTTTATTGCATAATATTAAAAATAATTCATTCTTAAATAATTTTCATTCTAAATTACATTTTATTTATACTGATTCCAGTTGCAAGTAAAAAAAAAGGTAAAAAAAATGCTCTATATTCCACTTTTGAAGATACAAAAACAAAATGGTACAAAAAGTTACAAAGAAAGATTCACCTGGATTATCTCAAAACTGCTTTCCTCCAATAGCATTGTGCTCACTTTAATCAGTATTCTCATCTGAATGGCATATTTTAATAAGGGGGATATAACTAATCGTTATCTATTCACACATTCATTAAATAAATCTGCTCAAGTGCAAATAAGATCAAGGATTCAGAATGAACAGAATTTCCTTTTCTGAAAGATGCGACACGATGGCTGAATTATTACAGCACTGTGCCTGCTTTTAAATGTTATTTTTTTTCTTTTCTGTTAAGAAAGCTGTAATAGAAAGTAAAGCTTGTGTCCGTTCTTCTGTTCGTCGTCCTGTCACTGTAAAAGTCAGACAAATAGAAACTTCTGCCTTCCTTCGAAATTTTGTCATACATTTTGGGACTAAAACCTCTGCAGCATTTTTTTTACCACTTTGACTGTAAATAAAGCAAAATATTTCAAAGGATCACAAAGTACCTGTTCCACCACCATTTATCTTGTATGTAGCCAAAACCTAATAAATTTGTCTCTATGTATTCATTTGTCTTGTCATGATATTCTTGCGTCTATAAAACGGCTTGCGTTGTATTTCTTTCACAGCATTTTACTTCTTCACATTAAAACCTACTTTTACCAGATTAAGATATATTCAAATAAAACCCACTCTATCGAAGTCGCAGGAAGGAAAGCTGCAGTGTCCCATGGTGGCGTAGACAATGAGACCAAATGGGGAGCTAAATGCAATATCTGTGGGGGAGTTCGAAATATCTGAGGCTGTGATGCAACGCATTAGAAGAGTGATTAAGGAGGTTGTACACGCTTCCTACATAAGCATCTCAGGGGAATCTTGACCCTTTTTTGCAATTTTTTCCAGTAGAAATGAATAAAAAACAAGACCCAACCACTTTAAATGCATCTACTTACAGTGAAACATTCACAAGATCTAAAAGAGAAAAGAAAAAGATTACTAATAGATTACTAATAAAGCTTTGTTAGAGATGGAGTTGCTTCCCTGCGATACTGATGCCTGAAGCCAGTTGTGTATTCTGACAATGTGAAGCGAGTCCCTGTGGATGCCCCCTTCCACTCAAGGATTGTATTGTTCATGTTTTTGGCTTTAATAAATGTCCATATGCTGCAAAAATTCCCACATCATTTTTGGACTCTTAAACACTGCATGCGGAAACACTGCATGCTAAAACTGATCAATAAATTTTTGACTGGCTATAAATTAAACCTTAATCCAAGAAATATCCCCAAATTGCTTTGCTTTGTTAATTAAATGTATGATAGAAATTATTCATTGGAAAGAAAGGAAATTATCCGTCAGAAAAGTTTTTCAGAGCTGTGGAGGCTTGAAGAGCTGAAACCTAAAAAGTAGAAAGGCGGTACTCCAGGAACAGTGAAGTATGTAGCACCCACATTTCGCTGCGCGTGTGTGTCCTCACCAATGAAGCCAGACGAGGGCGGATTGGGCTGGATGTTTTCCCGAGTGTTGCTCTGAATCACATCCCACAGTTGCCACACGTAGCTGGGGTGCAGGATGTAGAAGGGCTGGTCTGGGTGGGCCTTACGGTGATCTATGTATGGACCAAACAGGTTGTAGTCCGGACTGGCATACCACTGGAGAGAAAAATACAAAAAAAAGAACACCTTAGTTGAAGAGAGAAAGAAATTCATTTTAAATCCTTAGATATAAAACATCTACAAATTTTAATAATTACCATGATAAAAGTTCTTGCACCTTAAAAACAAAACTTACTAGATAATCTATACTTGAGGACTGCAGTGCTTAAAGCGCATCATCATCTCAGATTCTTCCAGCATTTTGAAATTCAAAACTACACAAGACCCTTTTTTTAAAAAAGGTTGTTCAATTCCCTAAATGGCAAAGGAAACTCCAAGAGTTTTCAAAATCCATGAGTCACCGCCTAACAAAGATCTGATTTGTTGATTTTACTTTGTTACCGGTTAATTAGATTTCTTGGATTACAGTTATAATAGAGTGTGCTTATACTCACCAGGAAAGCCACCATAGAAAACTTTAAGCTTTAAGCTTTAAGCGGATAGATGAGCATCTTAATGTTTTTCACAGCATCAATACCGCAGATTAACTCACACTGGCACAGTTTCCATTAAACCTTCACCAAAAAAAAAAAAAAAACATTTAAAGCAACATGAGAATTTTACCATTTCTGGGTGCAATTTGTTTGTGACATCATTTAATTAATTAAAAGGCAGCAGTAAAAGTTGCCATTGCTTGTAAAACCAATAAAAGTTGTCAATGCTGTGTGCATCATGAGTAAAACAATGCAGACAGAAGTTAAACCACTACATATTTATTCAACTTTGTTCAGAAAATCATCATCTTTTGAACAAATCTCTCCCTTAAGGTTGTGTTTCTTCCATAGGAATGTACATCACTGACACATTTATGTATACTTTGCAAACCTAGAAATTAATTCCATTATATTTCCCTAATTTTATGTTATTTTATTATTCAGATTATTATTATTAGCGGTTTTTGTTCATCTATGCATGTCACTTTTCTATTTTAGTTTAATTTGTACAGCAAATCATACCAAGAGATGGTTTCATCGCTACAATATGTAGTTAAAATATATAACACTGTTTATATATTAACATCTGTGGTGCAGGAGAACTGATAGAATTATATTTTTTAAATAGCATCCATACTTTAAAATATATTTTCAATCCATTGGAACATATCTGTGGTCACTTTTGGAAATTAAGAATTACATTTTTTGAATTGTTCTACTCATGTTGAAAGGTCAAGAGATTATTTCTACATATCTAATTAAGCTGCCTACCAGTGTGAGAAAAATTACATAAAAAAAATTAAATGTGAAGACCCTTGCAGAAGATGAAAGGCTCACATGATGTCACGCAGTTCAAGAGAAGCCGGCACCATTTATTTTGTCTTGGAGATGAAGACACTTCAGAACTTGGTGAACTTTCATGAAAACCTGAACAACAACGTCTTTTTATGGTTTTCTCCCATTTTCTGTGTGGACACCAAAGCATCCAGCTCCTTACTGTAACTACAGGAACCCTGCAGCTAATTCTTATAAGCACTAAACATCCGATCAATCGATCAGCTTCATTTAAAAACAAAGAAGAAGAAAATGATATGCAATGCATTGCATACATTTATGCAATTTGGTCCACTTGCATTTTTATTTTGAGAAAACTTAATGATCTTTTACATCACAAGTCGCAGATTTTTCTTTCATTATTTGAAAAGTTAACCAACATACTTGACAATTTTTTCTGAACTTTGTGCTGCTTTCTTAATAGTTTGGACTCAATCCAATTCTTCTTGACATAAAGCCTGAAGGGGCAATTTTTACTTTAAATTGGAAGAACATCTTTAAAATTTAAAAAGTGCAGCTGCCTACAGAGAAATATTCTTTTGGTGAAAATAGCCAGCGTTCCAGAGGTTGTTTTTCTATCTTTTTGTAGCAGACTTTTCAGAAAAGAGAGAAAATAAATGGCTTTAAGCATTAGTTGTTTATTACTGTTTTAGTGACTCAGGTTGGTAGCATACACATGAGTAGCATTACTTTGATATATTTTTACAATTGTTTCTCAACAGCACAGAATCTAAGCAAAGTGTAACCAGCCTGGTTTTTGCCAGACTAAGTCCATCTCAAATATTTGGTTTATTAGCACAGCTGCATATATGAATTCGGGGAAATAAATGTGTGTCGTGTGTGCTGAAGCCTTATATAAAAGACATTTTTAATTGCTTTCTTCATTCTCCTTCGAACAATGAACATTTCAGTGAAAAACGCAACAAAAAATAAAAACCATAGCAAGGTTTCCAAATGGATAATGTGATCTGTCATTTAAAATTACATAAATATTCAGAGGTTTATTCTGATGCTAATTTGATATCCTTGAAGCAAAAGCTAATAGTCATGAATGAAGAGGGAAAAAAAGAAGTTTATACAGGAAGGCCAATTAACAATACCAGGTGGATGATTTTTCAAACTACACGTTAGCAGCGGTCTTGATTTCTTAAATTGAGACAATATTGTCATCACTTCACGCAGCACAGGAGGCAAGGCTGTTTAGACGAGAGCTTTAAAAGCATCGGGCCATTTCCAGAAATCTTGAAAATAATCCTTCTCCCTCTCTTCTTCTGAGAATTTCTCATGGTGAAACCGCAAAACAACACTGAACATTATTAGAATTTAAGTAAACAATTTACCCTTTTTCTTTAAATCTAGTTTTGTTCCCACTTTCTCTATGCAACACTTGCCAATAGCACTGCTTTTTCCTGATGTGGTTGTTGTGTGAAGCCGCAGGGGCACAAAGAGTAAAATCATTTTCTTCTGTTTCAACCCAGAGGATGAAATGGAAGAAGCTAATCAACAATCTAGTGGATATTTTTATTGTAATGCCATACTGAGGAATAATTTAAGCCATTGAGACAGCAGACCACCAACAGCATAAATGCAAATCAACTTTAATTGCAAAAACAAAAGTAGAATGGATCTCACAGACTGTGGGAACTAGATGCATAAATCATGCTTTCCTGGCTGAAACCGGTTTCTGTATGTGCAGGTTGAGCCGCTGTTATTCCCATTTTGACCAATTACAATATTTCTTACCAAGGACTGCGGCACATAAAAGAGGAGAAAGAGCTGATAGTTCTGTCATGGAAGTAGTAGTGTTGGAAGCAATAGAAAATGAAGAAATTACAGGATTATTCGCATTCAAGCGTTAAAGGACATGTACCTAACATCTGTTATTTGACTCATTTTCATACTTTTTAAAATGAAGTAGAAAAAAATTTATTAGAACTTGTCATTGTTTATAAACAACCTGAGTTGTTTATTAACTTCTGGAAACTCACGTTTCCAGGAAAAAGTGACAATACAAAGAAAAAAGAAAGGGGTAAAGTAAAAGCAAAAACAAATCGGAGCTCGTTCAAAGTCACACGGCGATCAGACGAGAGCATGAGAGTGAGAACTGAAGACTGCGTGTGACCCTTTCTGGGAATTATGAGCTCAGATTTCATTTCTGAAATGACCTTGGCAATGCGACGAGGAAGGAGAGCATTTCTACGAAGTGTGTCAGACTCATCAGATGCGTACTGGATTTTCTATAGTCTGTGTTTCACGAATCACAGCGTTGAGGTTTATTAATTTATATTCCTTTAAAGCCACTGATACATAAGCAGCCGGCCATCTGCAGGGTACTGTTAAGAAAAATATATTTAAAATAAGCCAGTTGTAAAACTTAACCATATCTTCAATAATTAGGTAAAATTAATGGTGTTTCAAAGACAGGGTCATAAAAACATCTGTCTTTATTTTAATGAAAAATAACTCGCTAAGGACAGACACTCCCCTAAGTTCAGTACAGCGTCGAAGGGAAAACACGCCCGCCCGTTTAAAATGTGGGACCCGGAACTTCAAATTTTAGATCGCTCTGAGGAGGTCCTTGTGATGCAATCTCTGGGGAAGCAGCGGCGAAAATGTTTTCTCTCGTAATATTTTGTCGTGGTGTGTGGATGCTTGTCGTGTGAGGCAAATATTCCTGGTTTCATTCAGTTCTGTTAGTTTCATTTGTTGTCTTGTCTAATAAATGTCATTATGCTTTTGGACATGGAAACAGAGTTATCCTGTCTTGTAAGTTCAGCTGATACAATGACGACTTCAATGAATCCGGGCAGGAGAGGAATGAACCGAGTCAAAAGTTTTTTTAATTATTCCTCTTCTGAATCATTTTAACAGTACGTACCTTGTGCAAGTCAACAGTGTAAGGTGCAGGATCCCAGGCCACCAGCGTTATGTTCTTATAGATGGAGCTCGTGTTGAACTCATGTCTGGGGTTCGCCAAAATCTGTAAAGAGGAAATGTGACCATTTAGGTGTCTACTTACGCTTATACCAAAGTTTATTTAATGCTGCCTTGAGCTGTTTTGTGCCAAACATGCTTATTCAAATGCTTAAACCGCAAAATAATTGGTCAAGTTGCCTTCTTTGTTTAAACTTACAGAGATTGACTGATCAACCTTTTCCTTGCCGATACCAATTTTCCAGTTTCCTTTGGGTTCTGATCTGTTGGTTTGATTATGACATTTTTAAAAGATTTAAAATATGCAGCATTTTTTTTGAAAGAGACAGCAACTGTGAATCTACCGGGAAATGTAATCAATTATAAAAATGCTGCATCAAGATAGGGAACTGTATCAAGATAGAGTTCTGGAAAAAATTAAGAGCCCGCTGCACTGAACTCCACTGAAAACCTCACGGTTTTTCCACCAAATATTGGTTTCTGAACCAATATTTGGTTCAGAAACCAAATATTGGTTCCTGAGTTAAAACAGTAGTATTATTGTTTCTAAATAAATATTAACTTGTTTTCTTTACATTATTTGAAGTCTGAAATCACAGCAACTTCTGCAAATAAATACTACATTTTTGCTTGGAATTTCAGAGACATGTTGCCATAGAATAAAAGAACAATGTTCATTTTACTCAAACATATACCTATAAAAAGTAAAATCAGAGATCTCCAATTCATACAATTATAAAACATAAGGTATGCAGTGTAAATCCAAATAGCTGTAACATGAGTCAACATCAACAAAACTGAAAACATTGAGTGTTTGACTATCAGTCTCTCATACTGAAGCAAATCTTTAAAAAGTTTGTTGTCAAACAGAAGATTTCAAATTTAACATCTGCTTCATTGGAACAGCTGGTATGAAGAAGCATTTGTGCAAATATGCTGTTAATTTGCTTTCTCCCACACCCCTAACATCGGCATTGTGTTTTGTCTCCAGACGTCTCCACTCCGACTCCAAACAAGTTAACCCAGAAGTATTCGGGTGAATTCATGTACTGCCACATTTATTTTAGAAAGGAGATGTTTTCTCCTGGCAACCTACTCGAACATGCCTGGTCTGAACCTGGGATGAATTGACTGAGACATCCACTTCTGTGGTGATCGACAGCTATCTAAATGTTTGTCACTTAAGAATAATCTTTCCTCTTGTAAAATAATGGACATCAAGTTGTTTTAAAAAAGTCCTATAAGTTTTTTTTGGTAAAAAAAATAAAAAACTGAATTGCACCTCTAAAGTAAATGCTGACGACTTACCCGAGTGTTAACACTCCTGTGTGCCCTTAAACAGAAACTTATCAATGCCCATCCTACAAAGCTTTTCAGTTTTGTTTAGTAAATATTGAATGACAAACTGGCACTGATATAAAGTCCCAAATTGAAGTTCTTTCATTTTACAGAGACTGGAATCTTAAAATTCCACCTTCAATCTAAAACAATAAAATTCCTCGTACCCTGAATGAGTCGTCGTATTTTGTATCGACAGAGAGAATTTCAATCAGTTTTAACAACAATGCCCTTTCTGAGAAGTACAATATAGATGCTTTTCAGGTGAATTAGAGTCTGAAATTCAAAATCCTTCAAATCAATTTGAGTTCAGATTTCGACATACCTGCGAGTTGATGATGCGGATGGTAGTTTTGTTTCCCACATCATGCTCATATCCCTCTGTAGGGGCCGCGTTGAACCTCAAAACAGCATCATGAGCGTCTAAAATGACAAACAAGGGCCAAAGTCAACAAAAGGACAAAGGATTGAGCCGATATCAAAGCACACAAAGAGGTAGGAGTGGGCAAAGAAACGATCTCAAACTGTGAAGGATCGGAAAATGTTAATGAGCTGCAGAGCCATCATGAAATATTCTACAAAGCACATGCTATGAATTGCAGATTCTTGTGCTTGCTCAGGTGCAATTCATTGATATTCCTCTTAGTACCCCAACTTATGCGGCAGGAATTAAATAGGCTACTAGCTTAATGATTACCATGAAACAATTACAGCATTATTCCTGTTTGCATTCACAATTAAAACTATATTTACCTATTGAGCTTGTAAAATAATCAGATTTTTGGCTTTTCCAGCAAAGTTTTGTCTCAGCAAACGCAGAAGGCAGTGAGAGTAACAAGTGTTACATCACTAAACTTTGGACTTTCCAACTGTAAAAGGACAGCATTTTAAAGATGTTTCCTCCTCACTACTTTAAAATGAAAAGCTAAAAAAAGCAGCCCTCTCATCCAGCTGTCACCATCTACTAGCAGGTAACAGTTCAGGAACATCTAGATGGATGTTGATGCTCTTTAGGATCGTCTGGTTTATTACATTTGTTTGGTTTGCTATGTTGTATCCAAGGGTGTGATCACACTCAGCTGAGCGGCCAAAGCAATACCACATTTGTGCCATTATTAATAACATGAATAAGACAAAACCTTCACAGTAAAAGCATCAGAACAGAATAAGTTAATTAAAATGGTGGCTTAAAAAAAACTGGTAAAAAAAAAAAACACCTAATGCTTGATGCATACAGGCTTCAATTTATCCCTGAAATATCAATTAAAGCAGAAGGTATTCTGAGTGCATTGGGGCAGTGTGATTAAATAGTAATAAATAAATAAACTTATTATAAATACTGCCGCTACCAATAATAATTGTGACAATGATGCTGAAGATAAACCAACTGTGATAAAATTTCCCTCAATGATCATGATATAGAATCTTTTTACAGATAAATGTGGATTTGGAGGAGAGAGTGAATGTTACTCAAGTGTTTTTGTTTTGAAATGTCATCAAATTAAACTTTAAAAGACTATCTTAAGTATTTCAAAATATTTCCTAAATATAAATTATGTCTGATACAAATTGGAAAATTAATGCAAACTCATTAGAACATGGTTAAAAATAGTATTTGGTTTAATATATAGTGGTATGTTCTTTGAGAGCTACGATTGTATGTAGGGAAATTTTATCAATCAATCAAATTTTATTTGTATCTCACATTTCAGCTGCAAGTCATTTCAAGGTTATTTACATAATTAAAGAACAAATAAAAAAAGCATGCGACATTGAATAAACAGTAAGAAATAGATTTTGGAAAAAAAAAAGTTTAAAAAGATAAAAAACATACTTTTGTTACGGAATTAAAATCTTGATCAGAAAGTTGTCATGTGATATTTTTGGGCCACAATTCAGAAGAGATGAAGCTCGTCATGTCAGACAATATTTGTGTCTTCCAAGTCAGCAAAGTGAAGGAGAATTACCCTCACGATTTTAAAATAATCAAACTCATTTTATTTTATTAAATTAAGTTAAATAATCCAACCTGTGTAAATGAAGATCAGCTACTAAAGTTTCTCCGTCTCTGTTGAGTCGCTCTTCGCTGACGAGCAGTACTAAAGTGCCCCCTAGTGGTTGGCTCGGGTAACTGATGGGTGAAGAGTAATGACTTCACTTTTAAAAACATTTTCATACCGCACGGCCGTGAAACGATTCATTTGACGTCCTCTGATGTTTATTTGCCTTTGTGAAAGCTGTAGCCTAACAGATGGTGCAGCATTTACATACATTTCAGCCTATTTGCTGATCGATTGAGGTTCAGAAACTCTCCTCTCGCGTCGAACTGACACATGGATGATTGATCCTTCAGCTTACGATCCGACTCTTCATCATACATTTATGATGGCCATGCTCAGCAAACAGTTGAGCTTGGCCGGCTGCTCTAGCGAAATACTCAAAACACGTCTCTTATACAGAGCTCTACTAAAACGGTAGACTTTAAATGAAGTCTAAACAGATCGTTCCCCCATCCCCAACCTTCATCAAGGTAAAGGTTTTTCCAAAAAAAAAAAAATTTGCATTGGCATTTGGTTTTGCAATATCATTAAGTAATAAAGCATTTCTCAAAAATGAAGCTGCTCTAATTTAAAGAAACAAAGTCAATGCGTTTCTGAAAGTTGGTGGTTTCTGCAGATAAATATACCAAGAACTAAGAGAAACCAGTCATGACCCTCATCACACATCCACACAAGAAAAACACAAAATAATGGTGCTATTATTTAACAGACCTGATAAAAATAATACACTGAAAAAAAACAAACAACGTATCTTAATGAATTTATCTTCCAGAATGTAACAACTTTGAAAGCCAGCTTTCAGGACAATTTAGTCTTGCATCGCTGATAAATGACAAATAAATAAAGCATATTTACATAAACTTAAGATACCAAGAACCCAGGAAAATCTGAATTATGACTTTCTCAAGGTGGAACATGAGTCCAAATATCAAACATCCACAGAAGTAAAACACAAAATGGTGATGCGGTTATGTGACAGACATAAAAGTAATAAAATGCAAAAAGGAAAAATCAGAAGAAAAAAGAAATCAAGAAATTTATGTCTGTTAAACCAGAATGGTTTCTTTCTTTTGTGTGTATTTCTATCGCCTTTTAAACAGTGATAGAGATGTTTTAATCTTTGCTGCTAAAGACTAAAATATCTTCAGGGATTTAATTACAGCTTCTCTGATTCTTTACTTTTATCAAGGATAAAATCAAATGGTTGGATGCTGTTTTGAAATCTTCTGTCTGCCCCCAGAGATCATTTTCAGTTTCTGCAACATGTTAATGAAACATAATTTCCAAAAGACACCTTGCTTCCTGTTTTATACAGTATTTGTCTAACACAGAAAAATTATGCAATATCTCTCCTGTCGCTCTTTTTGCATGCTGGTTGTTTGTTCACAGATTGGCGATCCGGCAGGTTAACAGCTGTCAAAGACTGCATAATAGAGTTTTATTTATTTGAAAAAAAAAAAGAATTTTTTGATAGGAACAGTGAGAATAGGTTTTTATGCCACACAGGAAGTAGATGCACCTTACTGGAAAATAAAGAGAGACAGAAATGGAGCAGAAAATGCCTGTTAGAGTGAGAAAGACCTCCAGCTGTTGTCTTTTTAAATGTTATTGTATTCTTTTTGCCATAATTATTTTAGTTGTTCTGCACTGGGCACCTTAGTTCATTTATTCATTACTACAAACAAAGGTTGACTGTGAATATGTTTAGATGATGAATGTACAACATGCTAAAAAGAGAAATTTGGTGTTATTTCAGTCCTTATGCATCCAGACATGCCGATTGCCATGTGATGACGTTACATGTCTCTACTTCTGGTAGATTTTGACATCAACTATAAATTAAATTAAAAGCCAATAATTCTACTGAAACACTGGACATGCAGAGAAGCAATAAATTACAGAAAAACTGATACGATGTACAGATTTAAGAAGGTTTATAACTTAAGATGCTGTTGTTTCCAACGCAATCGGTGTCATGTCTGATTCCACCACTAGAGGGCATTCTGTCATTTGCTCATTCATTTTCAGCAGATTTCTTCCAAATTACAGTTGAGGATATTTAATCCATTATTTCTAGTTTCAGACTGTTTGGTCAGACAGACTTCTGACCAAACAGTCTGAAACTATCTGCAGAAAGTGACTCAAAAAAATGTCATTCTTAAAGAAGCTGGCTGCTCACAGAGTACCCTGTTTGAGTAGATTGGTGGAAAGTTGAGTGGAAGGAGAAAGTGAGATAGAAAAAAAATCCTACAACCATCACGGACAACCACAACCTAAAGATGACTGTGAAACAAAGATTACAAAACAGTTTGCGGGAGATTCCCAGACACAGATGCAACTATTGACAGAATACAGATGCAATGACAAGACGGGCAAAATTTGTTGAGCTACTCTCGTCCTAAACTCTGAGTGCAAGAAGTGACTTGTCTGGGGTAAAAAAAAAAAAATAAATAAAAAAAGACTGACCTTTTCCCCAGGCTTCCAAAGTTCTCATGTTAAGTAAATATAAATATTGGAAATTAAGGTCCTATAGAGCCTGGAAGAAGTGTGGCCAGGCACAGAATCTGCTGGAGGTCCAGAATGAGTTTCACTGAAAGCAAACTTATTAGTGATTACTTTTCACTTGGCAGACAAATCTTTTATTTATTTATTTTCTAACGTTCTAAATTTCCTAGTAACATTTGTTGTCAGATGTAAGTTACCATCATCAAATTAAACACAAATAAAAGCTTGGCAAAGTTGTTACTTTTTCAGTAATATTCAAACTTTATAAGGGTCAGTTTTACTAATGAGTTTATTTTTCATTTATTTGACCTTTATTAATAAGGTCATTTCAATTAGATCACAGAACTCATCTATAAGAGAGACCCGTTTTGATAAAACAAACAAAATGTTAAATTGGATGAGAGAAAACACAACCTGCAGCATAAAACGCCCTACACAATTTATCACAATAACAGAGCTGAATGTTTTATCACTTGTGCCGTGCAATAAAAAGACAATGCAACATTTTTTTTTTCTTTACCTGCTTGTTCACAAGCCCTTTGTTTTCAAAATGTAACATTGAAATGAAAAGATTACATTTTTTCCCCCCTCAGTCTCATTAATCATTTTTTCACCAGCCTGACATGGGAGTATCCGGCTCCCGTTCCTGCATCTTTGAATGATTTGTTGTTCCAACATGATTGCCTTCGCCCTCGGATTGGGTGTTGTTCCCTCCGTCCACCAGATGATGGCAGTCACCCACCGTGCCACTTGCACATGCTCCACTGAACTCCAGAGTAGCAAACTGTTCACATAAAGGCTTCAGCCAGTGAAAACACCGAAGCCAAAATGCCAGTAAACCTGCATGTGCCACGACAAAGATGTCAGATTCTCATTTATTTTCAAGCATATTGATTATTAGCGATGAGCTGCATAATGCACATTGAAACAGTCTTTCGAAAAGCACAGCAGGGCGACGACAAGTAGAGGAAGATCAATGCAGTTTGATTTCCTGTGGAGGCCGAACTGAAGAACTGCTATCATGTAAAAGCCAGATCTTCCAGCACCACACGGCTGCTTGGTGGTTACTGAGGCCACATGATGCTCGTCTTGTTTATCGAGTTGCATCAAGTATCGTACCCATTCTTTTATTTACTGAGAAATGGGATGATAAAATATTGAGTCATCACCTCTGCTGCCGTATTGCATTTGTATGTATGGGACAAAAGCCGATGACCATGAATAATAATTTATTGTACTCAATTTTTTTTTTAGTTATAGCTCTCATTTTTCTGGAATTTATCAAGTATAAATAATTTGGTTAGTCTTGTTTGTGACCACTTTTAAATTAAAAAGTTCACATAAGCTTAGACTGCAATGCGTTTAAGCTACCTGGGAGAGCCTAAATTGGAATATCATGGCTTTTTAAGTCTGTAATAAGTTAAATTTAACACACGTGAAAGACAAACATCGTTGGAAAGTCCTGCCATTGGCTTTAGAGTAAAATTTGCCTATCGACTGCAGAAAAAAAGCCCTTGTGAAGAAACTGGCAGAGGCCGATAAGAAGCGGTCATTATCTGAAGTGAAACGAATACTTTACTGACACGGGCTCAAAGGCCGCTCTCAAAGGAAGAAGCCATTATTTCAGAAGCAATTAAAAAGACAGATTAAAGTTTGCATGTTCAAAGATTATTTTTCATTTCCTGTGGTCTGATGACACAAAAATAGATTTTTCAGCCTTAACAGGCCTCGCTACATTTGGAGGACAAAGGAGAGACGTTTGCAAACCCGACAGCACTATCCCATCTGTGAAGTGCTGCACTGATGGCAGCATCACGTTGGGTTAGTTGGCTACAAGGTGGCTTTAGGACAACAAAATCAATGCTTTGGACTAGCGGCCTTCACAAAACCTGGAAAAAACTCTTAGAAAATCCACAGACATCTGTGAGTGGTGGCCTAAAAACCGGACTCGGTGATCTATTTTGATCCAACACACAGTGAGTTGGATCAGCCACTGGCTCTTCGTGAACAGAAAGAATTTTGGTAATCCTAATTGGCGTAAAAAAAATTAAAAGATTTAGTCTGATTTCATGACAGAAAATGAGGAAAAATGGTTTCAGAGTAAACGGTAAATGTCTGGTTTTGACTGTGTAAGAATGTAAATCTGTTGACTTATGTGCATAGACAGAAACGGGTGAACCTTGTTTGCTTGAGAGCATCTTTGTTTGCATCGTAATACAAGAGGGAAAACAAGAACAAACACGGAGGCTAAAGGTAGAACAGGACCTCATGTGCACGAGGAATGTGAAATGTAGACAAAATTGGAGAGAAAATCAAGCTGCCTGTTTTTATTTGTCAAATCAGATGAGTCATTTGGGGAGACAGGAGAAAAATCTGAAGGAAAAACTCACAAAACATGTAGTCACACGCTGTAGCGTATACTGGAATAAGTATTTAGTCAGCATTTCTGTAAATGTGCAGGAATCTTTTAGCACTTCAAGCTATTTCACATTAAGGAGAGCTGTGGAAAGACTAAAGCAGAACGACTAACGTTTCCACTGACACAGCACAACAAGTCAATTCCACCATGACCGCAAGATCAAGTGCATGTTTACATCACCTGCATCTGATTTTCCAAGAAACCTGCTTAGTCAGTTCCTCTCTGTCCAGGACAATGTCGTCCCAGGCAGCAAACGCTTCAGTCTCAGGAAACAAAAATCAAAAATATCACAAAAACAAAGTTGATGAGCATAAAGCTCAAGGCGAGATGAATAATCCTACTGCTTTATTCTGCATAGCTGTTTCAGATATGCAAGGAAGCTATACGTGATGTGAAGAAGGCTGATTAGCTACCAGAGGGGTTTTTTTTTTTTTGCTTTTTCTAGTGAGCCATCTGTCGCCGAGTTCACACTCTCCCCGCTTACAGAAAAGCTGCCAATAGTCGCTTAAAACCCAAGAACATACATGTTCTGATGGAGATAAAACGTACAAAGCAAAAACTCAACTTTCCGCACAATCAGATTGACAAGCTCATCTGTGAAAGCCCCAGGAAACCTGTTTTTTCCAAACAAGCCTGTGTGGTTTTTATCACAAGTGCGAATGAAGAACCAAGACAAAACTCCCCAACATCGTGAACAGAAGGGCTAGATGCATTTCAAACATTTTTCCGCTTCAATAAAAGTTACAATGCGAGTTTACTCATTTAGAAATAGATGTTTCCTCAGTCCTCCTACAGCTCCATTAGACTGACTAGCTCCAGTTCTGGATCTAGTCACATTTCTTAATGATATGACGTTGCATTGTAACTCTGGCTGCATGGAGCTGTTGTCCTGATGGACGGCCAATATATCTGCAGCCTCCAGGAGATTGTTCTTCCAGGTTTGACATGTATTTAGCTCCATCCATCTACCAATCTACTCCCTTTTGCTTCCTTGTCAGAGTTAAAGAAAAGCATCCCAACAACAGGATGTGTTCAACATAGTGTGAAGATTAGTTTTTCTACTTGTAGCTCAGTTTTGGTTTCATCTGACAAGAGTTTGTTCTTCCTCCATGTGTTTACGGTGTCCTCCACATAACTTGAGGCAAACGTCAAAGGGGAGTTTTATGTGGCTCTCTTTCCTCGCATAAGGGCCAGATTACTGGAGTCAAAGCTAACACTTCTGTTGTGCCGTTGACAGGTCCTCCCATTTGAGCTGTGGGTCTCTGCATCTCCTCCAGTCTCAAGAGGTTCTCACTGGGTTTCTTGGCTGCTTCTCTCTGATTGAGTTCTAGTTTCACAGTCGAACTTAGTGTAAACTTTTCCGCCCCGGATTTTTTATTTGCAAGAAATAGCTGTTCTATCACATGTGAGAAAGTACTCGTGGGTATAAACACACCATATTGTATAAGTTCTTGTATAATGTGGCGTGTTTTAATTTGGCGGCACATTTCTCCAGCAGTCATATGCTGAGAGGTGGGGTACACGCCGGACTGGTTGTAAGTCCAGCACAGTGTAGAATGATTGTACACATAAATATACAGTTTTGTTGAACTGTACATTTGCTTCCTCTGATTTTCCTTACAAATTTCATTTTTTCTCCTTACAGCAGGTGGTGCAGATTTGCATGAGAACTTGACTGTTTTTCTTATCTGAGCCGTTGCTCATCTCTAAACATGCACATGAAATAAAAAAAAAAATGAAATGTCTGCATGCTACTCAGACTTATTTAATTCTTATTCAAGGAAATATGTGTACTCGTAGAATGCAACAATTTCCAAGAGTATCACACAAATTTTTTGAAAATGTCCTGTTGTAACTTCACTACCAACACAGTGCTTCTCGTTGTTTTGCATTCAGGGCATGCTGGAAAACACTTCTTTCAGCCATCCTGTTATGAAGAACAATGCAACAATCCAAAAATATTTTTTAATATTTGAGAAGGTACAGACATTTCCAGTGTTGTATAAAGTACTGAAATCTCAGAGTCAAGTAAAAGTTTAGGTTCCTCTCCAAAATATGACTTTGGTAAAAGTCCAAGTCACTGACTGAAATGTTACTTGAGTCAAAGTCTTAAAGTATCTGAATTTTCTTGTACTTAAGTATGAAAATTACTGCAATAATGGATGCACTCAAGTAATGTAATGAAAAGTATAAGTAAAAAGTAAATCAAGGCAAATGCAGTTTGAATGACATTTTTTATATTTTGGTAAACTTGTCAAATACAGTTAAAGTAATGTACACAACCAAGTGCAGGAAAAATTAAACCTGTTAATAGATATACCTGCAGGCATAATTTGGTTAAGAAAATTAGGTGATTTACCTATAGTACAAGGTTAACTTAACCTGCTTTACAACTGAATCAGCTTCTTAGTTTCCCCTCCAGGACAAAAAATACAAAGTTTTTGTAAGCCTTAAGTTTTCCCTTCAAGTAAGGTTAGTGCTGAAAATGAGAAAAATAAATAGTCAGTACAGAAAATGTGGCCAACATGAAGAAGAAAAAAAGCTGTTTTGATTACTCTACTTCACAAACTATTGGTGCAACAACTGGCCATTATGTGTGGTATTAGGAACATGTGGCTGCTGCTTATCGAGACTTTGTGTTTAATGGGAGAAGCGAAACAGGTGTTTCCTATTGGTGGTGATGAACAAGCCCAGGTAAGTAAGACTGTAGCAGTCAATCAGTAGGTGGGGTCAAAACTCCAGCGTTTCTCTTTCTCGCTGTTTTGTAATGAGTAACTAAACCACACATTGAAAATGTATCGGAATAAAAGTATGAAATTAAGTTTGGAAATATAGTGAAGTAAAAGTGAAAGTTATCAAAAATTTTCATACTCCAGGAAAGTATGAAGTACACCAAAATATACTTAAGTAAAGTAGTGAAGTATTTTTACTTCGTTACTATACAACACTGGACATTTCTCCAGGACATTACCTTTTCTACAGTGTGTTACATTGCCTTCTCATGCTTGCAAAATGAGTCTTCTTGTTTATAATATCATGAAACACGAAAGCTTCACTTTGGTTGATTTCTGAATAAGCCGATTTCACTGATAAATGGACTTATTAAACATGGAAAACTTTTGTTTTCTAAGGTGATTGCCATCAAGGTAGCTGCCATTTGCCAATACTTACGGTTGCATCAATTACTACTGTGAGAAAAAAGATGCCCATTTTAAAAGTTGGTGGAGTCTTTCATCATTATGTACAAACAGCTGTACAACCACTAACTACATTCTAGTAGCTTTAGCGTATGCATGTCCGTATATTATCCATGTTGTCATTCAACAAGATGTTATTAAGTGGTTATTTAGTCAGGCTATGTACTTGGGTAAATTGGATGCTACACAGACAGACAACATAAGGTTTTCTGACTATACTCATAAATTTTTTTTAATGCTTTAAGTTTCAATAGCAAAGCAGCAGCTCTCCAAACAGATCATAAACATTGGAACAGCCCAGGAGCGACAGACAACATGCAGCAACATGTGTGGGAGTGGCAGTACATCCCAATGTTATGCGTCAAACATCCCGTCACTTCAGCACATTTAAAAATCTGACAGTTTATTAAAACAATTTTAAATTGTGAGAAAAGTTCAATAAAACATGTTTTCTTTTGGGTTTTTTTGCATCTACGGCACCGCTACTGCTAACAAAATTGTTTATTTTCACATACAGAACCACAATTTGCTGCCGTGTCTGTAGAAATATATCCGTCTGCTTGATCTACCACAAGAAGAGCAGTCTCACAGCAACAAACTGAAAGAATTTATAAACCAGTTTATGCTTCATACCTATCATAGCTCTCAACGTTTGTTTTCAACACTCACCTATTTCCTTGCCCAGCCTGGAGCGCAGGATGGCGCCAGCAGAGGTGACCACTGCGCAGCTTTTGAAGCCACTCCTGCCCTGTTGCTGTTTGTTCAGCTGCTCCAGCGGAAGGGATGGCACGAAGTCGGCCCAGCCGAGAGAGGAGAAGGGCTCCTCCAAACCATCCACCGTTTTTAGCTGAGCCTGGGCCTTCATTTGACACAGCAACGCTTTGGCATTCTGGGAACCTTCCGATGTCCGCTGTACAAAACGTGGTGTTTGTTCGCGCTCATGTAGTCCTTCATGGCGCGCTGCAGTCGGGGACTCAGCATGCCGGCGGAGGCGCGGCCCTTCCACAGCCTCCGCACCACAGAGGCAGATCGGGAGAAATAGTAATCTTCCAAGTCAGAAGTCTCACCACCAGTTCTCCCGTCTCCTGCAGTCCTAATTTTGGGCTCAAGATCCTGATCTTCTCTGCCATCCTCTTGTTCCTCAGCGCCGTAGTAATGAGTGGCACCGATCTGGTTCTGGTACATTCTCTCACGACTCTGGACTGCAGGGTCTGAATGAGAGCCCACGTTCTCTGTACCAAAGGAGGACCAGGCAGCCAGGCTCTGCGGGTCCAGGTACTCCTGACGACCCGCCTCCTGGCTACCGTAAGTCACGTAAGGGCTCTGGCTTGCCTCCATGATGGTCTCTGAGGTTATGGAGCTGGTGGAGGGTCCTGGTTTGTCTCTGAGATACGTTGTAGTTAATTGCAAAGCCCGTTCAGGTCTTAAGCCAAGGACGGCATGCTGCTGATTGGAGGCTTGTATGGAGGCCAGCCGCCTGGTGTCAGGATGCTGGGAGAGTAAAGAGCCAACAGAGGTCAGAGACTCGTCCACATGGGCATCCAGGAAGTAGGAGAGCAGACCAAGAAAGACCAGAACCCAGACCAGCATGGCCACCAACAACAGCCTCATGCTGGACTTCATTACCATTCGCTCACATAAACACCCGTGGAGCTGGACCACCAACAACAAATCCCCACAACCAGGACTCAACCCACAGGTCAGCTGGGGAGGGGCTGTAAAACAAACCTCAAAGTTACTGCTTCAGGCAGAAGGGAAACATGTGGAGAGTTATTGCAGATTGGTGAAACACTCACCTGAACTGATGCCTTTATTTCTTCCTGCCCATGAGTCTGTTATGTGTCCGACGCTAACGGGACCCTGAGGAGAAGAATGGAAACGGTTAGGGGAGTGAAGAAAACATATGTAGGCCTGACAAGTTTGTGCAGTCTGCAAACTTCTGTCTCCTTTCCACACAACTGCTAAGTACATTTGTCACGACTTGCAACAGTTTTAAGTACGGACCAAACTATGTCGGATTAACTCTAATCAAAACCCTGGAAATGATTCAAGGGCGTCTGAGAAGGGCCTCAAGCACAGTTTGAGGTGTGTCACAAACTCATCCCTGCTTGTTCACAGTCTTTGCTTTGTACATGTATGCAACTTTGAGAGGGAGCTATAAAATTACCTTACTGAGGACATTGTGGGTGCTTCAACTGGTTTAACAAGATTCCATAAAAATTATCTGTAGTTGACAGAGCTGAATGAACAGTTGAGTGTAAACAGTTTTGAAAGCAGTCGTCAACTTCATGCGCTGAGAGCGAGGCCAATCTGCTCTGTTTTACCAAAGGGTCAAAGCAATTTGCCCGACTTCTTAACCCCCAAGATCCCAGTTACCATTTAGATAAGCCCCAACAAACTCAATATATTGAGCCATCAACCTCAGCCTACAAACTCCAAAGCCTCACCACCCAGGCCCAACCACAAGATCCCAGACAACACGAGATATACCCAAATGACTCTGGTCTGCGCCTGAATATCCTCAGTAGCAAGACAGTCCAGCCATCAAAACTATTACGTGAGTATTTGTTGTTGTTGTTGTTTTTATAAGTTCACAATAGAAAATGCTAAGTAATCTTATGTGCAATGTTATTTAACACCTGTGATATACACAGATGTATATCACAGGTCTGCTCTGCTGAACCTGACACCTTAAATTTATACATCAGTTAAATCCAGTCAGTTAAACTGGATTTAACAAAATTAACAACCTTAAATGTTGCTGAGCAACCAAATATTCTTATGCAAAGGGTAAACATAGAATGTGCTTTGCAAAAGATGATTTCATCATCTTGTGAAAAAGTAGATAAATCAAAATTGAAAGTCAGTTAAGTCTGCAATCACGTCAAATATTTAAATAGCGAATTGCACATTTGCTTTCACGACGTCCATGATCACAATTCATTTTCTATCACGGATCTATCTCATTCTGGGTCATATATTCATGACAAACGAACCAAATGGACAAAGATCCCGCTTCGTCTCCTTAATTTTAAGAAAATTCAGAGATTGACTACGCACATAAATCTCACCATTTATTTTCTGTTTCCTCTTTTGACGCCTTACAGTTATTACTGGAGCACAAACTGGTCCAGTGACTCAGAGAGGTCGTTATTAACACAATGCCAAATCCAGAGCATGACGGTTTCTTTTATTCCTTGTTGCAGTGAATCCCACAGTAATAACTAACTAACAGTATTATTAACTGACTGGCTCACTTTTAACATCTTTGACAATTCTCTTGTGTACAATGTGTTGGATGGATTCTGTGAAACATACAACAACCAAGGTGAATAAATGAAGCATTAAATTGCCTCAGATCTGTGGTCTACAATCCTCTCAACCACATGCAATTATGAGTTTCGGTCTCTTAATGCTTGAGCGTTTTTGTCAACAGAATGAGAGAGAGATCGAGGTAGAGAGGAGCAGAGCTAAGCATGAGAGTTAAGCCTCCTCCAGTCCTAATTACAGCTTCCTGTCTCCATAGCCGTCGACTCCTGCGGAGTGCAGCAGAAGTGATCTCAGGTGGCCCTGTAACCCGGCCTCTTTCGAGACTCTCTCCCAGGGTCACGCAGAAGACCAAAGCTCATCCTGCTGACCCTAAACTCAGAGAGGAAAGCAGCAGGGAGCAAGTGGGCTAGAGGGAGCTCCAACAGTATGGGAGAAAGAAAAATACTGGATGGATGCATGCAAGCTCATGTATCTGCCCGAATGCATGCGACAGTGGCTGAATAGGTACATCAGGCACGAACAGATGAAAGCAAATATTCGCACACCGGTGTATAAAGAATCAACCTTTTTTCTTTTTACCTGCTGTCTGACAAATACATCAGGCTGATCTTTTCCTGTTTAGGGTCAGCTAGATTACCAAAGCTGTTTTTATTAGCACCATTTCAGAATAACAAGATGTTTTTTTAAGATACATTTTCCTAACCGTCTTCAAATGCAGAAGTTTACATGCATTTCCTTACTATTTGGTAGCATTGCCTTCTAAACTAAACAACTTGTTTTAAATGTAAAGTCAACTTTTTGAGGTTTATAACATTTTATTCCCTCAAAAAAAGTCATATCTGGAGTGTTGCTTTGATTCTTTCATTAACGTTTGAGGAATCCTGTGAAGTTTTGTGACATTACTCTTGCAGAAGAACATCCACACAACATGATGCTGTCAACACAATATAATGCACAGTTTGCATTGTATTCTAGTCTGCTGGCTTCACTTATTTTCTCCAATTATAAAAATGGTCACTATACCAAACATTTCAAATGTTTATTTCATGAGACCAAACTACAAGTAGCAGAAACTAAGATATTTCCCCAGAATTTATTTGAAAGTTTTATCAGAATAATTTTTTTGTTGTCTTTTTTGGAGTAATGTCTTCTTCCTCTCCTGGTCCATGAGCCATTGTACTGTGAATAATAATGCTTGAACAGATCCACAAGTCTCTTCCTGATATCTTAAATGGTTCATTTTGATTATTCTACATCGCACAATAAAACTGCGTTTTAAAGTGCATCTAAAACACTCTCACAGGTGTGGATCATTCATACAGCTTAAGGGTACAGTAATAAGTAATTCAACATAATAAATATCCCCCTCACAATTCTAGCATTTAGAAAAAAAAGAATGTGATTTTAGAAATCCTAATTTTAGCCAACTAAAATATATAATGTCACGCAGCGAGTGAGTGTTTACCACGATCTGGTTTCACTTACTTTTCACCTGTATTGGGCTAAAATGCTCATGCCCTTTTCTAAACAACATATTGCTTTGGAAAATCTTACAGAAAGCTCAAGCTTTGCCCTTAAGGCAGCAAGCCTTCAGCACAGATCAGACAGTAATAATAGGCCAAACCTTCTTAGAACAAATGGGGATAAAGTGCAAAAAGCGGCATGTGCAAACGGAAAACAACATTCTTTTGAAGAGAAACATACAATCAGAAAAAAGACAAACCACAAAGCACACAGGTGCTTTGCAGGAGTGCTGTGAACAAGAAAATGTCATCTGTATGCATTACTGTTGCGTGGCACCCCGCTGAAGAGCGCACCCCGAGGCATGGCGCACAGGCCTGTTTGCCCGATGGTCACTCAACCTCACCTGATGGTGACCAAGACGTGCGTTTCTGTGGTGAAACAACACGCGTGTGCTGCACAGATGGAGAGGCGGAGGTGGAGGACCGAGCTACTCTGGTGAGCTCTTCACAAAGGAACAACAAAACGGAAAGCACGGAAAAGCGACGATGCCAGACATCAAACACTGACTAAATGACTTGGCAGGAAACAGAGAGCAACAAAAGGAGCCTTCTGGAATATAAATGAAAATGGATTGAAAAAAAAAAAAATGAAACAAGTAGCTCAGAAAAAATGATGGGTGTGTGCAAGTTGTTAGTACACAGATAAAGTAAACACCTTTGAGAATTTTATGGCACCTGTGACGCACAAGCTGAAAGAAACGCCAAATACAAATATGGCAAAACCCAACCCAGTTAAGACAGACTGTAGCAACAAGCACGTCAAAACATATAGGCAAGTTGTGGTTTGCCTAAATAGACTTCAGGTATACAGAAATACATGAGTAGGAGTAACAACAATTAAGTGTGTTTTGTCATGTTTTTTTGTTGTTGTTTTTTTTTTTTTACAAATAAGCATTTAAAAAACAAAAACACGTGCTGTGGACTTAAAAGCCGTTTTCGTACTGCAAGGAATGGAACGGAACGGTTCCACCCGAACTGCAACCCTGTTGTGTTTGCATACAACTGAGGGCGGCATCGAAGCTGTACCTGGCATCATTATTTTTTAAACTAAACAATGGTTTCGATGTAGCGGCCGAATAAGAAGGGTTCGGTGAATGCGCATATGCAACTGGGGGGTTCAGTACCTCAAAAAAGGTTAAGAATCACTGTGTTAAAGTGACTCAAAGTCTGAACCTGAATACAACCGCAACTATTCCACAGAACTGAAAACCTGCTCTTCTCAGTCTTCACCCAGAATGACGGAAGTTGTCAACATGGGCTAATTTACAGAGAATAGGCTAAAGTTTCAGTCTCCAGATGTACAAAGCTGGTGCAGAGGTTCTAGCTGCAAAATGTGGATCAAAATGTTACACAAATTTCTCAAATATTTTCACAATAATTTAAATGTGTAATTTTGTTTGTGTTGATCCACTCCATGAAATGGTGTTTGCAATTTGGTAAAAAGCTAAAACCTCCAAGGGCTATTTGAACATTAGTGTACATAAATTACTGCAGATGTCTCCAAGATTTCTGTGGTTGGCTCTGTTTTCCTACACACCGCATCAGCAAAATGATTTAAATGAACTAATGTCAGCTGGAAAATACATTATCTCAGTTTTCCTGCGTTTCGCTAAGCTGAAATGCGCAGAGCCATCAGGGTGTCCTCATGAGGATCGTTAGGAGATCCCGGTCAGAGAAAACTCTCAAAGAAAGGGAGCTCCAGTCGAGAGACGGACAAGTTATCGCACGTCTAATGAGGGCAGACATTTAATCCAGTCATGGATTAACTTAGCTATACACAATATGTTTTAGTGAATGGATATTTCTGGTTATAAGAAAAATAAGCCAATAAAACCTTTGCCTGAACAGTGTAATTAAAGTAATACATACTTAGTGGTAATAGGTGGCAAAATTGGACAAATAATAAACATTTAAATGAAAGTTTTTGTGAGTGGCTAGAGACGCCAGGCTAATGATTCTTCCAAAAACAATAGTAGTTTGTCACCTTGTTGGTTCAATAACTAAATAAGCATAGAGGTGACATTCAAAAGAAGAATAAACTCAGACAGATGCAGAAATAGACACAGTTGTTTCTGGACAACAATAAGAATGAAATGAACCTCTATGAAGTGGTTGTTAAGAATATTAAAATATCCAGAATCTGAATTTTAAGATTCAAAGTGAGTATTTTTGTCATCACAAACTCAGTTTATAATTGCACACGACATTGGCATAAAATATCAAACTTGCAACAAATTTCTTTGATTGCTGATAGCCTGCATCTTATGTTAAAATGTTTATTTTTGTTTTTAAAACTAGACAAATTGGGTGTTGGATACCAGCGTCTTTACACTCACCCATAAGAAAACCTAACATATTTCTGCCCATTTTGAAATTGCTTAGCATTTTTTAATTGGTTGAATTATTCAGTCATAATGAAACATGATGCAACATTTTCATTCTTCAATGAAATAAATAAATGCTCTATGTTCACTTTGAAATGCCTTACTGCTGAAATATGCTATACCAGTTGAGCCCAAACATTTTGAGACCAAGATCTACTTTTTCTCTCACCAGCCGGCTGAGATCTACCTCATGACAGGAAGGCATAAAAATCGCAAACTAAACTCTATTGACTTATTTTATATGCGAATATACATCAGTTATAGCAGAAATAATAAAGTGATAGAAAACCTAATCCAGTTTCTTCCTCGGTGAGATTCTGACACTGGGAGCAGCTACTGGTTTCTCAGTCAGAAGCTGGTTGCTAACCTGACGCCAGCAGGCGTCAGTCAGTCATGGTAGATCTGAAACTTGGTTTGATGACCTCAGTATGAGAAACTACAGACTGACAGGAGGAACCAATAAAGGTAAAGGAAAATCTTCTGAAATCGGGATGTAATTAATTTTATTTCACATATTTGTGGCAGTAGAAGCCATTTGTTTGTTAAAACTTAATGAAATACATTTGTCCTATTTGATGTTTGTTGTGAATGAAATATATTCACAAACGGATGAGGAAATTAGTCAAAGTTTGTCGTTTATTGAATGTTCAGAAACTACAGCCGCTGTAATGCCACACAGCCAAGGTAAAAACACCTGAACATTTGATCAACTCAAAATCACTCCTACCTTTTTACTCTCCATCTCTTTGTTTTTTAAGCACATCCGTTGCCGTGGCAACCGCAAGATGAGCACAGATTAGTTAAAAACATTCAGTCCGTTATGATATCAGGTTTCCAGGCTTGATATTTATTGCTAAATTATTAACACGCCTCTCATGAACACAGCGGTGGTTGAGTAGCTAATTTAAACTCCTGCTCGGCTAGTCAGTCGGTTTTTGAGCCGCCTTTTTTTTTTTTAAAATGCACCCGAAACGCACTGAATTGCGCAACACCTTGTTGACACAATAATTACTGAGATTATTAATTTTAAGATGTTTCGTTGATTTTTTTTTAAAAAATATTCATCTTTAAAGTTTAGGATCTTGGTGAATACTTTTGATAAGCCTGTCAGAAGAGGAAGTGCCGGTCTCAGCATTCAGTTTGTCTACTGCCAAGATCGACTCAAAACCGGTCGATCGCGATCTACGTATTAAGCACCTCTGTGCTATACAAATAAAATGTCATTGATTAGTCCAAGCCTCTTTTTTTTTTTTTGCTTTTTTGCAAACTACAAAGCTTTACACTCATCAACAATGTAGCACTCACCAGCTCTGTTTGCAATAAATAAATGATAATCAAATAACTGGAGATTTTATTCCACAGCAAACCTTGCACAAGGCTTGCGTAACTTGCCAGTGGCATGACTGTGCTTGTATGAACCATTCAGAAAATCATAGATTACAGGGTCAGGATTTCCATTTATCTCTATGGAAACTATTGCAATCTGATCTCTTGTCTTCGTACATTTCCTTCCCTCCAGCTCACTGCGACATTTCACTACTGCTTAAATAAATTGACAATCACCACATCCATTCATTTTTTAATGCCTTTTCTGGTTGATGCCTGATTGTTGATTAGGGGGTTAGTTGCAGTGTAGCTGGGTTTCAGGTAAGTTTTTGGTAAATCACAAATGCCCTTACAGATGACGTGAGGTTTGACTGTGACTGAGGCACATCTATGCGGCATGGTAGCAAGATTTAATCCTCCACACTCTTTCCATCTCAGTGCTTTCATGCTGAAATTCCCTTACCCAAAAGGATTTTAATGACCAAAACTTTCTGTGGTTGTTTGCACAAAAAAAAGAAAGAAACTGCAAACACGCATTTTTCTAGCCAAAATTTATGAGGCTGCCTCATGCATCTTCAGTGTTTGGGGACTGCACATCCCCGTTAGCCTCATTTCGTTTTCTGCTACTGGCTTTAAATAATGCTGCACTGAAATATTGGCTGACAGGCTGACGTTAGGGTCTCCAAACCACAGATGCATCGACAGTGTTCATCCCTAAAAGCGCTACGAGGTTCCGGTTGTCAGGCAACACTGGTAAGATAATTAAATGTTTGTTAGGAGTCATTCCAAAAATGCTAAAATACGTACATGTTCCTTTTAACATGACAAAATGCTCATCATTGAAGAGATAATGGTTTGTTTTGTCAACACAGGCAGTATTCTGACATCTGGCCTATAATATTTTTTTAGTCTATGTTTACTTACTTGCTTACTGATTTTATGTCTATGCACCAAGTCAGGTTAATTAACCTGACACACCAGATGGACTGCTGCACTAAACCAACTGGGAGATAATCTACAGCTACTGGAAGGCACTTTCAAAGACATTTTTTGCCAAAAAGCATAATTATTAGCAATATTAAAAAAAAAAACATTCACTTGTTTTTTTTGTTTGTTTGTAACTTAAAATTAGACCAACATTTCATTGTGAGATTATTTTTCCCTGAACAACTTTGTCGAGACAATCCAAACCATCGACAAGCTTTTTCAACCATCTGAATAATTTTTAACTGGATTTGTGTTGTCTAGGGCGTTTTTAAATCCACAAAACAAAATTGGATATCTGCAGTGAGTAATTGCAGAAGTTTAAAGAATGACAATTTCCATTAATATATGGCAAAAAAAAGAAGACTCAACAGCACTCTTAAGGAAGATGTGTAAAATGCCTTAATGTATAAATTAATCATTTGAATCTTACGGAGAAGCACTTTACTGTTCCCCTTTGCACAATCTCGTCAAATTATCCAGAGTCCGGGCTCCTCTTATGCTCTCCTCAGTTCTCTATGACATTTAGGTCAGCACACAGAGAGTAACGGAAGAATGATGATTTTTTTTTTATGTTTAGCCGCCTGTGAATTTTGAATCATTCTGTTGAAAGATGATGATTCACATCTCCTGGCGTTTTAAAAGAACTGATGATGTACTCCAACAGAATGGCTTGCTTTAAACCGTGGAACCAAGTCCCAGCATGTTCTGCTTCGGCCTCCTATAATATTCTCATTGCAGTGAACCTCAGCTGCAATTTGATACCCATGTAAGTACAGACCTTGAAGCTTATAGCAATTCACAATATCAAAGAAAATTCACTTCATGCTGCCCTGCTGAGAAACCAGTGGAGAAAGCCCATGTTCTGAATACTTTAATCGAAGCCACTTTGAAAAATTTATCAGACAAGTTAAAGTGGTTCTGTGCTGAAGTTTGAGTTTCGTCACAAAAAAGAGAAAAGAAAAAAAGTACAACAATTTGGCATTGACGGAAGATGAAAAGAGAAAGCTGGGAATTGCTCACAGGCTTTCATCTCAACAAGAAAATAATTATTAATAAATCACACTGTGTGGTTAGAGGGATATGGCTAGAAATAATTGCACTTACATTAAAATAAACTTACATAAAAGTGCAAGTTAGGCGAGAATTTTTTAAAAAAGATGCTATTCTACAAAACCAGCAGCAGTTCCTCACTTTTTCTGCACACTTCACTTCAAAAATAGCATAGTTTAAAATCAAATCTGAACCAAAAGACATCATTCTCATAAAATACTAAGTCCTTACACATCTATGTATGCTATGTGAAAGAAAAAACAAACATGGTCTTTAATTGTTCCACCTTGACACAATGTTATGTTGTTACATTTACCAAACCAATAATACAAAAACAAAGTCAGTAATATTACCATGCCAAAAAAACACAAGTCCTGTATTTATTTCTCTAATCAAGTCTCTTTTTTAATACCTTACCCCCCTTAACTTATTTCAGTCACTTTTTGTGTCATTTCCATCTTACAGTTTTTTTAATCCTCATCTCAATTTTTTGTGTATACACGTGTGCTTCCTGCTTCATTACTGCAGAGAATACCCAGCAGTTCCCCATGTATTGTTTGACTCCGTTTAATCGGTGAGATCTGTTATAAAACATCATCAGATACCAGCAGTATCCCAAACATCCCTTCCTGTTGTGCGCATGGTTTGTTTATTCAACCAAATGTGACGACTTGTGACCTCACTGGGACAAGCCAATTGTTCTATTAAATAAATAGGTTATATATTAACAGTTTTATCGCTCTTAGATAACCTTCCCAGTAGCACGAGCAAATATCTTGTGGTAAGCTGCTTGCTGCACAGTACTACTAATAGATTTGCCTTAAAAAAAACAATCACCACAAATTTCTTTGAGGGTATTAGTGCTGTAGTGAAGCCACCGAACCAGAAAAATCTACGGGGGACTTTTGCTGCTATAGGTCAAGATCACGCATTTCCAATCTGAAAGCAGGATTTCAATGCTTGTTCTAAAAACTTCTGCTCTCTTTCAAATATTCACTGTGTGCTAGTGTGAATGTGTGAAGTCACACTGGCACACCCAGTGTGACTTAAGCCATACTGGGTGTCCAAGTGAAGAATGTAAGCACGATTACTAAAAGTTTTTGTGGGAATGCAAGTAAAATTCTCACAAAAACTGAGAATGTGAGCACAATTATTAAATGTTTTGAGAACAAAAGACATGAAATCCTGCTTTCAGACTGAAAGTGTGTGCTCTCAACTTATGGCAGAAAAATTCCACAATATGCCTGCACCTAAAAGAACAATTCTTTAACGCATCCAAGATATTTGGATTAGATCTAAAGAAACCTTATGTGGCATTTACGATATATGTAGTCATTTAGAAACATTAAATCTTAATTTCTTGGATCTTCAGTACGTACTACTGCAGAAAAAACTTTTAAAGAGTAAAGCAAAAGTTTGATCTCAGACAGAAATTCCTGGCCAGCTGGTATAAATGCAACTACAGTCTGGGCTTCTCATTGCTAGGTTTTCCAGCGAGGGGCTTCAAGATGGTGGGAAATGGCTGAGTGGGTGTGTGCACAATTCCAACTGGGAGTCAAGGCTATTTATTGGCTGAGTAAGGATGTTTTTTTCCAGGTTGACACAGCCAAATCACACTTTGGAGCTGAATTTGTTTCATAACAGCTTTTTAAAGTGATAATCAAAAAAGTCACACCAATTCAACTCCGAACTGTTTGACGGAAGCGCAACTAGATTTTTGTAAAAAAGGTTATTGGATCATTTTCAGACTTTACTTGGACTTTTTACCTGAATCAGTCTTGAGGTTTGGGACTCTCAAATAGGATGTTAACAGTTTATCACAACTGTTTTATTTTGTTTTTATTAGATTTATAGTAATAGCCACAGTTTTTTCTCTAAATGAAGGCTGCATAAAATGACTTCAGGCTTTCACCAACAGCCTATTCACTCACTGTTAAGCTGATTTCACTAACAAAAGCTTCCAACTTCCCTAAATAAAAAGGTTTTTTGTTCTGTTCTTTTTAAAATTATTCAAAAAAATTTCCCGCTCACTATAGTTCGTCCTTTTTTTTTCTCGCAATGCAACACTCAATGGAAATTAGTGACTGTATGGAGGAAGTACTCCAATGAGAAGAACCACAATATGGTGAAGGATTGTACAAACATCACAGCCTCAATTGCAATATAGCACAATTGAAGTGTATTTTTAGTGGACAGGTTACAATACTTTGAAATAGGAATAATGCTATAAAGAAAAAAGAGGTAGAAAATATGCAATAACTGAAACTGGTAACCAACTGAGGTTTTTTGTTTGTTTTTTTAAGATTTTGCAGCCCAATATCACATTAACAAAAGGTTGTGGTGCATAAACAATATTTGCATTTATTACTAATCATGTTGAAATGTTACATGTTCGATCTACTCACGTAAGCATAACTAGAGATAATTACTAAGACATGCTTTCTTGCTTATGATTAGTATAAATTGCACTCATGAAGCAGAGCTGCTTTCATACAATGACAGTTTCTACATTTGCAGCTCTTTACGGGTCCAGAAGCTTAAGTTTTATTGGTCAATTATTCAGACAGTACAGGTAGTACGATTTAAATGGGCTGAATCTAAAATTGGTAGTGGTTTTTCCCCCTTTTTTCATGGTGAAATGTCAAAAAAAAAAAAAAAACTTCTCAGTTTATTCTTGCCAGTACACAATGGCTCTCATCCTGATTTTAAACAACGCAGATTTTAGGTTAGTCAGAGGCTCTGACAAGCCCTTCATTTCAACTGCTGGGCTACGGTTCCTCAGAAATGGCTCTAAAGATGTGCTGTCTGAGTACATCAGAAATCAAATTCTTGGTCGTTCCCAACGGGCTCCCAGTAAGGTGAAGTGAGAAGCTGCTTGACAGATAGTTGAAGGTTTTGCACCGGCTTCTACATTCAAAAAGGTACAAGAGAACAGAACTGCAGTCTCTTCGCCACACTTGATTCCCTTCTGTGCTACTGGCTTCATTTTTACAGCAGGTTTGTTGCATAGATGAATGTAGAAACTGAACTCTTTATTTTAGTTGCTTTACCACACTGTGTTGCATTGCACTTGTTTACCAAGCTTGACCCAGAGCATCTAACGTAAGAACCCTTTGGACCAAGAGGGTGCTGGTCCAAACTGAGCACAGCTGTCCACCAGCATTTCATGCTTCATCCTGCTAACATTGCAGAAAGATTGCAAAGTGCTGTTCTCTAGTTAGTGATACTTATAGAACTGCCAGGAGGAAAATATGATATGAAACCAAACCGTATAGAAAAGCTAACGGCTCCTATTACGGTAAGATGGGCTGGTTTACAGTTGCATGCACAACTGTCTTGAATAGAGCACAAACACCTTTTCAGAGGCCAAACAAGTAAAGGGGTTGTTTTACTGAAAGTAGTACCCAATATAAATACAGTTTCCATGCAAGTGAGAGATCATGATCTTCAGCACTTTGAAAAAAATAACTTGAAGCTTAATAAGAAACGCAGGCTGCGCGATTTATTTTTAGAGCAACATTAAGCTTCTGCAGCTCTGCAAAATGGTCCTGTGGTAGGCCGACTTGGTGTTTCAGATCTGAGGGTGACAAGCATAACACTTTGAAGTTGGGTCACTGTGATCGTGCTTGTTTTTGATTTTCTCTGGCTCAGAGTGCTTCTGTCAGACAGCACAGTCTCCGGTGCCATCGCACCACAGATAAACAAAAATAAGAAGTGTCTGCTCCCTCTCTCTGACTGTGGCATTATTTGCTTTCAACCTGGAAAACATTTGCTTTAAAACTAATGACTAACTTACATGTTTCCGGGTCTCGTCTCATTTTCTTCCTGGAACAGATTAGTTTGTTTCCCCTTCTCCCCTCCAAGTGATAATCTAAGCGTTATTGTAGTTAATATGCAACTATGCAAAATGATTAACTGGATTGGTCGATACCCGATTTCAGAACAACTCCTATCTTTTTCATTCCTTATTCTCGGATTGTTGTTTATGAAAAAATGAACAAACTGATCTGCACGTTCGAGTTCACACTTCCCTCCAATCAGTGAGATGAGATTTTCAAGCTGAGTTTCAATAAAGTCTTGGTTTAACAAGATTTTTTTTTTTCTTTTTATCTGCTGCACGGACTGAAGAAGCCCCAAATTAATCTCTGTGTGAGACATTAAAGTGCAAAGCTGTGAAGAAGCTACACAGAGTTTAATTTTAAACACATAGACCGCTTTGTATGAGGACGAGAGAAATCGATGTGGCCCACATCTCTTGGCTGCTTCTAAAATG
Organism: Poecilia picta; assembly: GCA_033032245.1. NCBI lineage: Eukaryota > Metazoa > Chordata > Actinopteri > Cyprinodontiformes > Poeciliidae > Poecilia > Poecilia picta. Next base: position 25,896,122 of record CM065354.1, read on the forward strand.
TTCTGGGTTTAACGTGCCTCTTAAAAGTGTTTGTTACTTCAATTTTTGTTGTATTGTGAAAGTGGTTTTTGGTGTTTATGTGATAAACCAACACAAATACAGGCCATAATAGTGAAGAAGCAGGAAAAGTATTATTTTCAAAAAGCTTTACAAATAGAAATATGAACGAAAGTGGCAATTAAAATCTAGTAAAACCAATTGCCTTCAGAATTCATTGAGTGAATAAACGAATAGAGTCCAAAAATGTGTAATTTACTGTCAGTGTAATTTCCAACTGCACTGTGAAGGCCTCAAAGGTTTATTAGGGGAAATTAATTAACAAAAATCATCATGAAGATTAAAGAAAACAGCAGATAGATGAGGGAGAAAGAGGTTTACATTTTTAAACATATCAGTTCTTTGGCAAAGAACTAGAAAGAGCTGATGATTTTAATCTTACTAGTAGCACAGGTAAACCTCGGAATAAAGGTAAAAAAAAATCTTAGCCTTCAGGTAACAGAAAATCTTAAAGTTTAAAACCAAAAAACAAACAAAATGAGCATACATAAGCAGAGAGCATTTCAAATGTAAATGACTTGCATTTTCCCCCCTCTCTTCCTCTCTTTATAAAGCCACGGGTCCATGTCCACCCTGCTTTAGCCTCTGGAGGCAACAAGGTTATTACCATGTGGGAGAGCAGACTTCACCCTGTGTAATTATGCTGGCAGCATCTGAGCTCTCCAAAGGCTCCGCTGCACTTCATTACATCTTCAAACCCCAAAGTGCTGCTGTTAGAAACAGCCATTAGGCAGAAAGTAACAAAAGCACAGACAAATGAGCAAGTGCAGACAGGACAACGTCAAAGAGAAAAGGTTTCTTGTCGTTATAAAAAAAAAAAAAACTTAACCAATTTTCTGAAAGAGTGTGGAGCGATTACATCTTTTTCTATACAGCATCTCAAATAACTGGAAGTTATTACTTCTTACCTCCAAAGAACAGGCTTAAAATTCCAGTCTTTAAGCTTCCTTATACATCCTACCCTAATCCTACAACTGCTCCTACATAATGACATAATGAAAGACTTTCCCCTCCCATCACTTCCACAGCTCACCTTCTTTCCTCCCCCCATGTCTTCCCTGTGATGTGACCTACATTCGACTGCAGCGACGTGCATGTGGATGTAAGTGCACACACCGCACCACTGAATACATTTGTGCACATTTGCTCTAAAGTATTTTAATACCAAACCTTACCCGGGTAAAGAACAGAATTTCCTGCTGCATCCAATGTTGCAGTGACAGAAAATATGTGCAGTCGCTCTACTACCGCACGACCGGCCAGATTTTCTATGCGAATGTGACTTACTACCAGCAGCGGATCAGCCATCTCCTCACCACAGACACCTAGCATGAGGAGGTGAGAAAACACTGCAGGCGATGTAGCTCATTCCAGCCATCCAAGTGGCTGCCAATCACGCACATTTGGGCTTGCAAACGCATGGCTGAAGCATGTAAAAACACAGCAGTGGCAAAAAAAAAAAAAACAAGAGAAAAAGATAAACAGGCAGCAATAAATACAGCGAAACATATGCATTTTAGGTTTTTCCAGTAGTAAAATGGAACAGAAGCAAGAAATATGGAGTCAGGTGTGCAAAGTGTGATCCGACACCAACTTGGAGAGACTTGCAATTTACATCAACAGAGGTTTCTATTTTCCATTTCCACTTGTGCAGATGGCAGAGATGTCAACACAAGGTTTTCCACATAGAAGCATTGACACCAAGCAATTAGTATAGAATGTTCTGCTTTATATGAACAGCAGGATCCCTGCAGCCCAGCAAACATCCACTGCTTCTAGCTTCTTAAAAAATGTTTTTAATGTGGACATATCCTAGATTAAAACGGTAAAATGTCATTAAATATGCCCTTATGATCAGAGGCGGTCCTAGCCTGTTAGGGACTGATCAGTATTGTTTCAATGCTTTTAATAATTTTGTTACTATTATTACCTTTTCTCTTATTTCTAGCTTTCTAAAATATATGTAACGAATGCTAAATATAATTTTTACTATGCGTTTCTGCGTAGAGGGAGTTGGTAGGTTTTACTTTTGTATTTTGTTTTTCAACCAAAAACAGAACATGCCTTTATACGCCAAATGCAAGTTTCAATTGGTTGTACATCCTCAATAAATAACAGAATATTCTGCTATTTGTTTGATCTGTCAAACTGCATATAAAACAAAAGTGCCATTTCTGGAGAAAAAAAACACCAATTATAGATGTTATAGTTGTACATTTGTGGCATTTTCTGGTTACATTGTGATGAAGATTCATGAACACCTCAATATGTTAAAAGCAACAGGATAAAAATGCAAAAGATATAAAAACAGTAAAAAAAAAAAAATACATATTTTGAAAGGTTTTCACTTTAAAGACACTGAATTTGATACAGTTGGTGTTTCTTTGTCATCATTGTCACATCTTTTTAACGCAAACCATTCCCCACAATAATGAACCTTTCAAATAACCTCAAAAGACTAACATGCACTTACTTACTAATTATTCTCTTACAAAGTTGTCAGGTTGAATGTATTATCCGCCAGAGTCTCCATGAGACGTACAGCTGCCAAACGTGTGTGATTGTGAGTAATTTGATTAGTGAGACTAAAACACTTGCACTTAAAGACGAAACCGGAATTATGATGTAATATGAAACACCGTGGAAAAAAAGAACCGGAAGATTTTATTTACAAAAGTTGTTTGCTGTATTAACTTCTGAATTAGAAAGTTTGATTTTAACCTGATATTTTTCCAAATCAGTTTGGAACTAAAACAGACACTCATACACCCTTGTTCTTTATTTTAATGTTTTTAGTTTCACTTTTGGCCTTTGTTCATTAGTAGTGTGAAGAACAGCAGTGAGAGAAGGGGAAAACATGCTGAAAATGATCAACGGTCTGGAATCAACCTAGGGAATACGGTGCGGCTGCTCTACCACTTAGCAATTTGACGCTTATTGAAAATAAATTGCATAGTTTGTCCTTCTGTGGCAGAATCTCTTAGTATCCAGGTTTACCTTGTCAAAAAGACAAATTAAATCATTTATTCAGATGCTCTGCTAAAAATGTTTCCACATCATTTCCCATCTAATAACATTTTACATGGGTTTAAACACGATGGTTATTTATGATGTGCTCAAATTATGTACACAACAGGTTAAATGGAGATGGAAGGTGTAAAACTTGCTACAGAGAAGTGGCAGACTATGCCGTGGTTTATTGTGCATTCTCATCTTGTTTTTTCCCCCTCAGTACTTAATGATCACCTGACAACCCAGAGATGAACATTAAAATCTTTGTGGAGTTTTGAGTTCCCAAATAGCTGAATTACTCCAATCTTGTCAGCAACTCCAAATATTCTGCATAGTAACGCAAGTGAAGGGCAGACGGTAAATCTGCATAATGTATCAGGTCATTAAGTAACGTTGTTATAAGTTAATTGCTGTGATATTTGCACTTAAAGGGGCAGTATTATGCATTTTCTAGAAACATAGTGCCATTTTATAGCACAATCAAGAAGCTATATTATCTTCATCTACAAATGCAACTTATAATAAATCTGACTTTGTAATTTACTGCATTGAAATTGGGCTTCCGTCTTTCTGCTTTCAGAAAATCATCACAACATGACTCCTCTATTAACACTTTTTTTTGCAACGACAAGTAGCTCGCAGGATGAACTCAGCAGAACGGAACCACCAGGTGTTTGCTAATTGCTGCTGACTAGTCTGAAGGAACTGAGTGAGAGAGGGTTGAGGGTGAGGAGGGCTGCTCTGTGAAGCCTGGAAGCTTGGAAATGCAGCTCCGAGGAGGAGCTTCGTCCTCGAAGGCGGCGCTAGGTCCAACCAGACATTTTGCACAGCTGAATGGTTGCCACCAGAGATTAAAGGGTTTCTTAAACACCCATGAAAGAATCAAGGCAACAATCCATGTTATTTCCTCATCAAAAACACACCTGATGCATAGCCAAAAAAAAGTTGATTTTACATAGTACTGCTACTATAACTAACTTTAAATATAAGTGCCTCACAAGACATCGTTTTATTAGATTTTATTTTAAATGTTCATAGAAATCGCCCTCTCTTAGCTGGAGATGTCATTAAGTATGCTATATGCATAGCAGTTAAATGACCCAAAACGGGTAAAAGAATGAAATCCGCTTCAAGACGACCTCCTTTTACAAGCTGGTTACAGCATGACGGAGCTTCATGCATATTAAGTAGGTGTCCATGTTCATTATGTAGCCCAGGACTGACAGACATTCAAAAGCTGCCATGGTTTTGTTAATTAAGACTATGAGAAAGACGAGGTTAATTAATGAGCAGAGGGTGAGCGCTGATATGTTTCCATCATGAGATCTGACTAAACTAGGATGTCATATCTGTACAGCAAAGGTACATGCGATTAGCAGTGAAAGCCAAATCTCTACAAGTCAAATAAAGATCACACATTAATTCTGGAGAGGTGCAGAGGTCACCTTAAAATGTACATTTTACTTTTTTGCAATAAGATGCTCCCCTCCCCCATTACTCTGGTTCTCCCATGGAGGTAAAGGGATCAAACTTAAGAGTTGGCCTCACACTGCTGTAAAAACAGATCCTGCAAGGTCAGAGCAGAAAGGATCGACTCCATTAAAGACAGACTCCGCTGAGGCAGATTAGGTCTGTCCTGTCCTCTCTATCCGCCTTCAGCTTCAGGAGTGATTACATCAGTGAGGCAAAAAATGTCTATTTTTGCAATGTCGCTCTTAGAATCTCATTAATCTTGATCTGAAGGCGCAACTACACCCAATGAAGACCAAAAGTGAAGGTAGGGGCAAATCTGTTACACACCAACATCCAGAGTCCATCTGTGGAAGAAAACCCTACAAATATTTCTTTTTTTGGGGGTGGGGGGTTCACAGAGGCAAAACAAGACTCCAAGCAGTCGCTACACCAAATGAACGCAACAAGAATTTCAAAGAAATTATGAAAAAATAAGCGGTGAAATAAAACCTGAGCAAGATTGCTGCTCCGCTGTGCAGGTTCATTTCATCTGAGCAGGTCATAACATGTTCTTGCACGTTGCCACTTCGTGTTTATATTTAGAGTTTAACAGTGCGAAACAGTCAAGATAAAGTTGTCATCTGGACACGTTTACACCTGTTCAGTCTGAAAAAAACAACAACAAAACTTAAAATGTACAAGTTAAACAGGAATTGACAATACTTGGATATTAAAAGTTTAGTCTTTACCAAGTAAAGACATCTAACAAAAACATGGTTCTGGAAAGTGCTGAGTCATTGTGCGACCTAAATGCAACAAATGGCAAATCATACAGAGGCAGCAGTTCTTAATGACAAGTTCTCATAGCTAAACAGGGTAATCTTTAACACATGCTGTCAAACTCAAGGTCCTATGAAAGAAATTCAGCCCTGCACTTCACATTATGGCTGCCGAATGCAGCTGGGAGCACGGACACACACAGCCAGCCATAAGCAGGTGTGAGATCACCACACTATGAAAACCTGGGGTAAAAATACTCCGGTTTTGTAATACATCTAACTTCCAACTGCTTTTATTTAAAAACTAAAAATGTTTACTTGTGGCGCTGCTAAAACACAATGTCAATTTATGCTGTTTTTTTCACTCTACAACACCTCTATGCTTTCAGTTTGAGGTTATGTGGGCAAGTTACGTTTTGCAGTGATGTCAAACACTTTTTTTGGTCACTGAATAACTGCTAGACCATTTGTGAAAAAAAAAGGTCTAGCAAATGTACAGGCAAATGCACATTATTGCATGTGCAGCTATACATACACACACACACACACTATTTAGGTTTTACATACATTCCTTAATGAGCCTATTCTCGTAATAACGAAGAAATAAGGCACACTAACTATACTCATCTATGCATCACTGCAGATAAAAAGACAACAGGTAGCTCAAGACAAATCTAGAGGGAGTGCATTTTAACTCCAAGAACAGTCTCACTTGATAAATGTTAAGGTTTTGTTTTTTTTGTAAGTTTAACAGTTTCATCAAATATTCCCTCACAAACGAAACATTTAGTCATAAAAACTGATGAGCACCACTCAGGCTGCATGTGGAAGATTTAAAAGTCACATTATGAGTGAAATGAAGAGCATTTGTCTGGCAAAAGAAAAGTTATATTCCTGAAAACCTACATCAGAGTGAGCAAGACACCGACCCTTATGACTATGGTCCGTATAGTAAGTGTTTCCAGAGTGTAAGAGCACTATGAAAGTGCTATGGAAATTCTGTCTGTTTAATATTAACCACGACCAGCTGAAGCAAAAGAACTCACCTCCTTTTGTTTCAATGTGGTCGTTTCTGTCGTGAGACCCAATTCGTTTGTTCTTTGCTCAATGCAGATTAATAAAATTGACACTGTGCCTACATGGACATTTAATTAAAGAAAATTTATTATATTATTTGTGATTGAAGGACAATAAAAAAGATGGAAACGTACCTAATGTGTTGTCTGTTCTTTTGTCTCTGGGAGTTTAAAAGACAGGAAAAACCCTGCTTTGTGTATTCTTTCTATTGAACTCGCTTTCAGTTATATTTATCTTTTGTTGTTTTCTTGAAACATAGAATGAAATTGTAGCCACTGCAAAAGCAGAAACTGGTAAGACTCCCGTACCGATGAAGGGATTTTGCATGTCCAGGTTAATGTGTATATTTCTGCTAACGGGGATGCTAACAGGACTCGATCACATCAGCAATTTTACAGGCAGGCTGCTACATTTGCTAAAAAATTCATGTCCAGGTGTCCAGAGAAAGCCTAATATAATCCACAGCTCCATAGCCAATTTCAGAAAGCTTAACCTCTTCATAATCTGTCTGAACTCTGGAAATTTACTTTTGCACACAGCCTGAGATCAACAGCTACTTTTTTTTAACAGAAAAAATATAAAAGCCACGCTGCAATAAGCTGCTGAAACATCCTTCTTCCCATTTTGGGGAAGACTGACCATCAGGATTGGACTGCAAGCCTCAACAATGTCTCCTTTCAGGTATTTTACAGCTTGTTACAATGCAATGCAATGGATATGCGTTTCTCGTGTCCTCTAAATGCTTGCACACTCCGCCAGAAAGGAGTGGGCACAGCTGGTCCTGATGACTCGAGCGCGCCGGCTTTTGAAGACTGACCTCAGATAACTGCTGGCCTCGTCACTTAGAGCGCCTCTGAAATTACACCTCCAGCTTCCCTTGGTGCCCACAGAGTCCCACCACACAGTCGGGAGTTCGTACAGTCGGGGACAAAAGAAATGAAACTCCAACTACAGCCAGCAGTAAAATTATATGAGCTTTAACTAAAAGGACTTTGAGACGTATACCCAGTAAATCCATGCTGACTCATGAAGTCCTGAGCCCCTGGACCATGTTCTTTACAGTAAGCTTGGAAAGCTTATGACGTATCATTAACTCCAGTGTTGAGAAGGTTGGGAATAGCAGATTATTCAAGCAGAAAATCATTTTACAAGACACATACAAGGCTATCCTCCCAGAAAAAGAAGCTGTATGGATGAAACATAACAATTTATGAAGTTAGAAAAAGAGATTCTTACGCCAAAAGTTAAATGAGGATCGATTTCTTTTCCTGGTGACTCTGTATCTGATTTAACTCATAAAGTGCTCTCTCTGACCACTGATCAGCTAAATATTGAGACTTTAGTTGTGCATGTTGGAGCTAATGATCTGGCAAAGCAAAAATCTGAGATTCTGAAAAAGGACTTTATCACTCTTTTGAACATTATGGGAAAATTAAAAATGGAGTCATTTCTCAGTGGTCCAATTCCATCACCTCAATGGGGAGACAAGAAACACTCTGGGCTGGACATGATAAACAAATGGCTAACGGCCTGCTCTGCCAGCTCAGTGACCTTCATCGATGACCTCAGGATGTATTGGCAGTGTTTTCACTTCTTTGGAAGAGGTGGACACAATCTTAACAAACATGGGATAAAGCTGCTCACTGCAAACCTTTTTCATTTTAACAAGAACAGCAATGCGATCATCGCTTCAGAAGAACAGACTCAACCATGTCTGACTAGGATGGAACCCTCCGCTTATCAGAAGCAAGCTATTCCAAAACATCGACTGGAGACAGAGCGGCTGGTTCCTCTCCTCCTGCCTCCTTCTCCACTCATTTACTGCAGTCACAAAATACGTATGAAGAAATGTCTTCTGGACCCGAGTTTCTCAAATTTACAGATGGAATGAATCAGCATGTTCTCCTCGGCACTTCCCTCCTTAATACTCACTTCATTTAAACCATGGGTCTCTGACTCCCCAGAGGATCCACCGCTCTGTGTTTCTGAGGTCTGAGACCGGGGTCCAGATATCATCTTTGCACCCGTCTTCCTCCTCTGGTTCTGCTCTGCATCCCCAGAACCAGAACCAAACATGGAGTAGCAGAATTCAGCAAATATGCACCACAAATCTGGAACAAGCTTCCAGAAAACTGCAAAACCGCTGTAACACAGAGTGCCTTCAAATCCAGACTAAAACCCACCTGTTAAGAGTTGCTTTTGAAACATAATCGATAAAGAATTTAACGATGGCACTTGACTTAATGTAATGTTTTGATTGTCGATTCTGTGTTGCATGACTTTGTGTTTTTATGATGTGAAGCACTTTGAAATACCTGGTTGCTGAGATGTGCTATACAAATAAAATTTGATTGATTTAAAAGTGTATTGCTCCATAATTTAGAAATGTACATGAAAGATTTTATAAGCGAAAGAAGAAAAAAAACTGAAAGAAAGAGAAAATGCTGACAACAGAAGCTATGCTCGTATGATTAAATGATCTTTTGATGTCATGTTTTGTTTGGATTAACACAAACCAAATTCGTTCTGGTATTTTATCGCGATGCTTTACTTCCCAAACAAATTACTGAATGGAAGAAGATGGTTCTCTGACACTGATTTTTACATAAACTGATTTAAGAATATCTCAGACTGACACAAACCAAAGACCCAAATTTAATCTAGAGGATCTCGCAGAGTGTGAAATTTAATAAACGAATGGTGTTATTGTTGCTGAACAGACAAAAAGCTCAAAAATAAGCCTTTTTCAATCTGACATTCACCGATGCAGATCAACCTAATGGCTACCGAATGTGTGGGCATGATGTCACAATGAGCTTTTCATTATGAAACTGCAAGAGCAATATTCCTTGTATTTTCACAACAGGATGAATGGCTTGGTGCCACATTAACAGATTGTCTAGCACAGTAGTCGTAATATAGAATATGCTGTCCTTATTATTCAAGTCTGATGGAATTTATTCTTAAAGAAAAATAAATAAAGATAAGAATAATAATAACACAGAGCTACTCGTGGAACTTCTGGTCACAAAATAAAAAAGGACCAAAACAGAGAGGATATGGTGAAGCAAAGTTTATCAAGCTTTGACAAATGGTGGCCTTGCTGCTGTAAATGCCAACAAAACCTTCACGAGTAAAATCATTTTCAGATTCCCTTTATTCCCACTAGGAATGAGCCTTTATGAGATTCTGTCAGAATGATAACCTTGTGCAGAAATATCACACTCTCCTGACGGTACTATAAAACAAAAAAAACTAATTCGGAGACTATGATTAAACAGTTGTATTTTCTGCTGCGGAAATAATAGCACATCCCTACATAAATGCTTAAAATTATGACTTGAATGTAGATATTTTGGTGCTAGTGAAAGAGCACAGGTGAGCGAGTTCTGCTGCATTAAAATCAGCCAGAATCGTCTTAAATATTAAGGTTGAAATCTTTAGACCAGCGGTTCTTAACCTGGGTTCGATCGCACCCCTAGGGTTCAATGAGTCGGTCTCAGGGGTTCGGAGGAGCTTCTGCCGTTTAGATAAAGACACACTTGCATAAAGTCATGATGACGCCCCGCTTTGCCATCACTTGCTGCAGAGGATCACGTTACATTGCTTAGCCAATCAGAGCTGCGGAGGAGGAGCTCTGATTGAAGGAGCTCCACTCTCAGCATGGATTTGAACTTGTGTCTTTATTTACTTCAGCAAAGGTCACAGTTTTTGCCAAATTCTGTAGCTTTTGGTGTACTTCTAAATCTGATTCTTAGTCGCATCTTTTCGGGGTCGGTACTGCCTCTAGTGGCGTGGGGGTGGTAACACAACTAATATAATTACATTACTAAATCAGAATACCTCAAAGTCTTTATTATAAATTTTTCTTTCTCTTAAGAATGTAGAGCTAATTAAATGATCTAAACCTTAAAGTGGTTCCAGTTTCTCTCGATGGTCAACCTGTTGAAACTGTGGAAAATTTTAAATACCTTGGGTCGTTCCTGGACAGTCAGCTCAACTTTGCTGAAAACACCGACTATATTTTGAAGAACTGTTCTCAGAGACTCTACCTTTTAAGAAGACTTGGTGATCTCAGGGTGACCCAACTAGAATCTAGTCTTGAATTTGGGGGGGGTGGGGGGGAAGAATCATTTTATTTATCACTACAGAAGGGTTCAGTGAATGCGCATATAAAATTGGTGGGTTCGGTACCTCAAAAAAGGTTAAGAACCACTGATCTAGATGGTAAATTTGCTGATGAGGTCAAAAACATATTTTTTTCAGTCAAGTTTTAAAATGTGAATACAGCATTTATTGCTATAGTAAAATCAACCGTGGAAAAATACACAATGTCTGACACAGGAGAAGTACAACACTGACTTTATGTTGATTTCTACCACTGCTATTTTTCAAGATGTCCACTTAGCAGTTTTCAGGTGTAAACAAATTACTAACTTGGATTTGTTCTGGTTGGGGGTGGGGGGGGGGTTATCTGGAGAGGGGACGCCATCAAACCCAGAAGAAATTAAACTTCAGAAAAGAAAAGAAAAATCTCTTCCTCGCTCACTCTTCTGCATGAATCAGTTCATCTCATCTGACGCTAATGAGAGGAGTGGCCCTATTACTGGATCATTATCACTCACATGGATCATGCATTTCATCAACTGCCAGTTTTAGAATCCTTATTGTTGTGAAGCACCTGGAGCAAAAGATCTCAACCTGCAAAGATTAACCCAATGACTGATGCTTCAGCATTTGTCATAAGTCACACGGCCGCAAGTTTATTAATACTTGACATGGATGCGGGGTTTTTAGAAAAGAACTTTAAATCTATGTCCATTTATGGAATAGAGAAAGTCGCAGATTGCTAATCGGACCTGCCACAATTACAAATCGTTTTAATAGAAAAGGAAAATCTGATCCAGTTTCCAACTTGTTGTAAATAAATTAAAGCCACTTTTGAGTTTGAGAAAAAAAATGTTTGGTGAAAATGAAAGGAATTGTACAAAATTAAAAATCTTCCAAATAAAAAGATTTCAAGACACTTTGAATAACAAACTACAAAATACAAAAAAAAAAACTCCAGTTAGTCATTTTAAAAGGAATTGTGAATTTTTTTTTTCACAAATTATGTTTAACATCAATTTATTTTCCTAACTGAAATGTCCTCAAAGCTCAGATTTTTAGACTTTTTTAAAATATATTTTCAGTGTGAGATTACACCTTAGTGATTAAAGACTAATTTATTTTAGTGCTTTTAGCAGGGCCTGATAAATGTGGAATGCTCTTTGTGTAGCTCGTTGATTTATGGAAACTCTGTAAAATACACAACCTTGATGAGCTCTGCTCCAGCCTTTCAAACAAGAAGAGAAGGCATCTGTTCTGCTTACAGAAATATTTTTAGCTGGTAGTCTTAGACTGAACTCTCCTTTTTGCCGTCTACTCTAAAACACTGCACACATGAAAGTTGTGAAACGTCTCTCTTTTCTGCCGCTCTCAAAGCAAAATAATCTTCTCTCCTTGCAGGGTGCAACACAAACCTCCAAAACTAAGACCAAAAATTAGTTAAAGGGATTGTTTTAATCGTGAATAAACAGAGACGAGCATGCACCGAGGAAAAAAAAAAGAAACATGAGAATAGGGTGTTTGCTTTAATGCGGTTTGGCGCTGCAGGATAAAGCTCCATTGTTGTTAGTGTGCACCCAGAGAACAGCTCTCCTGCACACCTGTACTCTGCTGTCTTCGATTTGCACACACAGAGGGAGAGCATCTCATTTCAGACAATAAGTATCCAGCTGCAGAGACAAACGGATCCCAGACAGCCACCAGAAATAATTATAGTTCTATGCCAGGCGTAAAATGGATATTTTGGTATGTTTGAAGTGCAGTTGGGTGATGTGTGTATGAGTATTTGTAGTGCAGATCACCTTAATATGGAAAGTCAGGTAAGACCATGAATAAGACCATCAATTAATGCAAAAATAATGTGTAAAAGCATAAAAATCGATTTGAAGTGCAAGAAGTTTATGGTTTTGCACTTCCTATTCTAACAACCCCATTCTGATCAGCAGGGTTTCCTAAAAGAACCTGGGCTGAGTTTCTAAACTGAAGGCGTCCCGACCACCATCAGTTACACACAGACATTTCACATGTCAACCCGCAGAATTGAGGAAATTGCCCCATAATGCAGATTAGCAGTAATTATGAGAATTGATCCATTTCAATAGTGAATATTACAGAGGAAGACATGTAGACGTCTTGCAGCACTAGATAACAGATCTGTCATGTACAGGAAACCACAACGTTTCCTGTACAGTTTTTTTCATGTTTTCCTTCTGGTAGCAGAGTTACAGATGGCTGGTGTTTATATTCAATGGGCAAGAAGTGAAGAGTTGACCAGTCCACACATCAGACAGAGATCCATGTGTGCTTACAGCTGCACATTTTAATGGTTCAAACACCAAATCTACCTCAACATGCTTTAATACGCACAGGGGAAACCGCCTTGGCACTATCACAGCAGCTAGCATCTAAGCTTGCTGCAATAAGCAATTAAGAATTTAATTGCATGATAAATTAAGATGAGCTCGCAAATTTTCATTCAGATGATTATTTTTTGAAGGGCAATTTTGATCGCAGAGACATCATAATCCATTTCATTTATGGTTCCTAAGTGGTTTTTATTTCAATCTTTTTCCATCGTTTTATTTTGTACATTTAAAAAGTTTAAATGTACATAGTTAATCCCATTATCATTACATTACTTGAAAATGGTCTCAATACAACATTACCGAAATACTGGGACAATTTAGCATCTGGCAGAATTTGTTATTGTGACAAAATATTTCTACTAGGCCAACTAACATCTGCGGTCTTTTGTATTGCTGCTCTTTTGGTTAAAGCCAACGAACGGGGCTCCTAGATTGGCTGCTTTGTAAATGTCAGCTCATAATTATTTTTGGCTTCCCACACATTTCCATTGGAATATTTTAGAAAAGCTGTTTGAGAAAATTTGGAATTGCATTCCACTGAAAAATCTGCCAATAGGTGACTGTATATATCAACAACAATCAGTAAGATAAAATTAAATATCAAAATCCATGATGAGTTTAGTTTAGTTCTAAAATCATATTGTGAGTCTAGAGTTGAAAACAATCAGCTTCACCATATAAGGGCTGCGATGTAACTGATGAACTTTGATAGCAAAGGTGGAACTAGTGGAGGGTGTCGTTGTAGAAAAAAAAAGAAGATTTAAACTCCCGCTCTTCCCTTATTGTAGTCAAGAAAACAACAATAGTCTGGCATTTCAGTGCAACTTTTTTTAAACCAAAGTAAACAACCACTTCCCTGTTTTTGTTCCTACTGAAATGGAAGACGCGTACTAAAAAACAACCTGCCCGTGCAGCTTACAGCCCGAACGAACACAAATAAGATGAGACTGCACAATTTTATTTATTTATTATATATATATATATATTTTTTTTTTTTTTTTTTTTTTGTCGTTGCACAGTTCTGACAACATTGCAACTGGGGTCCGTGATGCTGCATCAAGGGGACAACAAGCAGCTTCTCCTCAAGTTCCACAGAAGTATTCAGGCAGGCCTGATTTCACTATGGGGCTTATGAATGAAGTCACTTTCCCCAGCAAGAAAAACCCCATAATGATTCATTGTCGTCGTACAGAGTAGCGGCAGCCACTAACTGGGAAACAGTGAACTGTCCTGCTTGTGTCAATAACGCCTCTCCTTTGATTAAACCATTTGTCTCAATGAGACAAACGCGCTTAAATCAACCGCTGTGATTCTGAATAAGGAGATCCAGCGAAGTAAAGGAGGCAAAAACGCGTTCTCTGCATCAAAATTCATTTGGAGCCGAACCATTACCAGCCGAACATCGAGCATGCACATCACCTCTGGATGTTGTTCCGAGTCTCGCAACAAAGCGCCCCGGAGCACCAAAAAAAAAAAAAAAAAAAAAAAGGCATGCAAATCTACACAGAAACCAAAAGCAGAGCGAACAAAGCCTCACCTAAACGCCTCCTCGCTGCTGTCTGGATGCTGCTGCTGGCCGCCGCTTCATTATTCCGCTCCCGTTCGCCTTGTTGCACAGCGAGCATGCGGCTCGGCTCGGCTCGGCTCGCCTCTGCCCTCCCTCCGTTCACTGAGCTGATATCCACTACAACTCCGAGCCGAGCGGCTGTGTTGTCTGTCACATTGTTGCTGCCCTTTTTCTCTCTCTCTCGCGTCCAAATCCGATTTTTTCTTAAAGAGGCGGAGCCAGAAAGAGACGTTTTTGTTTCCTGCCAAGCACCGAGGCAGCTTGAAAGGGGAGGGAAAGAAAGGAAGGAAAAACGACCAAAAAAAGAAAAAGGATGGTCAGTAAAAAATATCTGTCAACCTGCAAATGCAAAAGGAAAAAATTAAAATTAATAAACTGATAAATATTGCTAATATTCTTTTAGAATAATTTAAATATGTTATCGTAAGACATAAATAATTTGTTGAGCAAATTTAATTTGGACCTCAATATTCTGGGACATTGTTTATTTAGGTGATTAAATTTTACGTGTGACCATTTTCTGTTAATCATTTTAATGATTTTCACTTACAGCTCAAAAGTCAGTTCTGAAAATTTGAGTAGTCTGTATTATGCTGTACTCTTCCACTGGAATGTAAACATTTAACATCGCCAACCACAAGGCAACAAAGCCTTATTTTTTACTATCCAAGCAATGGCAATGAAAGTTAGGTGGAAGAAAAAAGTGGTACGGGCAAAGTTTCACAAGCAAGCCAAAGCTTTATAAACTACTGGTTTCACTTGTTGGGTCTATTTGACAGCATGTCCTTGTATTGTGAAGTCCATACATCCATCCATTTTCTTCCGTTTATCCAGGGTCGGGTCGCGGGGGCAGCAGCTTCAGAAGGGAGGCCCAGACTTCCCTCTCCTCAGTCACGTCTTCCAGCTCCTCCGGGGGAACCCCAAGGAGGGAGATCGACAGGCGGTGAAGAGTCCGTCGTGGTGAAGAGAGAGCTGAGTCAAAAAGCGAATCTCTCAATTTACCACTCTCATCTATGGTCATGAGCTTTGGGTCATGACCGAAAGAACGAGATCACTGATACAAGCGGCCGAAATGGGTTTCCTCCGCAGGGTGGCCGGGCTCTCCCTTAGAGATAGGGTGAGAAGCTCGGTCATCCGGGAGGGACTCAAAGTAGAGCCGCTGCTCCTCCACGTCGAGAGGAGCCAGTTGAGGCTCGGGCATCTGGTCAGGATGCCTCCTGGACGCCTCCCTGGTGAGGTGTTCCGGGCACGTCCCACCGGGAGGAGGCCCCGAGGAAGACCCAGGACACGCTGGAGGGACTATGTCTCTCGGCTGGCCTGGGAACGCCTTGGGGTTCCTGGAGGAGCTGGAAGAAGTGGCTGGGAAGAGGGAGGGACCTCACCAGGGAGGCCTCCTGGACGCCTCCCTGGTGAGGTGTTCAGGTCCCACCGGGAGGAGGGGAAGACCCAGGACACGCTGGAGGGACTATGTCTCTCGGCTGGCCTGGGTACGCCTTGTATTGTGAAGTATGCATCATAAGTATTTCTGCAAAATGTATTTCATATGAATTATTGAACAATGTAGTGTTGCATTGAGGATATCAGTGTGTGACTCAGCCGAGGTGTTTAGGAAGCCCAGGTTGCTCTCATAGCGACTTGCTGCTCACATGCATAATTGGTTGTGGTGTCTCTCATCTTCGTCTCGCCAATAGACAGTCGGTCTCCTTTGGGGCTTTGGTCAGATCAGTTTGTTCAGTCAAGCACAGTGATACAATGATCAATTAAAGCAGATACTTTTACGGTGTGGGCAAGCGCCAGATCCTGCTGGAAAATGAAATCAGCGTTTGTATAAAGCTCGTCAACAGAGGGGAAGCATGAAGTGCCTCAAGATTTCCGCTGCCCTGCCTCTGGACAAGACCTTTAACTAATACTGGAAGATGATGTGACTCCCAAAATCACTACTAACTATGAAAACCTCAACCTACTTGGAGTCTCCGCAGGGTCAATGGCAACATTTCACTTTTGTCCTCAGTTGAGATAAGAGGCTCTGACACTGCCTGTTGTACTCAGATTTTTAATACAATATTATAATTGTAGCCCATGTTTTACACTAATCTGTGTGGTGATTAACGTAGCACTGACTGCAGCCACATTTCATGTTTTGTTAATCTCCCCCAAGCTTTTGAATCAACTTTTAACTATGTTGCTTTTGTACAATTTACTACTACACCATTTTTCCCTCCATTTCACTTCCTGTTAATACGTTTAGCAAATACAATTTGTGTCTTACTCTCCATAAATGACTTTCTACCGGCCAAATGCCAAGTCAGCTGTCTTCCCCATGATTATGTGGACTCTCTTGTGTCAAACGTCCTGTTATTGGTCATATCTAGCACTCAGACATTTGGAGAAAGTATATTTGGGGTGTTCATTAGCTTTACGTCATAAATGTAAAAATATACATAAATAATCAGTTGAACAATATCACTTTGTGTGATTGATCTATAGTAGCTTCCCTTTTTGAATTGAATTACTGCAATTAATTAAATGTTTGATGATATTATAATGAACTGGGAGTTGTCTTTATGCAAACATCCTCATTACACAATATCGTGAAGTAAGACTTTTCTTCTAGGAGGTTTGTCCTGCTCATAACTAATCACTTTGGCAAATATTGTCCTAACTTAATTGTCAAATGTCAAATGAAAATACTTCTCTCTTGTCTGTAGAGCAAACAGACTGTTGAACAAACAAAGCGTTACACCTTTCCCACCGTGCTGTGCCTTTAGCATGCAAGAAAATTCGATGTAAAAGCTTTGTTTTCTACGGAGTCTGGAATAACACAAGAGATTGATTAAAGCCTGCAGTCGGCCTCATGTCCAGATGAATCAACGACAATTATCATATGTTCATCTACAAGAAGATAACTGGTAGTAAATATGCCATTTTTGGTCATGACGACACTTAATGATAGTCAAATTAAAGATCAATAAGTGAAGGTGGTGATTCTTGATTTTATGTGTAAATTCTAATGGTAGCTCTATGGCAGAATTAAAACATGTGCTGCAGTAACTGCAGTATTTACATTTAAGCACCTTTTTGTGCTAATTTTTCTTTTTAAGAATTTACCTGAAGGCAGATTTTCACAAGACAGTATTATTTAAGACATCACTCACCTATTTTAAACATGTAAAATGCATCTTACACAGTGTTCACACTCACGTCTTTGTGTCCATCATTCTTCCTGTGGCTGAGAAAGACATGACCTTTAACATTGATTTCGTTTACAGACTTGATGTAGGACAAGTTAGAAAATGTTCTTTCCTTTTCATCTTTGCCTCAGTGTTAGGTGATAAGGCAAAAATACTCAAAAAATGTCTTGGGTAATGCATTGAGTTTGTCTTCTTGTTGACGTTATTTAGCATTAACACTACCTACTGGTATGGACATAGATAGATATCTATCTGTCTGTATAAATATATGTACACACAACACATTGACTTTCACTATCTCTGCCATAGTAGGAGGTTTATCCTATTTCCACATGAGGGCAGAGCATCATGTCAAGCATCATGTTAATATTTCTACAACAGATAAGGGAACTCTAAATGGTCATACAGAATCTCACTTCAAAACCTCTCTATTCAAATCAGTTTGATCTAGTTTACTGACATTTATGTTAACACGTGGGGTTCAGCAGAAGCAAAATCAATCTTCTTCAATTGCCATCTCAGTCCCCAGACTTAGTAAATCCAATAGGAAACCTGTGCAGTGTCGTTCCTAGAAGTATTTCAATACTTCTAGGAACAAATTGTATTCAAAACCAAAAACAGAATTTTGGGTGTTTTATTGTGCCGTTTTTATATATTATGGCCAACAGACATACAGATAAATTAATACAGAAAGGCACCAGAGTGAAAAGCCGCAGGAAAGATTAAGTGCTATCCTGTTGGCAAAAGGGAGTTGCACAAAGTATTGACAGCTAAAGTACCAATAAGATTGGTGTAAAAACATTTTTCTTTGAATAGGACCTCTAAGATCACATCAGCAGGTGATGTATGCTGTATTTGTTTTTCAATTAAACAATGCATTTTTAAAAAAATCTTGCAGTTTGAGATCATACATACTGCAATGAGTAGTACTATAAGTGTGGAGGGCACCCCAGTACAATCTCTCTTTAGGATAAATACTTTGACCTCATTTAGGTGGCATTCAGCTCCCTCTTGATGTGTTTTTGCTGAATCTGTTTTTGACTGCGTTTTTTTTTGCACTGTATCAATTATGGCTACAGAAAAAAAACACGCGTGTAAAAGCATATAGTCCTGCTGAATTTTTGCAGAAAAACAAGCACCCATTGCTTTGATGCCTTATCTACTTTCAGCATAGCAGAGAGCCTGCGTAACAGATATAGAGGTGTTGCTTTGTTGCTTGACCCTGGTGCAATGCAGGGTGTGTGTTTGTGTGTTGCTCCCTTAATTGCCCCATCAGTAAATGTCAAACGTTTAAATGGTTCCAAAATCTAGATTTATTCATTCATTTGTGCCTCATCGGATGCAGGCGCTCTGGCTGCATGCTGCAATTACTGCTGCGCGGCTAAATGTGGCAATGAATAATAAATCACAGCACAAAAGGACCTAACTAGCTGCCTGTGAACTGTAGGATCAGCTGGTGGAGCAAGCTTGGTGTTTGCTCTAGAATCATTCCCCTGAACTGCTCCAGGGACGCTGGGACAATTTTTTCAGAGAGCAGAAGACAGAAACAAGAAAGATAAATATTCTCAATAAACAGCCACAAACATACAAAACCCCCTGAAACGCATTCATACGGATTAGGAAGTTAAAACAGACACTTCAAATGTTGCCTTGAAATAACCACAGGCCACTGGCTGCTTTGCGCACAAGCTGTTCTTTTTAAAGTGAAGCTCAATAACAGGAGCGTTCGAAGGCAGATGACTCACATGAACTTGATGGTGTGCTCAGAGCCCGTGACTGAAAAATGGAGATCGGAAAGGGGGGCTATGGGAAATGTGTTTCTGGCCCCGAGCAATATGTTAAGACCCTCTTTCTAAAATGTCTCCTACTGTCATACTCAGCCGCCCCCGAGCAGGTTGGCAGCTCTTTGTTGAACACCTGACTCAGGTGCTTATCATCTTCCTCCAGGTGCCCGTCAGTCAGCTACACTTCATTATACTGCGGCCTTTGTAGTGCAGAGCTAAGAAGGAATGAAGGGAGAGTGTGTGAAGAGGTATGCTGGTTTCTTTGCATGAAAATGGCTTCTTGCTGTTTTTTTGGACAGGGCCAGAGTCATCATCCTTCTCATTTGATATTTTACATACAGAGCCTTGCAAAAGTATTAATACCCCTTGAACTTTCACGTTTCAACGTCAGATGTAAATGTATTACACACTGGGATTTTTGACATTAACATAAGGTAGTAGGTATTGCAAAGTTAAATACAAATGATCCTTTTTTTTTCTTTTTTACAAATAATAATCTGAAAAGTGCACATGCTGTGTCTTCTTAGTCAAAACTTAGACCCACTTATTGCTCCAAATGATATTTTTGTCCATTTTCTTTGCTAGCTTTGGTCAAAGCAAGTCCACATTTGCTCCTGCTGTATGTTTATGGCTTTTTTTCCTGTTGGAAGATGAACATCTGCCCCAGACATTTACAGGAACTTTAAGGTACTTTTCACCACAGATGTCCAAAAATCTTAATTTTGCCCTCATCTGAAAAGGCTAATGACTCACATTATACAAAATTACAATGACTTTCTGCTTCTACTCTCCCACAGAAAGATCAAATTTTGAGGCTCAGAACAAATAGTTGTCCTGGTGACTGATTCTTCCACCTGAGCAGTGGATCTGTGCTGCTCCTCCATAGTTCCCATGGCATTATTGGCTACTTTTCTGATGAATGGTCTCCTTTCCTCTCCTTAGGTGGACAGCCATGAATTCTTTTGCCATACTCTTTCTATTTCAGGTGGTAGGTAGTGGACTCTATTTATTAAGTAGGAAGTGCGTGAATGCAATTGGTTGGACTGGATTTTATTTGGGGACACCGGAATAACTCTGCACATTTCAGATATTTGCTTGTTACAAATGATGTTGATTTATCATAGAAAATCTCCCCAAAGTCCGACAGGTATAAATGTATTAGAAAACGAATGTGCAAAAATGCCATTTGCCGTGAAGGTGGTTACATATATTTTGGTTTTTTTGTGCTTATTTTAACTTTACAGATTTAAAGCATTAAACAAGGAAAGATGCCTCTGGAAATGCTGAGCCTTTTTTTGCCTACTGCTTGTTTTGCAGGTTACAATACTTTGCTCGGTCAGTTAAGGACTCACATTCCCACAAATGGTAGCATGCACTCCAGGCTTTTTGTCAGCTCTAATCTTTTCGGCGTGATCATCACCGAGGCTCGTAACTGTGATCTAGATGAATCAGAGTGCAGACAAAATGCTCTCTGCCGCTGCTAAATTCATACCTGAACATCTGGCCCTTTCTCTCATCGGCCCACTTTGTTGTTGCTTTCAGTTAATTGTGGGCATTAGAAACCAGCGAGAGCGTGACGGTTTCCATGGAGATCCACTGATGTTGCTCGGATGTTTCAAGCCTTCCGTATCTCGGTCATTTCACGGCATCTGTCTCTCTGTGTCGCACAAGCTTGACCGATTAGGGAGTGACGTGCGTAAGCAAATTCTGGGAGCCTTAATGGGCTCATTCAGATCAGCAGAACACAGATATTTGATTTCATGTTTCTTGACAGAAGGATGAGTGAAGACCCTCATGTTTGTTATCAGCTTTTACACGCAACACATCAGTCAGTACATGGCATGATGAAAAACAGCAGGAGGTTAACTCTTATTTTGACAGTTTGTAAACAGATAATTGTGAGAAATGACTTCAGGCAACAGAAAAGGTCTAATAAAATCCCCTCTGTCAAGTCTGCACTTGACAAAAAAAAGAGTCTGGTTGATGCTGTGCCAGCTGGTGAATTTGAACAAACATGTAAGCATTTGTGAAAATGCATGCACACGATGCAAAGGACACTTATTTTATCTGAGACTCAAAAATGTGATTTTGCAAACTGTGTTGCAAAGTCTTGATAAATATGGGAAAGACCTACAATAATTTTTGCTTATAAATATTAAGCATCTTTCCACTGCAATGCTTCCATAGACATAAAGCACACATCAATCAAAATGCAATATAGCATAATTCTAAGAGATTTTGTTTGTTTCAAAATGCAAAACTTAGGTCTGGAATTGATGTCACACCTGTTCTGGTTGGAGGTCAGAAAACCAGCAGCTAGTATTTGCTAGCTAAAGTGATTAGTGCACAGCAGCAATACAAGCAGATGGAAACTAGATGGAAACAAATGACTTTTTGGCCAATTTCTGGAGCTCATTGCTGTGGCCACCATGTTAATGTCCACTACTAAGGAGCAAAAACATTTTCTTTTACAAATATCTTTAAATGTTTTTATTATCCTTCCAAGTTAACTCACATTTGGGAGTAGCATCATGTTCACATTTCTGATTTAATTTCCAAACAAGAAAAGCAGTAATATTTGTTCATTGTTGCATTCAATGGCCAACCTGATACTGATACTGATGCTAATGCTGAAATATTCCCATGTTCAGGAGCAGAAAGAAGCAGCTTCCACTGCTTCAATCTAAGAGACAGTAATGCTGCATTTTAAAGACCAAGCTGTTGACAAACCTCCAACTTTACCAGATAAAATTGAGATTTTGGGACAAATTTAATTTGGTTCACAGCACCCTCGAGATCCATTGGTATTTCTTGAAAATTGTGTTGAAAGATGGCTGAAAAATTAATTAGTATTTTATTGCAGGAGCAAAATTACATGCTGAGAAATGAAGAAAAACCCAGCCATTATTTAGATTACGTTTTGTAGCGATAATATCTCAAATGGGGAAATAATTGTTTTTAATAAAACTCCATGCGCCACGAGGGCCGAGGTGTTAGTGTGTGTGTGAGGGAGAGAGATAGACAGAGAGAAGTAATTGTACTTTTTTTTACATTTTAACACTTCAGCATGCTAGCTGAACTTCATGTCAAAATTTAAAACTGTAAGAAAAAGAATCAAGGTTTATTATTGTTCATCAACTACATTTATTTCTATCATGTTCTCCTTCAGTGGTGCCTTTATTGTGGTATTATTGTTCACATGCTACATAATTCCCCTAAATACATCACTTCCTCCTGCTTCTCTTTTAACAGCGTATTAAAATCTTCCCAAATCGGCCTTCATTAGAAACACTTATTTATGATTTATGAGACCTTTTTTTTTTTACCAAGTCAGGTTTGGTTTTCTTCACCCTGAATTTGAGCATAAAGCTTCTTCCGTAGAGCTACATGACCAAAGATGTTCTTGTTACGTTGAGTCGCCACATGCTCTTTCTGAAGTGTTTATGCAGACTTCATTGCATATCATCACAGATAAATGTCAGAACTTAAAAAAGTGTCATCTCTGAATTTAGCGTTCCTTCTAGCATCTCTTGTACATGTTGGCTGAAAACTTGGAGCAGAGCACAGCACCACATATAAGCCAGTACCACTATGGACATCATTACTATAATGATCAGATATTTATGTCTGATCTGTTGTAGGGTGTATGCAGGGCATCAGGTGTAAAGTACAGCAAAGGGGTGTCATTTAAAAAGTTACCTAGTCTGACACAGTCGACAGCTTGATTTTCAAACACTTTCCATTTCTCTATTTTATCTTCGCCTTTACTGTAGCACATCAGAGATCTCTCTGGAGCACAAAACTGCTCAGTAACTAAGAAACTCGCTTAAGCTGCTGCTTGTCTACAGTCAGATCAATAAATACACTTGAAAAAATGTAAATGTGACAAACAAGGGCTCATGCATAGCGTTCCACTGCAGACAGTGTGCAGCATGTCAGGGGAGGCTAATAAAATTTACAGTTTACCACTAGAAAACCAGAGTTGATTTTATTTACTGCAAATTTGTGGTGCTGCAATGCAGAAGGTTCAGTGTTGATCGATTAGAAACTTTATTTTCTGTTGGGATTTTTTTTCTTCTTGATGACAAATGAGAGTATTCTTTGCAGAAACTGGTCAGTTGCTGCTTATTTATAGAAGTGGAAGCAACTTAAATTCTTGTCACTAATTAAGTTTGAATTTCAATACTATACCACATTGACAAAGAAATACGTCAAACCTTCGCCCGGTCTGTTGTTAGAAGCCTCCATCTGTCATTACACGCTGCACGACAAAGTGTGATAGACTGTTGTGAAGCAAAGCCTCTGGGAAATAACGAAACTCACCGACTCCCTCACAACTATTAATACGATCCGCATAAAGGCATCTGCATCTTTAGTCAACAGCTGAAAGGTGTTGTACTAGTTTTAATTTTGAAATTGACAATCTGTTCAAGAGTTGGGGTTGTGAGGGTGGGGCTTTATAAATATTGCATATGTGAGGTATGGGAATAATTTAGGCAGCACAGTTCTTCTTCTCAGAACTTGTAAATTAATAAAGTCTTCTCCAGACAGGGGGGACTTTAGGAAATGTGATGTTTTGTATTATTAATGTCTCATGCGCCTCCCGTTCAGCGGTTCTGTACTGTACCTTTGGCGCCACTTATGCAACACTTCACCTCCTGCTTACTGTTGTTGCAGGGAGGAGCTCTGCAGTTTCTTTATCCGTCATGAAATTGTTTTGGGGGAAGTCTGTCGCGAATAAGTGAGTTATAATAGCAAAATACAAGATGGAGCTTTTCATTGGTCGCATCTTTATGTTGTTTGAGAAAGCATAAAAACAGCAGAGAACAACAATAGACTCAGAGAAAGCCACAATGACATCTGAGAGATAGATGTAAAACCCACAAAATTGACACTCACTGCGTATGAATTATTCCAGAGAGAACAAATAGGAAATAAAAGATTTCTTTTTAGATGACATTTCATTCAAACTAAGATTTGTGACACGGCTGAAATCAGCTAAGCTCAAATCTCACTCTGCATAGTGCCTATAAAAAATATTCACCCACTTGAATATTTTACCCCTTTTATTGCTTTCACAGACCTGTCAAGTTCAAGAAAATTAGATTTCTTTTTTTTTTTTACATTTGCTTGGTGTATAGCAGCTACTCGAGGTTGAAAGGATTCACTTGAGATTATTCTGGTATATGATCAGGATGTATAAAATGATAGATATTTATAAAATGTGCTACCGTCTTGTTTCTTTGTTGTTGTCTAATGACTGCGAAATAAGAAGAGTCAGAATAATATAAATATATAAATATAAAATATAAAAGAGGAAATCTCTTCCTACTCCTTTGTGTTTTCTGTTGCACACGGGACAAGTTCTGGTTAATGGGGATGCTGTGAAAGCAGCAAACATCTGCTTTGCTCCTGACTCCCTCCAGCCCTTTGAAACGTTCGATGAACTCGCTGACCTAAAAACAATCTGCATCGTTGCAGGAGCAGAACTACTTGATATCTCTGCATGATGTCTACATATAAAATAAGTAAAAGCTCCAGGGTGCTCTTCAATAGGCATGGCAATACCCTCTGGTTTTTTTTTTCAACTTGTAGGTCATCAGCAGCTATTTGTTGGATTGTAAAAAACAGAATTTTTTGCTAGGCACATTTTTTCACCAAGAAACTTTTCCAGGAACAAGTGTTGTTTTTTTGGAGCCGTTCTTCTTTGTCCTCCTCCAGTTGCACTGCATCTACGACAGTAAAAAGATTTTATCCAGGTAGAAATTTACCCCCAGAGAAAATCCTCCAGCCTTTGGGGTGGAGCTTAGTAGTGGGATGCTGATCAGCATTCTGACAAGCAGAACATCACTGTTATTTTCCCTCCTTTGGAGTTGAATCACAACCATTGTTCAGGTTCTCTGTTGGCTGATATTGTCCTCGAATTTCCAATTGTTGATAGAGTCGACAAGGTTTTCTTCCCAGAGTGGCACCAAAAAGTTGTAAGATTCACACTGTCCGCTTTTTCATTATTGCTCTTCCTGTCCAGGCAATAAAAATGGGCTTTATCGAGAATCAACAAATTCCCACCATCTGATAATCCACTACATTTCTTCCTGTATTTAAAAGGATTTTAATTTAGCTTCAGCGTGAACTAACTTCTGCAAAAGAAACGCATTGTTCACTTTTCACTTCCACCAATAGCAGTAAAAGGGGAAGTCTGCTACAACTTATAGAGTAAAATGTCTTCTTTATGTCTCCCTAAAACAGCTGCAACCAGCATATTGATGCATAAGAAAAGTGAATTTCTCAGCAGCAGTGTACAAATGTGTCAGTTTCCAGTGGAAAATTTAAACAAAATAAATTAGATTTCAAAAACCCAGGAAATGTCACAATTTCTGCAACCAGACCATTTCTGAGAATACTAATAATGAAGAGATGCAGTCTGATATTTTTGCAAAAAGATGTTTAAAATACATGTAGAAGATGTTGGGAACAGGCTGTAAGACTACAAATGTTACATTTGAGCAGGAGAAAGGGCTAAATTTCACTTCGAGCATGCTATCCAACTCTTTGGTATGTAGAGTTCACTTTTGTGTGAAGGACTTTAATTAAGTGTAGTGATACGAGCAAAAGATGGGTTTTAAAAGTAAAGACAAAAGTAAGACGGAGCCTCTCTGCAGTACTATTTATAACACATCACAGGCAGTGAGAAAAGGGAGAGAAGACGACCTAGAGATGGGGCAGCATCATTATTAATGGCTCTGGTATGTAAATGGTTAAAGTTGAGAAGGCGAGCATTTTTTTTTCAGCGAAGTTTAATTACAAAATACTTCCATCAATTTTAATTGCAAAACTATATAAAATCTGTAATCCAGAAATATATTTAAGGAGTAAGCCAGGACAAAACACCTCAACCACATAAACCTTAAGTTTTCATCATCAGAACTTGAGATCAAACTCCTAACATCAAACTCAAACCAGCCGGGTCAAAAGATAAAAACAAACGTTAACATAGAGGGTTCAGAAAAGTCTGACCGACTCACAAATGTGGAAAGAGGTCCAACACATCCTCCTTGTCATAACTGCGTCATTTTTGGTATGAATCTTTAAGTCTTTATTCAACTAAAATTCAACAGTTCATGATAAATTTCCGGTATAGTTTATGCCAGGAATAAGCTCTGGCGTCCTGCAGTGTCTAGATGTCTCCCTGGTCCAACATATGTGAATCAAATGGCTGAATTATCTCCCCACTAAACAGACAAGCTCTCCAGAGTCCTGCTGAGGACCTGATTATTTGATTCAAGTGCAGATGCATCTAAAAGCTGCAGGACACGAGGGCTCGAGGTCTGGAGTTGAATACACTGACATAAAGTTTTCCTATAACCCTAGGTTATATAAAAAGAACAATGGAGTGTTGTATGGATTGGTCCTCTAGTGGAAGGACGGACAGAGTGATGGATGAACAACAAGGATAACAGATGACTGATGTATAAAGCGATTGACGAATTGTTGCGTGTGGATGAACTGATTCCGGAATAGCTGGACAGATGGTTGGCAGCGTTGATGTTGACGATCAATTGATGGACGAATGGCTGGTTTGATGGATGGACAAATATATGAAGCCATTCACAGATGGAAAAATAGGATAGATTGAGATATGCACGAAATAAACCCAGGCAGATGGATAGACAAAGGGACTGACAGAAGCGTTTGATCATGTTGGACATGTTTATCAAGATAAAATTAAACAGGTGAAAAAAAATCTAAAAAACCCCCACAAAATTTTCCCATACTTACTTTTCTTTCTCCATATGAGCAACACATGAATTTTCAGCAAAGCGAAACATCTTTTAAGCACTAAAGTTATTTTTTGTTGTTGCATGGCCAAATGTTCCTGGAGAAAACAAAGATCTGTTGTCTTGTGATTTTTATACTGTAGCATTTACCTTAGCCTGATGAATTTGAGGAATTGTAATTGTTCACAATCCATTTAAAATTTTTATTTGGACTTTTTTTTTGTCCTGCAGTATTTTCTTGGAGAAACAAGCATGCAGAAATATGCTGAGGAATCAAAAAAAGGGAATGTGTCATAAATCCAGGAGCTCACATGACAGCAACATTTCTGATAAAACAGCTTTTATCAGAAATGTTGCTTAAGGGAGTACAGCTCCACAAGGTGTGCTAAGAATGAGAGACGTCTTCGAGAATAAATGTGATCATGTCTCTGATGTTAGCCAGATCATCTTCAGCAAAGAAGATGACCAGAAAGCATGACCAGTAAGCAACATGACTGGTAAATTAGATCATCAGTCCCACATTCAAATCACTCCCTCATTCTTTTGAATTTTTCTAACTTTTACAAATGACATGACCTCCTGAATTATAGAGATAAATGCAATCTAAGTTAATGCTGTTGGAATGAAGTTGAATCTTTTTTCTTTTTTAAAAAAACTTTGTCCTTAGAGGAAGGCAGGACAGTACTTAGAGACCCCAGTTTCTCAATTGTGGACCTTTGAATTCTGTAAACACCTTGACTTCTTCTATCACATTTGAAATTGAATCAGCAGAAGATGGAGGGGCTGTGAGAGCAGAAATTGTTACAGGAAATATAGGAAACAGGACTTAGGACCAGCTCTCGTTTCTTAAGATGGCAGTATCTCAACAAAGGAAGGGCAGCAATGATGAAGCCCATTTTCCTGTCTGTGCTGTCCTTAATGAATAGCTGTGAAAATATGAGCAGCGATAACACAAACTTAACATCTTAGCACTTGACAGAGCTGCTAAAAGCACATTAGTTTTCAGCCTTGAATACTTACGAATTTTTCTCTCTTGCACCGATAAGCCGAGTGTTTCTGACAGAACGAAACAGAAAGAAATCTAACCGAGAGAAATTGCGATGAAAGTTTAAGGTTTGTGCATTTTATAGTTAGAAGATGTGATTTTCTACATTGTTCTGGTCTCTTTTGTACTTTAATTTCCAATATTGCATATCACACATTAAAGAAATCCTTGTGGTTTTTTCCGGTTTACATGTTGTGAAACTGTGGGAAAAAAATATAAATATAAAAATTTTATATTTACATTTTTTAAATATAAAGTTTATATAAAGCTTATGGTTGCCCTCTTTACTTAAGAGGGCAACCATAACTGAGGATTTACTCTAACTTAATTCATTTTATTTCCACAACCTGTAGAATTTCTTAATTAATTTTTACAGATTTCCTTTTTATTCTTTTTTTCATTTTGACATTTGACATTTAAATACTTTTTGAGCTGCTTTTCAAATCCATGTCTTTTTAGCATTCTATTCTGATTAAACATTGCTTTATATAAAGCTGAACTTTTCCTTTGATATATATTTTTCTCGGTCGCAGCTAATCCGCAGGGTGTTTGGGCTGCGCCAGTCACTGTCACTCGCAACTGCTATATTAATCTGTGCTGCTGTTTTCCTAGCTGACCTCAGGAGGCTTGCCTGAGATCTCTTCACACTGTACCTGTCACTTCCTAGGAAATGGCAGCTCCGCTCCCACAGGCTCACCGCACGGCGATGGCAAACTGCCTCTGCTCACCTTTTGTCCCTTTTAGTTCGCTTCCCATGTCTCCTGTGCTTCAGGACTGTGCTTTGCAGTTTATATCCCCACCTCACACTGCATTCCTGTCAGGCTTCACACTATGTGAAACAGCAATTATGATTTCTTTTTAGCATGGATTGCAATGTGTCTTCAATCTCATTACCCAGCAGAAGCAGAATGAGTTTTTTTTAAAAAAAAGAAGAAAAAAAAGAAAGAAAACAAAAATCTCACATTTGTGCAACTCTTGAAAAAGTAGTCATCCAAGCTTAGTGTTACTTTATCTGTTTTTCAAAATGTGAAACTACTTATGCTCCCTTCTATTTACCTCGGTGGCCACAACTTGCATCAAAAACCTTTTGTTGCTTTTACTGTATCATCACTGCCTCATTTTAATTACATTTTTTACTCTGTCAGACTTAGTTTAATGACCTTAAGTGTCCCTTGTTGGCCTAATCATTGTGTAATCTAATGCAGGAGTGGGTGGGAATGTCATCATCTCAACAGTACAGCATATAGAGGAAGGTGGCTCTTCATCAGTGCAGACAGAGAGTTTGAATAGCATAGCATGAGATGAAGCTATACCATTACTGGGTCATTGTCAAAGCAGTTGTATTGATTTTTGCCAGCAATGGAGCTTCATGTGGTGTCAGAGGTTCATGTCTTTACAACAGGGCAATAAAATGCAAATGGTTTGTCTTTTTACCAATTCCTCAAGAAGAAAATTGTTGACTGCCCTAAAAATCATTAGCAGTTGACTATTTTGCGTAATTTTCCATGTGCATGTAATTGTAACGACGTTGCAGAGAGAAATGTTAGATGCAAAAGGTGAGGGAGGAAACACCTAAATGAGTTTATGCTTAATCCTTGAGCCTCATGCTGCTTTTTGAAAAGAGTAATCAAGAGACATGCTTTCACGAAGGAGCTTTCAAAAGACTTTGCACTGGAAGAATTCACAAAAAAATTTAACAGTTGCTTTTTTTAGTGTTTTTTAGTTGGCAATATTGGCAAGTCAAGCAGAATTGAGAGCTCTCCAGTGCTACCGTTTCCATCTGTAGTGATAGACCGCTTTAAGTCAAAAACAACCAATCAGAGCCAGGGGGGAAGGTCTTATCCCTATCAATCATGCTCATGTATGTGCTGCTGAATGTGCTAATGCTGGAGAAACAAGTGACTCTTACAGGAAAACCACAAACTGGATGCTAACTAGCCTGAGCACTCATGGAACGCTCCCCTCTGCATAACTAGCTGTAGCATTTCAGAGAGAAAGAGGGAGGGTTTGAGCAGCATGTACACGAGCAAGATTGACAGCATTAAAACCGTCCTACTGGCTCTGTTTGGTTGTTTTTAACTGAAGAGTATATTTCTGTCAATGACGGAGGAGGCATATTGTCTTTCATTTTTATAATACATATATATACATTAGCAGATATGTAGAAAACATATTTTATAAAAGCTACATACCGCAGCTTTATTTACATTGTCACCCTGCCCTGAACATAAAGTTTCAAGGTGCCTGCATCCTCTCTTTCTACTCGTTTCTTTCTTCCATGTTCTACATCTGTTTTGTTTCGTTGCTCTGCTGGTAATCTCCCTGGTATCTGACTGATGTAAGCTGGATGTAATACCTTTAATGACTGCATGTTGCTGATAAGATAGATCTTCTTGAGCTCTCTGGAAGCTTCATGTCAACCTCTCTAAAGCTGCTTTAACGTCTCCAGAGAAACATTGCAGAAAGAGTTGGGCCTGTCTATTTTAATAAGAAGTAGAGCACACAGCAGTGCCGTGAGCATGTAACCGAGCGCATATACTGTAACTTTGTCCTGTGCCTGTGTGTATTTCTGGTACCAGCGGCTGATACGGTGCCACACTCCGTCTCCCTGCAGCTCTATCCTGTCTAAGTGGTAAAGACAAGGATGAGGACGGTCGTTGCCTGCAAAGCAGCCCATCCCCAGGCAGGCAGGCAGGCAAGGCTCAGTCTGGTCCTTCATTATATTACCACGCCCGCATGGCACTAGTTTGGAACTGGGTTGTTTCCATGACGACCAAGTATTTGATGGACAGGTCTGTGTGTGTGTGATGCCCAGTCTCCTGCGCGAGTTTGCAACCCTCTGTATGTCTGCTGAACAGGATGCTAAAGATTTGGCATGTTTGGATATCTACTCATTAATATATTTAGTGCGCACACAAGGCCCTTCTGTACACACACTGTCGGTCCAAGTGTAGGGATTAAAGAATTTGGAAACAGCCAGCATTCGGCAAATCTACTTTTAGATACAAACGCCTACTCCATGCTTTCTAACGACCAATCACAAAGCCGAAGACACAAAAGAATGTGAGTGCTGATGCGTGAAATTTGGGTTTTGGAGCCTTGTTCTTTTTTTTTTTGCATTATCCTTAGACAAATAATGCTCTCCGATTCCAATGTAGAAACTTAGTGGATGTACTTAATTAGTTGAAGGAGTCAAACTCTGAACAGTGCTTAAAGTTTTTACCAATACATGTGTGGCAGTTTGCCCTGTAGGCTTTGAACGCACCACACAAGTGCCTAATTCTAATTGGTTGTGGCGCTCGCTGGCTGCTCCCTGTGTATATAAAGGGCCCTCCCTCACCTGGTTGACATCGCATTGTTTTCCTTCCGGTTCAGACCTCTGCGTTTGTTGGTGCTGCACGCTAGGTAAGGCAGGCTTCATCTCTCTCAAGCAAGTTTATTACTTTTGATTTATTTACATTTTCTGTATAACAGCTGCAAATGAATGCGTGCGCTTAAACAATGCACTTAACAACATACTGGTTGCTGATCAATCGTCCTTCGGGCTGCCTGTACAAGCTTCCCACTTCCTCCTTCCTGTAAGACGCACTACTTGGAGCTCAGTGGTAAGCGAAGTGCTAGTTTTTGAATGCTTTTAGATTCCATTTCTAACATTTATTTTTGATAGCCGCTGCTGTTTGTCCTGGTCCGGCTGTTCGCCTGCTATCCTGGTTGTCCGCCTGTCAGCTGGGTTAATCTGTCGGCCGCCTACCTGTCATCCTGTCTGCTGGCTTCATATCCGCCGCCCCGGCCGGCGCAAAGCTGCTCCTATCACTCGTCCAGTGTGGCTGATTTGGGCTGATTGGTGATCAGCTCGGATTCTCCTTAGTGCCGCCTTGAGTGGCGTCCGCTACAACGGATCGGTTCCTCCCAGGACGTACCTTAATTTTGGACAATTGCTGCTTGATTGTGGACTGAATTGTATTATTGGGATTGTAATCTGAATGTTTTTATTTTAAACAGGAACGGTCAGCTCGTGGTGTTGGTGGTGGACTTTCCTGGTGGTGGTTCTACTTCTGGTTTGCTGCACAAATTTCTTTTGTTTTGCCCCGTTTCGTTTGCTGTGTTTCTTTTCTTTTAGGACACTTCTTCGAATTTTCACTCCTGAGTTGTGCTTGAACTGACTTTTAATGTGTGAGGTTTTAAATTAGTACTTTTGAATTAAACTAAATGATTGCATAATAAATAAAATGGTTGAATTGTGAGATTGTCTCAAGCCTCATCTGTAGCGGGTCTGTGTGCCTTAAAGGTAACATTTTAAGTTGTCATTAAAATCTATTAAATCTTTTTAAAATGGTGTTTCTAAATTGAAGTTACCCAATTTTTACCACACTGCTCCCGCCACATATGCATTAAGCAAATGGAATCAATTAAAAATTACAAAAGAATAAAATGATTTTCCTGCATTCTATAATATATGGGCTGCAACTAAAATTTCAGTAAAGAGTATTTAAAATTTTACAATATGTAGCGAAATTTTCTTTTTGACTTCATTATGCAAATAGGGCAAATTGATGTAAAAGGTGCATCTGTTAGGATTCTGTGTTTTGAGGTTTGGTGGTGAGGGAGAAAGCAGGCGGGCCCAGGTTGTAGAAGGAAAATGATTTCAATGAAAAATTCACAAAAACATAATCCAAACAGCACAGGGAAGAACGGAAGGCAAAAGGTCCACGACTGAATAGACTGACACAGAGAACAATGACGGATGACATTAGACGAGGACTCGACAAAGACAAAGGACACAGATGGACTTAAATACACAGGGAGGGTAATTAGGGAACAAGACATAGCTGGGAAGCAATCAAGGGGGAAGAGACAGAACACCACAAAGACTCAGGGAAACAAAACCTCGAAAATAAACGCACAAAAAAACTCAAATCCTTACAGTATCCTCCCCCAACCCTCAATGGCAGCTCCAAGGTGACAGAACAAAAGTCCAAAACAAAAAAACACCACAACAGCAGGAGAAGGGTTGCTGGATGGAGGGCCAAAGTCCAAAACAAAGCCTATTAGAGTGGGCGGAGACACAGGAGGCAGACTGTTGTGGGAGGTCCGGCGGGCGTTGCCTACAAAGAAGGTGCTTGGGCCTATGAAGATGGCGACTGAGTGTCTTGGGGTCGGCAGAGGCTCTGGAGGCGGAGCAAAGTGAGGCAGAGGCTCTGGAGGCGGAGCAGAGGGAGGCAGAGGCTCTGGAGGCGGAGCCACAGGAAACTCGAGAGGCGGAGCCACAGGATACTGGGGAGGCGGCGCCACGGGAAACTTGGGATGTGGCGCCACAAGAATCCCGGGAGGCGGCGCCACAGGAAACTTGGGAGGCGGTGCCACGGGAAATCTGGGAAGCGGCGCCACAGGAAACTCGGGAAGTGGCGCCATGGCAACAGGCTCAGGGGGCGGCGCCACCGCAACAGGCTCAGACTCGAGAAGCTCTGGAGATGGGAATCAATCAAATTTTATTTGTATGACACATCTCAGCAGCAAGGCATTTCAAAGTGCTTTACTTAATTCAAAACAGCAACAGAGTCATGTAACATTGAACAAACAGTGAGAGAGATTTAATATATATATATATATATATATATATATAGCTATTCAGCTATGAGCTATTCAGTCAGTCAGTGTATGTGTATATACTGCATATACACAGTCCAGTCACATTAATGTGACCACCACGTACTTTCCACTTCAGAGTTAAATAACCAATCACAGAAGGCAGGTGGCAGCACAGTGCAGTTGAGCGTATATAAAGGGTGTGTGTGGGCTTCGGAAAACATTTCAATCGTTGGCGTAATGCAGAAACGAAGCGATTTATCCGACGTCCAAAAGGGCATGATCATTGGCTTTCGGGCCAAGGGTGGAAGCATTTCCGAAACGGCTGAGTTTGTGAACTGTTCGCGTGCCGCCGTGGTAAAAGTGTACCGTGCATGGCAAAATGGGACTGTCCAAAATCAACGACGTGGCAAATGTGGTGCACCACGGGCCATAGATGACAGAGGCGAACGACGGTTGCGGAGATGCGTTCGGGCAGATAGACGGGCTACCGTTGAGCAACTGACCACTAAAATGAACCAAGGGGCTACCACAAGTGTCTCCCAAACCACTATTCAGCGAACATTGCTGCGTCTGGGCCTCCGAAGCAGACGCCTGGTTCGTGCACCTATGCTGACTGGTGTTCATCGACGACGAAGGCTAGAATTTGCACGCCAGTACAGCAGCTGGACGTCCACTGAGTGGCGACAGGTAGCGTTTTCAGATGAATCGCGTTTTATGCTCCATCGGACAGATGGACGTTGGCGTATAAGGCGTGAAACCTCTGAAAGGAACCACCCTGCAACCATTGCAGGAACGGTCCAAGCTGGAGGCGGGAGCATTATGGTCTGGGGAATGTTTTCCTGGCATTCTCTGGGTTCACTGATTATTGTGGAAGGCACGATGGATCAATACAAGTACGCATCTGTCCTTGCGGACCATGTCCACCCCTACATGCGCATTGTTTTTCCTCAGGATGATGGCATCTTCCA
This sequence comes from Poecilia picta, assembly GCA_033032245.1. Taxonomy (NCBI): domain Eukaryota; kingdom Metazoa; phylum Chordata; class Actinopteri; order Cyprinodontiformes; family Poeciliidae; genus Poecilia; species Poecilia picta. The sequence goes on from CM065354.1 coordinate 25,930,894, forward strand.
GCAGGACAATGCGAGGTGCCATACAGCTGCCAGTGTACGTGCGTGGTTCGAAGAGCACCAGGATGAGTTTACCGTCCTCCCCTGGCCAGCAAACTCACCTGACTTAAACCCAATCGAGCATCTGTGGGACCATCTCGATCGAGTTGTTCGCGCCATGGATCCTCAACCGCGTAATCTAGCGCAGCTGGCCACGGCATTAGAGTCGGCATGGCTCAACATCCCAGAGAAGACCTTCAGGGACCTAAGTGACTCTCTTCCTGCACGTCTCGTAGCAGTTCGCTCTGCGAAAGGTGGTTATTCTGGCTTTTGACAGATGGTCACATTAATGTGACTGGACTGTGTATATATATATATATATATATATATATATATATATATATACTGACTGACTGAATAGCTCAATGGGTAAGTCACCAGTCTTCCACCCGGGAGACCAGGGCTCGAATCCAGGCTGGGGCTGAAGTTACAACAGTCAATTGAGCTGTCAGTGTGGGTCCTTAGGCAAGACCCTTGGAGCTATATAGCCGACCTCATACCATGAGAGACACTGATAAGCACGACATGCCGGCTCAGACGTCGCCCGGCCAAACAAGGTCTGCGTCAGGTGCTGGGGAACCAGAGCACCTAGATGAAAAATGGGCTACTGGAACAAGACGTAAATGGGCGAGAGGTGAAAACATGGATCTGTTGGAATGCTACTACTCAAGTAACCCTAGTCAGAGGGGCTACATGCAAAGACTGTGGGAGGAATGGTTACTTCGACATCCCCAGTCAACACTAACTGCTGTCACAACTTGAGATTGACGAGGTACAACACAAATGCTATGGCACGCCAGGTCAGAGGGGAGTTAACTACCCACCCAGAGACTGGGTATGTAGCCCCAGTAATGAACGAACCATCAGAGCTGAACGAGGCAGCAACTGACCTGAGAGAGAGAATCGTGGCCGTAATAAACACCGGCCAATAACCTGTCTCTCTACAACATGGAAGCTCATATCAGGCATCGTAGCGGCTAAGATAAGTGGTCACATGGATAAATACATGAGTACGGCACAGAAGGGCATTGGCAAAAATAGCAGAGGAGCCAAACACCAACTCCTTGTAGACCACACAGTCGCCCGAGACTGCAAAACCCGACACACCAACCTGTGCACCCCTTGGATAGATTACAAGAAAGCCTATGACTCAATGCCACACACTTGGATCAATGAATGCTTAGAGATGTACAACATCTGTCCCCACTGCTGTTCTGCATAGGCCTGAACCCCCTCAGCCAAATCATCAACAAGACTGGCTACGGATACTGACTGAAGAATGGGGCCACAATCAGTCTACATGGATGACATCAAGCTGTACGCTAAGAGTGAGCGAGACATCGACTCACTGATCCACACCACCAGGATATACAGCACTGACATTGGGATGTCATTCAGACTAGAAAAGTGTGGTCGGATGGTTACAAAGAGAGGGAAGGTCGTCCGCACAGAATGGGTCTCACTCCCAGAAGGAACAATAGCAGACATAGAGCACAGTTACAAGTACCTGGGAATACCACAAACAAATGGCAACCTCGACGAGGTCACAAGGAAAGGAGCCACAGCCAAATACCTCCAACAAATAAGGCAAGTCCTGAGAAGCCAGCTCAATGGCAAGAACAAGATCCGTGCAATAAACAGCTATGCCTTACCAGTAATCAGATACCCTGCCGGAATAATTAGCTGGCCAATAGAAGAGATAAAGGCCACGGATGTTAAGACTTGGAAGTTACTAACCATGCATGGAGGGTTCCACCCCAAATCCAGCATCCTGAGACTGAACACGAGCCGTAAGGAAGGAGGCAGAGGACTAGCGAGTGTGAGAGCCACTGTCCAGGATGAAACATCCAAGATTCATAAATACATCAAGGACAAAGCCTCAACGGACAATATGCTCAGGGAATGTCTCAGGCAATGGGGAACACAGGATGAGGGGCTAGAGGTTCCATCATGGGAGAACAAGCCCCTACATGGGATGTACCACCGACAAATAACTGAAGTGGCTGATATCAGGAAATCCTACCAATGGCTGGACAAAGCTGGACTCAAGGACAGCACAGAGGCTCTCATCCTGGCTGCACAGGAACAGGCCCTAAACACCAGAGCAATAGAGGCTCAGATCTACCACACCAGACAAGACCCAAGGTGTAGGTTGTGCAAGGAGGCCCCTGAGACAGTCCAGCACATAACAGCAGGGTGCAAGATGCTGGCAGGGAAGGCGTACATGGAACGACATAACCAGGTGGCGGCATAGTGTACAGGAACATCTGTGCAGAATATGGACTGGAAGCCCCGAGATTGAAGTGGGAAACACCCCCAAAGGTGGTGGAGAATGACCGAGCTAAGATCCTGTGGGACTTCCAGATCCAGACAGACAAGATGGTAATGGCGAACCAACCGGACATTGTGGTGGTGGATAAAGAACAGAGGAAAGCCGTTGTGGTGGATGTAGCTATACCAAGTGACTACAACATCAGGAAAAAGGAGCATGAGAAACTGGAGAAATACCAAGGCCTCAGGGAGGAACTGGAAAGGACTGGAAGGTGAAGACCACAGTGGTGCCTGTGGTCATCGGGGCCCTCGGGGCAGTCACCCCCAAACTGGAGCAGTGGCTAAAACAGATCCCAGGAACAACATCAGACATCTCAGTCCAGAAATGTGCAGTACTAGGCACAGCCAAGATACTGCGCAGAACCCTCAAGCTCCCAGGCCTCTGGTAGAGGACCCGAGCTCAGAGGATGAGAGAGAGAGAGAGACCACCCGCAGAGGGTGAGAAGGGAATTTATTTTTTTTTTATATATATATATATATATATAAGTTAATAAATAAAAATAAAGATAAAAACATTGAAACCTGCACCCCCTTTTCAACCAGGGGGAAAGACGCCCGCACCCCTTTACGCTTCTAAGAGAGGGGGATGGTACCCACACCTCTCCGGGGGTGATGACACCCGCACCCCAGTCCCTAACAGCTGAGGGGGGGACAACACACGCACCTCCTTACACTTTCAAGAAGGGGGGACGGCTCTATCTTCCTGGTTTTAGAGAGAATGCGAACCGCAGCGTTCTAGATCAGCTGCAGCTGTTTGATTGATTTGTTAGTCAGACCTGTGAAGACGCTGTTGCAGTAATCAATGCAGCTAAAGATAAACGAATGGATGAGTTTCTCTAGATCGTGCTGAGACATCAGTCCTCTCATCCTAGAGATGTTCTTCAGGTGATAGAAGGCCGACTTTGTGACTGTCTTTATGTGGCTCTGAAGGTTCAGGTCAGAGTCCATCACTACTCCCAGGTTTTGGGCCTGATCGCTGGTTTTCAGTTGTAATAACTGAAGCTGTGCATCGACTCTGGTTTGCTTCTCTTTAGGTCCAAAGATAATAACTTCAGTTTTGTTTCTGTTCAGCTGGAGAAAGTTTTGGCTCATCCACACATTGATCTGTTCTAAGCATCTATTCAGTGATTGGATGGGTTCAGAGTCAAAATATTGAAATATTAAATAATGAAAAGAAGGGGTCCTAGGATTGAACCTTGGGGTACCCCACATGTGACCTTTGACCTCTCCGATGAGAAATTTCCAATTGAGACAAAGAAGTCCCTGTTCTTTATGTAGGATTCAAACCAGTGGAGCAACAGACCGGAGGGTCCGACCCAAGTCTCCAGTCGATTCAATAAAATGTTGTGGTCAACAGTGTCAAAAGCTGCACTGAGGCCCAACAAAACCAGCACTGTGATTCTCCCAGTCTTTATTTATATGGACGTCATTGAACACTTTTACAAGGGCCGTCTCCATGCTGTGGTGAGCACAAAAACCAGACTGGAAGGAGTCAACGTGGTTGGTTATTGTTAGGACGTTATTTAAAAACTGCTTTTTCAATAATTTTGCTGATGAATGGGAGGTTGGAGATTGGCCTGTAATTCTTCAGTAGTGATGTGTAGATTGTTCTTTTTTTATGAGTGGTTTGATAACTGTTGTTTTCAAAGCCTGGGGGAAAACACCTGAAGAAAGCGATGAGTTTACTATTTGAATCAGATCATTAGCTACGACAGGCAGGACTTTCTTAAAGAAATGTGTGGGTAGGACATCCAGACAGCAGGAACTGAAGCTTAATTGACATATAATTTCTCAAAGGTTGTCATCTCAGAGTTGCAAGACACCGGGCCTCGAGGACCAGGATTGCCCACCCCTGTGTTAGACCAAAACTCTCCAATATGTTAAAGCGCTTTTTTTCTTTAACAGAGCCGGGGCAGGCCATGCCACCAGCCTTGCTGCCTGACGACCAGGGGCCAGCCTGACCACCTGGAACCCCATGGCCAACGGGACGGCAGCTGGTGGAGAGGGCACAGCGGCGGCTGGAGGCGCAGACGGAGTTGAGACAGACAACAGAGTTCGAGACAGAGAGGGACGAACAAACTTCTGAAAAATGGTGACGTGTGGTTGAGATGGAATGGGCCTATTTAATACTTGAGCAAAAACAGCCTGCCTGTTCCACTCTACCTCTTCAAAGATGTCCATTAGTCCAAGGGAAACCAGGAGTGAAAGATTTGTCTCAAGAATTGTTCCTAGTTCCTCTGCAGCACCTACCCGTTCCCAGGGTGGAGAGAGAGTAGAAATATAGTCCAGTTGCTGTCTTACTTGTAATAAAAACTTGTTTAAGCCCCCATCAGGCTGTTGTTGCACTGGGTCCATGTTGATGTTTTTTTTCTTCCTTTGAGGTACAAATGAGGTAATTAAACAAATTCTTTAAACTTAAATTGCTTTTTCAACAGTCACTTGCTATAGTGATGTTCCCATATGACATGCATCCCTTACTTACATCCTTTTTCATCCAGCGGAACATGCTGGATTCTACTTCCTACAAAGGACACAGGTGGACTTAAGTACACAGGGAGGGTAATTAGGGAACAAGACACACCTGGGAAGCAATCAAGGGGGAAGAGACAAGACACCAGAGAGACTCAGGGAAACAAAACCTAGAAAATAAACACACAAAAAACTCAAATCCTCACAGTTTATTATTATTTATTCCTTAGTCTCTTTATTAGATCAGTCTTGCTATACCTTAGCTCAGTCCTTCTAGTTTATGTCTCTGGTTATTGTTTCTCTAGGTTAATTATGTTTGTTTGACTTAGTTATGTTATTTGCGCAAAAGTTTCATATTACGGTGCAGTTCTCTCTAATGAATGTCTGATTAAATATGTGAAGATGTGAGTAAATATCTGAGTTTGTTTGTGCAGATTTGACCTTGTGTAGATATTTCATATTTCAAATTCATAATTATTACATTTGTACACCAAAATCCATCCATCAGTCAGTTTTATGTACCAATTTGTTGCACAATCATCGTGCTCTGGAAAAAGAACGGCATCACTTAAACTATGTGACACATTCAAGCACATTGTGAGCACAAGTAAAGTTTTCAGTGGAACAACAGATACAATGACGAGTCACTGAGTGACTGAGAATGCATGAACTGACTTGTGTCTGTAGTCAGATGTTTAAATCACAACCTCACTGTGTAGCCCACGTGTGACTTGAAACTTTTTCTTTCATGAAGTGCCATGAATATATGAATAAGTTAAGAAATTCTGTTTATTCGTGTGTTCATGTACTAGCGCACTGTATTTACGTAAAGCATAACATCTTATTCCTTTCATTCGTTATGCGTTATGCTTTGAGCAGTTTTTTAGTATGTTGAATCACTGAGCAAAAAAAAAGCGGAAATGAAAACTTCACACTTTAAATAGAATAACATACTGACTAAACAGACTGCACTTCTGTGGTTTAAAGATCTGGAAGATAAGCTGAAGAAAAAATACCTCTTAGTACAAAAGCTAGAGCAACCTTTTCATCCATACAACAGAGAGAGGATATGAGTCAAAATATATGTTAATTTAATATTGATCTAGTTTCCTATCATTTTAAATTGGCTACAGCTTATTAAGTGTGTTCGAGGGTTTTTAGGGTTTAATTTAAAATAGTAAGATTAAGAAGGTGGAAACTGGCATGATGAATCATTATAACAAGTAGTCATGTTTGGACATGTATGAGTTTGTCGAGGACATGAAGGGGAAATGAAGCCTTTTGCAATACTTGGTTTGATTAACGAGTTGTGGCGATTGCTGCACCACTTCCTCCTCTTAACAAGGAACAGGGAGATTCTAAAAATATTCTGAGGGAAAAGATTAAATCATACTCTCTCTCTTTTTTTCTTGCAGGGACTGCATGTAAAGCTACCATGACTGAAATTCACTCTGATCTGAGCTTTGTTGTTGCTATTTTCTAAGTGCTTGAATAAACATGCTTGGCAGTGAAAGCCAGCCAGGCTTTCTTTGAAGGATCACTGAGTGAGTAGGATGAGTTTTTTCATTTCTTCCCATATCCTCCATCTCGGGCAGCACAAAGGAAGAAACCTTAGTGAAATGGCAGGTTTCCAACTCTTGCTTCTGGAGAAATGGTCATATTCTGGTTTTAGTGCAAAAACTGAAGACCTGTTTAAAGGGAGAAATATTTTAAAGCAAATGAGTTTGGTTTAAATATTTAACAAGACAATAAACAGAATTATTAATAATAAAAAAATAATTTCAAAAATGAAAAACTGATGGCTTTACAGTGCATAAAACTTGCATGTTATTTTATTCAATTTTTTGAAAAATCTGGTGCTTAGGTGAAACTATGTGAACGAAATCTGCCAGGCTTTGTGCAGTGTGGGAAAACATACTTTGCAGGACTTCTGAACAGCCCCAGGCGGGTTTGGAAAACTCTGGATTGGTGGTTTAAGTCGGTACCAAACATGCGTTCTGAATTCAGAACCAGATCTGAAGAAGGTGAATAAACGGTCAGCCTGGCAGTGGTAAAAAAAAAATCTCCACATACGAGTCATTTGGAAAGTTTTGCATTAAAGATTTAAACTCATGAGGAATAATTTATATGCTCTCTACCATAATGTTTCAGCGTTACATAAGCTTGTCCAAGTAAATGTGAAATAAGAAAAGTAAAAGTCATTCAGAAGAAAGTCGTAAAAACAAGTAGGTTTGTTGTGCTGGACAGCAACCCAAGGCAACCACATGAAATCATTCAGAAACCCAACATACACATAAAAATAGTGTACATTATAAATGTAAACCAAATCTGAAGGACGACAACTGTATGCCCAAGAGTTGTGTTAAACAAAATCAATCAAAAAAATTTAAATCCAGATGTTGGAAATTTGTATAAAGTCACTCAGTGAATCCAGCCATACGGAGACTGAAAGTTTTGCAATTATTTTCCCCCATTCGGTTGAAGTCTTTGGCACTTTCAGTAAAAAACATGTGCAATTGATATTCAAATCTTCTTATACTTAATAAATCACAATCGTCATTCAGTTCAGAATCAAATAAATTGGAACTTGGGAGTCGATAGTTACATCCAGTTATTGTTAGTTTGCCGTGAGGAGGTTTTGTATTTGCACAGATACATTTTCTATATTTTATTAAATACATTCTAGCCGGTCCATACTCCTAAAATTATTTTAATATATGAATGGAGCTCTTCCAAAACAACGTCTTTCCTTTCCTCTATAGTGCATAACCATTGATATTAAGTTCATCATTATCAAATGTCATGTCCAAGTGTGGAAACACTTTGTTGGCATATCCTATTCTTATTTTAAATGTTGTCATGGTGATCCTGTCACATTAGCTTGGCCTCCTCTCGTTGTAAGGTAAATCTGACTATATGACTGGTGAGACACTGAGCTCGGCTTTTTGTCATACTTTAAAATAACAGAGCAAAATATTCTCCTCTACATCAGTCGACTGTCCCCAGGTAATATGATTAAGTTGGAGGCAGACAGACCATGTGTGGGATTTTATGGGATTTATTTATTTGTTTGTTTTTTTGTTTACCCACTGCAACCTTGTTGTCCGACCGTGATGTTGACTCTCTTACTGAGTTTCTGGCAAGGACTGTGGAAGGATTACGATTATGGTTGTATTGTTTGTTTTTCTGTAAACCTCAATTAAAGGTTTTTATCACACCAATGCAGGTAGGAGTTATGTAGAATCATGTATAAAGTTCAATTTAATGAAAGGAATAGTATTCAGTCAAAATGATCTAAAACTGTACAGAACAATGTAAGTAAGTCAGCAGAGGAACACAGGTCCAACATGATAACAGAAGAATGTGGAAAGAGTGAAGGGAGGGAATAGCAAAGAAAAGGGATTAATAAATGATGAATTTAATGAAGTGTGGAGACACAGGAACAGATGCACTGAAAAAGAAAGGCTAGAAATTAGACCATGACTGCAAAGGAACGTGGGATAATATAACTGAACAAGACAAGGACAGCAAAAATCAGGGATAATCCCTAAAGAGAACATGAGCAACACAATAATCTACTTAAATGTCAAAAAACCTCAAATAGTACACAACTAAAAACTGTAGTGACAAAACAGAATGAAATCTCTACACATAATGTGTAATCAGATATTGGTTTTGTATCTCACTTTCATAGATGTAACAATTTGACAAGAACAACTTCGATATCGGCCCTTATTGTTCACTTTTTTTATTGAAAAGTAGGGATTGGGATCTTCAGGTTTTTACTGAAAACACTGCAAAATAAATACCAGTGTATCACATACTTTTAGAGTTTGTGTTTAACTCAAACCAGCATCTCCTATTGACAACTGTCTCATCTGGGATTCTCCAGCTAAATATACATACAACTCTGGAAGAAATTAAGAGGTCACTATATTGAAAACCTCTGCTTTTTTCCACCTAATATTGATTTCTGAACTCTTCCTGAGTTAAAACATTAGTATTGTTGTTTCTAAATGAATATTAACATATCAACTTGTTTTCTTTGCATTCTTTGAGGTCTGAAACAACTGCATCTTTTCTGTTATTTTGACTATTTATCATCTTCTGCAAATGAATATAACATTTTTTGCTTGGAATTTCGGAAACATGTTCACAGAATAAAATAGTAAAGTTCATTTTATTCAAACATATACCTATAAAAAGAGAAATAAAAAGAAGAGAGATCATTTTAAGTGGTGCCTTGCTTTTATACTCACTGACCAATTACTTTATTACATAGTGACTGGTTTTAACCTCCTTTGGCTTCAGATCTGCTTCAGTTCTCTGTAGCAGTGCTTTAACTAGACTTCAGAAATGATCATTAGTTTTTTTTATACTCATACTGTCACAATCTCATTATTCTGTTGCCTGTAGATCCATGTACTACATCCTCCCAGAGTGCAGCGTTATTGTAATGTACAAGAAGTTGGTTTGGACTTATCTGTGCTTTGGGACGTTCTTTATTACCCTCATTGAAGAAACCATCAGAAAATGGGTGGACTCTGATCATAAAGGGATGGTTGTGGTCAGTGTCAATACTCAGGTAGGCTGTACCAATAAAACAATGCTGGAATTAAGGGACCTAAAGGAATCCAAGAAAAAAAGCATCATCGCAGCTTTCTGACAAGCCTGAATCATTGATGCAAGGCAAGATGGAGCCATTAGTTCACATCGTTTAAATTCTGATCCTATGTTATATTTTATAGCAGATGGACCTAAATGTATGCAGAACAAAGCAGCTAATGATGATTACGGGTCTAAGGGATGAAAAAGCACATCAACGGGAACAGGAAGATACAGGAAGTTAATCTTGAATGAGCGTAGAGTGATTTTGAAACCAGGTTTGTTTAGTCAGAGAAATCCAGAATGGCTGGAGAGATGACTTAGAAACACAACAACACAGAGGGAGCTGATTTATAAAATGGAAAAAAGGTAACCCTAATCAAAATACAAAGTAAGAAACTAAACACAATCGGATTAACTGGGTACTTACTGCAAGATCTAAACTACAATAGTAACACAGAGATGTAACCTATATATAGTAAGACATAAATAACAACTATGAAAATCACTACACAATCCCAACACAACACAAATCAAAGCATTTAGTGGGTGGCCACACCCTGCAATCAGCTGCCAGAGCCTATTTGCAAGTTCAAGTTTGATTTGTATGTTCAGAGATTTTGCATACCATGGATGGTTGGAATAAGTGGTTACTTGACCTGCTGTCACCTTTCTCTCAACCTAAACCAGTTTAGTGTACTTTTCTGAACCATTCCCCTGTAAACCTGAAAGACGGTTTTGAGTTAAAATCTTAAGCGACCAGAAGATTCTGAAATACTGACACGCCCACCATCCGGCATGAAACAGTCGCTCCACATTCAAAGTCGTCCAAATCCCCTTTCTTCCTCATCGCATTGTTCACTTTCAATTTCAGCAAATCGTCCTCATCGCCGGTCTAGAATCGCCGTGATCGACTTATTTGCTATTTGTTTCCACCAGTAATTAATTTAGGCATACCTAATGAAATTGCCGGTGAGTTCCTGCCTCTGTTCTGTGCATACAATACGCGTGATTCATTGTAAGTAGTGCCGAAGCATAAAACAAGGAGCTGTAAGCCTCTGTAATAAGGAAGCTGTCTAATCCATCAGAGGTCTTTGAGCAACGAGGATTTGCATGACAAAACAAATACTGTGAAACACCACTAAGATGATGTGAAGGACTGAATCGAACCGGCCCGGGCCGCTGCATAATTTAGCAGCACGACTTCATCTTGTTATGCTGAAGCACCCCAAGCGCAACAGGTAGGCAGCAGATATGTGCACCGTGATTGCTTGTCAGTCGTAGTAATGTATAATTCATTTCTCATGTGGCTTTCTTGAGACCAAGACGGTAATTATTTTAACATATGTGTTGGTCTCAGACTGACGCTTTCACACTGACCCTGCCTGCTTTGCAGTCGCAGCATGCGTGCACGAATATGACCCGGCGTACAAACGAACCCAACGCGTGGCCACTCGGACTGCCGAGTTGCCACCATTGTTGCTTTACGAGTGCGCGGTTAGGAGCAGCGCTGTGCAATTTCACTGCAGCTCTGTTTGGGCTTTGAAGACTTGTTTCCTTTTTCTCCCAAATTGGCCAGACTCCCCACAAGTTATAATGAGGGGGAATTGGAAGCCAAACTACAGATTTGAAATGGTAATTAGTAAGACTCCCTGCTACTGGGAGAGACAGAGGGGCTGATTTAGCAGAGCAGAATTAAAGATTGGAGGATAGTACAGGGCCCATTTAGATGACTGTGGTATATTTAGCTGTGTTACCCAGAAACAGGAACAGAGCAAAGTCATATTTTAGAGGAAAGATCTACAATAACAGATTACAAGACTTGGGCCAGATGCTGCTGTCCACTCAGTAAAGAAAAGACTGCTGTTTTTCTCCAGAATATTGCTATGCTTTATTCTGGTCAGTCAGGATTGTTTGTGTCTATATTAAATTATATAAAGAAGAAGAAGAAAAAAGAAAACACCACACCAAAGCGAATATGGCCCTATTAAGATACATTCTTCTAATTTGCATGCCTGATTTGTTTGTGGTAGAACAGCAAATACCCAGACAGAATGTGTGGGACAATAATATGCCTCAAAGGATGCCATTAAGTCCATGTGACAGTACATTTCTCCCCAGCTAATTGTCGCTTCCTTATTTTTTCTTTTTTTTTTTTTACTTTCACTCTAATTAGTAAAGTATGTAGGGCGCTTGGAGTTCATCTGCTCGGCTCTGACATGATAACTCTCCCATCTATTCTCCCTTCGCTTCTCTGTATGCCGAGGCTGAGCAAACAGTATTTTCAGCTGTCTCAAGCGATTCGCTAACAACATGCATTTAAGAGCATTGTAATGACTCATATCATATTCTAATTATTAATGTATGACTGAGTCTTCAGATAGTCTTTCTGCTTACCGAGAGACTCTGCAGGATGCTTTTAGATTTGTTTACCTGCCAGGAAACATTTTTACTATGCATTGTGCTAACCCCGCACCTATTAAGCCATTGTAATAGAGAAGAGCGAAAATATTTATGCTTTTGTTGCTTTAAGCTCTATATATATATATACATATTCCGGGTATGTGCTTTTCGATAAAAGGGGGAAGCAAAGTTATGCTTTATTGTACAGCAGGTTTTACTCCACCAGATTTTATTTGAGTCCATCTAATATTAATAAAGCCCTTTGGCCTAAAGCATCTGAGCACCACAGACATCTTTATTAAGTTTGTGCCGGTCTTTGAGTGGATGTTGGGACAATTGTTGAAATTATTTTAATTCTAGCAGTTCTGTAAAAAAGCATTTGCCCTCTTGCATATTTTTTATTTTGTTCTTGCTATTGAGTAAATACAAAAGCTGTTTTCAAATGATGATTTAACCAAATTAGTTTGAGTTTAAGGTCACAAACTAATGGAGGGACTTTAGTATTTTTCCACTGAGTAGAGAGTTGTCCTGCTTCTGCAGCAGCTGTCATGATGGTGAAATGCTCCATCGGTTTCATCCACATGCGATGGAACGCATGTGGATGTGGTTTTTACTTTTCTCTCGTCAATACACAGGATTTTTTCCCCTCTTCTTGGTAAATATCAGGATTTTTCCTGGCAAACATGAGGCGGGGCTTTGTTATTGTTTTCTCTCTTTTATGAGTAGGTTGTGAACTCTGACCTTAACGCATTCAAGTGCTACTGTGCTTTAGATGCTGCTCCAGTTCTCCTCTCCACGTTTTCTCCATTTATCTATTGCAGCTCCCACTGAGGTTCACTGGAATCCCAGAGCCTTAGAAATTGCTTTTGACTTTTCCCAGACTGGTTTATGTCAATAACTTTGTTACTCATCGTTTCTTGAATTTCTTTCAAGTTGAAGCAAAAAATAATAATAATAATTGGTTTACCACAAATATTTTATGATTTAACAAAAGGGGGATGACTGATTTCCATTAATTAATGAGCTAATGATGAAAACATTGATGCAAATAAGATGCTAACACATCGTTGGCTTCATTTTGTCCTTAGTAGGTGTTTCATTTAGATCAATCGTTGGACTCAGAAACTTTGCAGGGTTTGCTGAGTGTTGTCAACAACCAAGCTACTTTATTTGAAGACTGTTGCAAACTTTGATGAACGGAAATGTTGGCAGAGAATCATCACATTACTCCAGTGTATCTGTACAGAATCTGGAGTATTTGTTGAATTTCGAGGCATCTGACAAACCTCATTTGTCCCAAGTAAGTGTCACTTCCACCTCTTCTTAACGGCAATAAAGAGTTTGTTTTACTGATGGTACAAAATCAGCTTTAATTTCTACATGTAAATCTTTAAAGTTGCACTTGTCACACACAGTTCCACTTTCTTTCCCACTGACACCACAGTCGAACAATAATACAGCATGAACTTACATGAGATAGTGTAATCAATATAATAAAGACACAAAACAAATTATATCAAAACATATAAACATACCTCATTTCTACCTCATTTCTTCATTTGAGGTAGAAATTAGGTCATTAAACAAATTCTGTAAACTTAAATTGCTTTTCGACAGCCACTTGCTATAGTCATGTTTCCATATGACATATATGCTTTACATTCATCCTTTTTCATTCAGGGGAACATGCTGGATTCTACTTCCCATTTAGAACCTTTCAAAATAAATGTGCATTATGCAAAATGAAATGTATAAACTAAAATTTTGGTAGTAAAACTAAGAATTCCATTTTTGTTTCATTTTGCATCAAAGTTGATTTTTCCAACTTGTTTGTTGGAGGCGAACACAGGATTAAATCCCTGACCTGAGTATGCCCTTTCTCCATCCATTTAAGTAAACAGCTTAATTAGCTGCCATGCTGACAGTTCTATCACAATGCAGCAATCAGCTGGTGCAAACCAACTCAAAGTGAGGGGAAAAATGGTCACATGAACTGGATGACTGGTTGCTTGGTCAGGTACTTGCAATAGAAAATTAGGTTGATCACCCCCACTTAGCATTATTCCCTGAAGTTAAATCCTACCCCATTTTCTGTTACTCTCCTTGCAGCAGAATATAACTGGACTCTATAACAAAGTGTTTGTACCACTGTACCATTTAAATAAATAAAGGGCATGAATTTCATCTGATTCCTTAGATTATCAAGAGTTTATGTGCAAAACAATCATTCAGTAGTTACTTTACATTCTCAATCCAGGTACTCTGTTCAATCTAAAATTGGAGAAATGACTTTGTATGACGTTTGTAGAGATGTGAAGATAATCATCAGTTTTGGAAATAAAGTATGAGCTAATCGACACCTAAGTGATCTGATAAACATTCAACCTAAGTATAACCTACGAGGGTAGAGCTGATCCAGACATCTGTCAAAGATGATGCCTCAGCTTCTCCTTTCAATTATCTCATAATAACACGTCTGAAAGCATCAGCTTAAAGACCAGCTGTTGGTGAAAACTCTCATTTTTGTTGTTGCTGTTTTTTCATTATTGTCCTTTCTGTTTTAGTTAACTGGCAAAAGAAATGGATTTTGTTTTGTGTTTTTCCATCGTACTTTCTGCCGATCTCCAGCAGAAGAGAAAAATTGAGGTGGGAGCACATGGATTCTCCCACAGCTGCATAAAACAACTCCCAGCAGATTTCAGACATTAAACCGGAACAGCAGGAGGCTGAGTTGGTGAAGCTGTCTGTGCAAAAACCTGCTTGAGATTCAGAAGAGCCAGAAGGAAAGTTATTACAAATGGAATCAGCGACAAGGTTTTTTTTTTTTATTAAGTCTGCACGCCTGCTGCATTGTGCAAACATGAAGGGTGAACTTTTTGTCCAGTGAGACCAGGCACCTATTTCTACTCTGAATAAATATTGCAGTCAAATATTTCAGATTTTCTTTTACCTTCTTTCAAAAGTTATTTTTAATTGATTATCGCTAAAATAATAATTAAAAAAGCGTTTAAAAACTAAACAATTTAAAAGCAAAAATATAACATAGAAGGGCTTTGTGCAAATTTTCCAACCATATTTTGGACAAAAATGTTTATTATTTGTTGTTATTTATGTGTCTTTTCAGCGTATTATAATACATTCAAATACAACTTTAAAATATCTATCCAACTATAATAATACAAAAATCCAAGACAAAACACCATAGTCATGACTTGACATACCATTCTATGCTCTGCATGTGCTCTGTCTGCAGTGATGAAGAACCCTAGGCATACTTACAGCCTTGTTTGCCTTTAGCATTCTGTCTTTAGAAAGAAAATAAGGCATTTAACGAGGTGCTAATGTGGAGACAGCATCACATCTGAACAAGTTGGACACTTTTTCTAACAACCTTATACAAATGTTTCTTTGTGTTGCTGTCACTAACTCACAAAAACTATAAATACAGGAAGTACATTTTATTGCACTCAGGTGTGATGTTTAAATCCATCCTCTAAGAAGTCGATTTTACCCTTGTTTTACAGAACTTTTTACCCTTTCTCCCTGCGAGAGAAAAACAGAAGTTACAGACAACTCAGTTTAGCAAGTGATTGAGTTATTTTACTCTCGATTTTCAGTTTTATATAACGCAGTACCACAGAATACTAAACGTCTTACTAAACAGCATGTTATCGATGTAAAGTATTTTTGAAGAGTGCCCAAGTTTGCAGCAACCCCCTGCATTCTTCATTTTCCCTCTCAGGATTGATTTCAGACTTGGCAGCGGCTCACACTGTGAAGAGAGAAAATCCATCTCCAGTAGCACACCAACACCCAGGCTGAAGGTTGGTGTTTTAGTTTAGTTTTTTTTTTTTTTTTTGTACTTTTCATGTGAATACCTGCTTCAGGCTCGCCAGAGGCAGCCATTAATGACTGGAACGGGCGACTTTCTACACACTCGGCCAAGTGCGAAGATGGCTTGGGAAAGAGTGATGCACAAGGTCATTAATGATCTATTTAGGGTCCTGACACTAGCTGGCATCCCTTGGCACGATATCCTGGAAAGGTCACCGCTTTGTGAGAAAACTGTTTTAAAAGAATCACATGCTTGGCTGGACTGCTTTGGGTGCAGAGTGACCGAAACAAGAAAGACGGATTTGGCCATGGAGTTTCAGACGAAACAGAGAGAAAGAAAAAAACGATGAGCGGCAATCACAAGCAGGTTCACTTTCACCATTTCACACAGTCGTTGCTCCCGCTTCTCTGCAGGTGTTTATCTCACCGCTGTGGTTCTTTGGTGGTTTAATTTAAAGGGTGTTTTATTTATGGGATTATTTACTCTGGAGACGAATGCAGTGAAGATCAAATCCGTTTCTTACATTTTTTTCCACTTCAAAAGTGAATGCGACTGGAATGCAACAAAGAAATGGATTTCAATGCATAACAAAAGCAGAGGAAGGTGTGTGTGTGCACCTGCATGTAAGCACTAATGATGCCACTGCATATTATAAGGGTACATCTCAATTAATCACTGTATCATCAAAAAGTGTATTTATTTTGTGTTATTTCAGTAAACCAATTAAAAAAGTGAGAGTGATGTACTAGAAATACTAATTTCCTATCCAGTAACACATTTGATTGTGAATAACAGCTCATGACAACCTAAAAGGAAGCTTATCTGGAAAAGTGTATTATTTCTCTAGACCAGTATTTTATTATACTGGTCTATGTTAATATTATTGATTATATTCTCAAGCATAAGGAACTGTCCAGAAGACAGTCACTGACATATTCTACAAGCAGGCTTTAAATGTCTAAATGTCTGTTTTTAAAACATTTGAGTGTTTACAAGATTCAGATTGTTTACAAGATTCAGATTCAGCCCACAAGTTTAGCAACTTGTGGGCTGAATCTGAATCTTCAAGACCCAACAGGGAAACAACGGGGTATTTTCTACAAGAAGACAAGAGACACTAGAACCAGCGATGCAGATAAAATGAAAGACATTTTAAAGAGATGAGCTCTAGCTGTTGCATTCCTGTGCTGAGCTCCTGGTTAACTCAGACATGATGTCAGAAGTGTCGTTCCTGAGCTAAAGAGAAAAAAAGAGAGGCACAGAATCCAAGGTCCTTGAGCTTCACTGTGAAGTTTCCACAGTCAGTAATTTAAGCAGCAATGTCATCTGCTGGCACAGGTCCACTGGGTCCACTTATTGAGCCCAGAGTCAGCTGAGGCGTTTACTAGGAAATTGCTGGTAGATGACTTCGCTGACAAGTTCTGCTGACAAACTATCCGAGGATACTGATGTCATTTTTCAGCACGACCAGACATTTGTCCAGAAGAACCGGTGCCTGCTGTAATAACCGTGGAATCAGTCTGCTTGACTGGCCAGTATCTTCCAGAAACCCAACAGAGACTCAGTGGGATGGTTTAAAGAGGAGGATGAGAGACACCAGAACCAATGATGAAAATAAGTTAAAAGTCGTTTTTAAAGCAACCTGTACTTCTTTAACAACTGAGCCACAGACGGATCTGCTTCAATGCTAAATGTTTGTATTTTTATTAGGCAATAAAGTTGGGACTCAAATTGATACAATAAATGAACTTCCTTCTGCTGTTCCCATTTATTGAGATGACTGTATTTTGCAATGCAAATATCAATCTGACATTTACTTGCAAAGAACATAAGCGAGCTCATCAGAGTAAAGTTGTTTCTCCAGAATTTTTTACTATATTTAAATATTTAGCAAAAAAAAAAACATTGTCAAAAAGCAGAGCACTCAGCCACAAATGAAGCAGTAACCATCAGGAGTCAGCATAACAAATGTGCATTTTGTTTAGTCATGCATATATTTGAATTGTATTGTAAAATTCTGTAAAAGCAGAAATGCAGACTGCTCTGTGTCTGAGTTTGAGTCTTGAGTAAAACAGTATCAGTTTTACATATGAAGTCACTTAAACTCAGTGTTAACAAGAGAGCCGAGATGAAGTGCACTGAAGTGAATCCATTAAAAAAAGGAACTAATACTGGTGACTGTTACGCTGAAACTGTGCTACTGATGATCAGATCAAATGATCATTTGCATGTTTCTGTTGGAAACAGGTGATGGTGCTTTGCATAATAGTTTCAATTCTTGTTCTTTAGAAAGTATCTAACTGAAATGTGTAGCACATTTTTGTCATAATGAATACGTTGGGTGAGACATCATTACAACAATTGATGAAAAAATACAAAAAAGTGATAAATTTTGATATTTAATATGCATTTAGGATAATCTCTTTTGCTTTTCTAAACTTATGCTGTTAATGAGGAGATAAAGAAGCTCAAAGAGGCAAAACCTGAAAGACTTCCTGCTGTAATTGAAGCAAAAGCTGGTGACTCGTGGGCCTGAATGTGCAGTAAATGCCAGACTTTTCAGATTTCTATTTGTGAGGAATATTGAAAGCCTGTTATTTGCTTTCTCGTATTTTACAACCATGCATGATATAAAGTCTCAAAAAATCATAGAAGCTTGAGGCTGTAAGGTCATAACATGTGAAATGGAGTGTGTTGTAAATATTTTTCAAGTCCCTGCATCTGAGGGCAGATCTTCATGAAGCTGTGCAAAAAAGACAGAAATAAACAGATATCATACAACAACAGGGAAAGATGTGATTCAAATTAGTTGTTTGGTTTTTTTACATATTTTTATTTGTCACACTACTAGAGTGCATTAAAAATTTCCTCAGGAAAAAGAAAAGACAATATGAATTACAGGGGAAATCAAGTTTTGCTTTTTCACGTCTATTCAAAAATCTTCTGAAGGCACTTTACAAAAAAATGTCAATTTAATCCAATCAAACATTCATCCCAGTTGATCAAACTGGTTTAAAAAGTTTTCACAGCAGATTGCAGCAAGTCATAGACATGCAGTGTTCGCTCCTCCAGCTCAGCACAGAGCAACAGGAGACAAGAGCTTGTGCTGTGTAATTGCCTTCCCACATAAGGCGCATGCATGAAGCGACAGTCGAAGGAAAAAAAAAACTCCCCTTTAGCATGAAGAGACCTCCAGCAGAACCTGGTTCCACCAATGACTTTGGGTTTGAGCAAACCTAGCCAACACACATGAAAAAGAAGCAGTGATCCAGGCGTACTGTCTATGTCAAAGAAAAGTAAAATGTTAAAAGCAAGAGAAGGAGAATGTTAAATAACTGGCAGCAGTATCTCAGCTGATGTCCTCCTCCAGGAAGGTGTTGCATCTAAACAGCGCCAGATCAGATGTAGCAAGAGAAAAACACTAAGAGAAAACACAAAATTACCAGATGAAACAAGAGCAAATAAGGCAAAATTGGAACGACTAGAGGACTCACCAGAGATAAAACTGTTTTAAAAGCTTTCTGTGGTTATAAAACAACCAGGCATTTTCATGAACTGCTTATAATTTGATCATCAGTGTCACATCAAATATGCCTCATGACTTGGATTGCATAAAAGTTCCCTATGGGGAGGTTCCTCAGCTGACATGTACAAAAAGACAAACAAACAAAACAAAAAAAAAAGAAAAACACAGAGACCTAGATTCTCAGCTGCAAAACCCAAACTCTGCTGGGGACCTGATTGTTGCTGCTAAAAGGAGTTCAGCCACATGAAAGAGCAGCGTGGCCGCTGCCCCTCACGCTCCCACTGATACGCCACAGAGAGAAAGCTGAATAAGCACTAAACCGGGTGAAAAACACGACCTTAAGGTCCAGTTCATGTGCAGCAGCAACCCCAGCCAGCCACTAGAAAGCAGACATCTGCATTCGGCTGGTCATTTTTCTGCACATGTTGCAGAAAAATGCAACATGTGCAGTTTTCTGCTTTTAAATGTTTCACATGTAAAACTTACAGAGCAGATTGAGAGGATAGCCCTCTTTTTCTTTTTTTTTTTTTTAGTTATTTGAACAATCTTCCGTAATATCATGTCCTCCATCTGCGAGAGAAAGAATGTTTGTCATAACAGCAAATATGAGCTTCCTGTTCAGACAGGACACTAATCAGCAGAAAGTTTGCAGCGCTCAACATAAACTTCTGTTATCTGACTGTGCATGTGTGTGTGTAGGTGTGTGTGTGTGCGGGTGTGGGTGTGCGTGTGTGTGTGCGTGTGTGTGTGCATGTGTGTGTGTGTGTGTGGGTGTGTGTGTGTAGATGTGTGTGTCTGCGGGTGTGGGTGTGCGTGTGTGTGCGTGTGTGTGTGTGTGCGTGTGTGTGTGTGTGCGTGTGTGTGTGTGTGCGGGTGTGTGTGTGTAGGTGTGTGTGTGTGTGCGGGTGTGTGTGTGCGTGTGTGTGTGTGTGTGTGTGCTGCATGCAGTTAAACCAGTTTGGCATCCTTTTGGAGATAAGGTCTATGTACGCTGAATAACAGCTGCAGAGCAGTTACGGTTGGATAAGATGGGTAAAGTTACAAGTTACTTACTTACCTAAATCCAAACAAAAAGTGATTTAAAAGTAACTAATCACTTTTAGTTACTTTTAAATCACTCTTTTGTT
The DNA here is from genome assembly GCA_033032245.1 of Poecilia picta. Classification (NCBI taxonomy): domain Eukaryota; kingdom Metazoa; phylum Chordata; class Actinopteri; order Cyprinodontiformes; family Poeciliidae; genus Poecilia; species Poecilia picta. The sequence goes on from CM065354.1 coordinate 25,951,226, forward strand.
TGGATCTGAGTTTACAGTCGCTGGCACCGTAAACTGAAGAGTATTAAAAACAGGAGCTGTTGGATGGGAGCTGGATGCTGTGAAGGTTTTCATTTTAAAACTCTGTCCAAAAAAAATACTATTTTTATAATTTTTCACAAAGCCAATCTGGAGTAACTACTTTTATTTAGGAAATAATTACTTGGAAAATACTTACCTAGACAGATATTATAAAACTTCATTGTCCGCCACGGTGGAAATTTTCCCTCGGCTCTCCAAACGTAAAATAAAGCACATTCATGCAATAAAAATGTCAACAATTTGTGAATAGAATAAAACACCTTGGATGTCGTAAAGGTAAATGTTGTAATTTTGTTTCTCTTAGACCTCCACCCATTCATTCTCTACACATTGGATGCATCAAAGTTCTCTATGTAGTCCTGAAATGGACAGACATCGCAGGACCAATGTAAAATGCAGTTTGTATGAAAATTACTTATTAAAGCCAAAAAAAAAAAAAAGCAATCCAAAGCAACTTAAATCTATATGAAAACTTATTGCGGTGATGATTATTGCAGTTCTATCAGATTGTAAATGACTATCATCGCAAAAAGGATGTTTGAGGTTTTCCTTGTCAGACATTTCAATCTCCATAATGACGGTTTCACACGAAGACAGACATCTGCCTGCCCAAATATACATTTCCCTGTTTAAAGCATTACTAAATCTGTTTCCTGTGTAACTTCCTGGCCACCTGGAAGAACTACAGCCAAGTCGCAGGGGTTACAAATCAGTGATCACTAGGCGAGTGAGAGGGTGGAGCACGGAGGGGGGGGTGGGGGGGGGTCTTCTGAACAGATGGGGAAACAGAGAGTGGTAAACAGCCAGGGGTGGCAGGGCAGTGATGTATGGGCGAGTAAAACAAGCGAGTGCAAAAGGTCGACAGACGGAGATCTGAATGCGTGGCGGAGTCGGGACCTCTAGAGGTGGAGGAGGAGCGGAGTCAAAAGGAGCAATAAATAAACAAACAATAGAGGCTGCAGGGGGAAAGAGAGTTTCTAGAAGGTCTGAAAGTGGAGGTGAGGAATGTTGTTTAGGGTCGACTGTGGTTTACATCCCTGTACAGAGATAAACGGCTTTGAAAAAGCTTGGATTGGGTAAGTGGCAAGGAATTGGGAAGTAGAAGGAAACGGGTTAATCTCATAGCAAAAGTCTAACCGCTGCACAAATATCTGACATTAAAAACTGGTTACAGAGGCACTGAAGAGATTGGAAACTTGACTCTGGAAAAACTTGTGAAGGAATTGGTTATGTTGCAAAGACATCATCCCAACCTATCATCCAAAAATGGAAATCATGACCCTCCACTTAAATTGACAAACTAATAATCTGATTCCAGCTCACAAAACACAGGATCAATCTGTTAACCTTGGTATTAATAATTTTTCCTTTCACTAAATCATGCCTCATCTGTTTCTAAGGACATCTTTGGTTTATTCATGCTTTAGGCTGGAAGTGAGGGAAGTATTCCTCTTTCATCAGCATTTGTAATTAAGAAGACACTTGATCTTTACTTGTAACATCACAGAAAGACGGAGAGCTTTCTCCTCAGCGTTAGGAGGAAGCCCGGCTGGTACATGTGGAGCCCTCGGCAACAAGCGGCGATGGCTATGATGGATGCAGCGAGACAAAAGTGACAGATGGAGAGAGGAGGAAAAAGAAGAACACTTGATAACGTATCCCCATCTGCAGTGAAATAATGACAAATGGCTTCCATTTGGAGATGGCAGCAAGATTTCCCTTTGCGAGGATTCCTGTAGGTCCAAACCGCTGAGCTTGTCTTCATTTCTCCCATGAGCTTCGTCGTTTTCTCAGTTCCTCCTCTTCATTCTGTCTGACTTCCACGGTTAACATGTTAAAAGGATTAAACCCAGCGGTGTTAAATGATTCAGTAATGTGAGCAGGAGTGTTTCTCCCTGGTTTCTGCTGCTGCTAAGCTTTTTTTAAAGCAAACCCTAAATATTTTAAAGTCTGCACGGCAGCTGATTATGAAATTGTGCCCCCAGACTTTTGAGGAGACTCTTCAGATTTGGGGGACATAAAATAATTTTATGTGCAATTTTTTTTATGCATCATGCAGATATCAGATTATTTATCTGTAACTTTCTGAAGTCTTGCTGTTGCTGAGCTTACCAAAATACAAGTCGCTACATCGGAAAATAAAACTACGACACGTGTAGACATTTTTATTTATCCGAACAAATCGGCAAGCAAATCAGTGAAAATGATTTTAATAGTGATTCTGAACATTTTGCATCTGAAACATGAGCAGGATGTTTTCACTTCAGAACATTAACAAATAATACACTATTTTATGGCTTCAAATAAGATGTTAAATGTAGGTCAGGTACTTTTATTTATGTAGCACATTTTCAGCAACAAGGCAATTCAAAGTGCTTTACATTAATTAGATGGAAATACAAATAAAATAACAAACCAAAGGAAAGACAAAAAGAAGAATAAACTACATATTAGCTCCCCATAAAAATAAGTAATCCGTAATTGATAGATGCTAAAACAGACGCTCCTTGTTTTGCACCTTTAAATCAACTTTTACATAATATTGACGAATCAGTTGCTGGTTTTTTAATTATTATAACCATGAGGTTTTAAATTTAGTGTTAACGTAACTTAGTTTCACCATTTTTCAATGGAAATCACCATATAATCTTAAAAGAAAGGATTATTTTTCCATTAAAACACTTAATTCCTCATGAGAAACGAGCAGATGGCAGTAAAAGAAAGCGGCGGTGTTCCAACCACTAAAGAGTACCTACTGTTAAACGATCCTTTAATTTTGTGATATTTTTTAAAAGAAAGCAGAAAAGTAGGACTAAGTAATAAATCTAGAGCCTTTTTTGTGATATTTGAGACATTTTGATCTCTAACACTGAGCTCAAAATGTTCTTTCTCTCTTCAGTAAACAGCTGCTCTGCTGCTGCTGTGGGATTCGTCCTCATTTCTAGCACTCACAAGTTTCTTTGCTTTTCCTTATGACCTGAGTTTCAACAAAGATAAATCTTGGGAAACATAATTTTGCTGCAGAATGTGATAATATTACTTTAATCCGTGCCTCCTCACACGACTACAGTTTCTTACCCTTCATGTTTTGTCTGTACAGCTTGTCGGAAAGCATCTAAACTATAGTCACGTTTTTACCTTCTTTTTTGTTGTTTTTTGTCTGGTTTGAAGTCATATAAATGTAAGCTTTACTGCCCGGGTAGAATTTGCAGCCTGTAGCGTACATTTCCTGCACCGGTGTTTTCCCTTTGGTATCATATTCTCCTATTTCTCTACGCTCCAGCTTTGCTTTTTTTTTTATTTGTTTTATTTAATCAAAAGTCTGCCCTGTCACAGATTATCAGCACCTTGCAGCTGGTAATTTTCTCCATACAGGGGATTCGGTGCCATTTTCTATTACCTTTCTATGGATACAGTAAAAGGAGGAGATGTAATTCAACTTGGCAAACATTAATTTTCTTGCTCTCTTTCCCACCTGCACCACGGTTTGTAAATCCGGTTCTGATGCTGTCCTCGCTTGGATGGATTTCTGGCTGCACTGCAAAGGAATCATAAGTCTGCCAGTGCAATCAGCAGGAGAGAAAATGACAGAGCGGCACAATATCTTATCTGGTTTTCCTGAGGACTGTGTCGAGTGTCCTGCTCAAGGACTGGAGATCCGTTCTTTATCACTAAGGTCAAAATATTCCACTATTACACAGCACACAAAAATAAATAAATTAAACAATTTATAATGTACAACTCAGATTGTGATTTTTATCATAAGACCTTGGATTCTTGAAAAATAATGTCACATTAGTAAAATAGCTCATTATGCTTAACATACAGTTTCCGTTCAGTAAACCTGGATCAAGTGAGTTTGTTATGTCATTTATTGCACCACAGTATAAATAAGTATGGATAATTATGTAATCAAATCACACCATAACTGTGTGACCGTATAGTTAGCACTGTTTTTGCACGATTTTTTGTTTTGCAGGTTTTTCCAGAATTTCTTCAAGAATCACATGACTGCTTTCTGCTTTAATAAAACTTAGAAGTGATGTGCATAAATTTTTTTTCTTTTGTGTGATCTCATGAAAAGTTTGCATGGATAGAAAATGTGTTTTTAACAAAAATGGCACAAATAAATGGTTGTATATTATCTTCCAGCTTTGTAAAAGTGCGTCATGTATAAACATGTTTTGTTTTTAGCGGGGTGGCGGGGTGTTCACCTAAAGCTTTGATAAACATTTCATGCATGAATTGTGATCACATTTTGAGCTGGACTGTGAAATTTCCTGTAAACTCTTCAGTTTACAGGAAGTTAATGTGAGATGACAAAGCTTAGCATGTTTAGCATGTCCAGTGTGATCTGCGGAGGAGTTGGGAGATATAGATATATAACCAATCTGTGTTGGACTCCAGCCATGAAGGGCAGAACTACATACAGTGAAAGAGTCTAGCATAAAAACAATTAATCCCAGATTACAGTGTATTAGGACTTTTCTAGGAGGAAGAGGAGTTTTACTCTGTGAAGAATTACTCTATTCTATGTAACCTTTTAACAATTATTTGTTACCAAGCAGAAAAACATTAAACATGCATGTATTTGCAGGAAGAACGTGATGTTACGTTGGATTCTCATCCTGAACGTATGGAAGCATAAACACCATGCGATCGTCCTAGCAGCACACCGTTTACAAAGGTGATAGGTTCAGTGGGTAACACTTTATTTGAAAGGGGTGAATAAGACTCACATGACACTGTCATAAACATGACATAATACAAATTAAAATATCAAATCAAATCATATCAAAATCAAATCATAGTACATTAATACAAAATATCTTTGTTATGATAACTTGACATTAACCAAGAAATCATTACTGATATAAGTTTGTTATAAAAGTATTACTGATTGCATTTTAAAAATTAGATAACTTCATGTTTTTAAAGCTAAAGTTTAATCAGTAATGACTTATTGGTTAATGTCAAGTTGTTGGAACAAAGACATTTTGAATAGAACAAAAGCAAGACACCTTCTGAAGATGCTAAAGATTGACCGACAAGAACTGAAAAGTCCCTCAGACAGGAAGAAGTCTGAATGTGCCATATAAAAACAAATAACAAAGAACCATTATTTTTGAATACATTTTCTACGGTGTTAAGAAAGTAAAATGATCTTTGTTAGTATGTAGGAAAAAGGGTGAAGCTTCTAAACACATTCCAGCTGTGAAGTACGAGGGTGGGACCATCATGCTGTGTGGATGTTTAGCTACAGGAGGGACTGATGCGTTTCACAAAGTGGATGGAGTCACAGAGAAACAACATTATGTGGGTCTATTGAAACGGCATTTTAATATGTTAGACAGGAAGTTGAAGCTTGGGCACTAAATGACAATAAAGTCAATATTTTGAAGAGAGCATCAACAGGAACTGATGTCACCCCAAAGAAAATCTTTGGTAAAGTTAAAAGGAGATGTGTGTGGTCACCAAAACAAAGATATTTTAGCAAACTTCAGTAGTTGGACTTTTGAACATACTGTTGGTAAATACAGACAGAAAAAACAATGAATATTTTCTCCTGCTGGAGAGTGAGAATTTACTGAATATGAGATCAAATGCAAAGTTTGTTCCTATGGAAACACACGCATTGACTCCTGTTCTGTCCCCGTTCATCAAAAATTGACCTTGATTGGCAAGTAAGGAGTGTTAGAGACTAACTGTCCCTTAACGCTGTAAATGAACAATCAAGCTTTTATTAGAGCATGTAAATAAGAAGTATGTCAGCTTTATTAAAACCTGGTGTTATCTCCACCACATGGATAAAGTCACTGATAATAAAAATCTACTGCCAAATAAGCTGCAATATGTCAAGTAATCATATGTTCAGAGCGATATCTTTAAGCGAGGGCGTGCCTGTTGCAAATTTAACAACAGATTCTGAAAAAAAAGAGAGAAGCCAAGTCTTGTTTCTAGATTTATTATCCCACCAAGGTCACTGAAGCTGTTGGAGAAAGAGGACACCAGGAAGACAACACTCCTCTCACCAGGATAAGAGGTTGTAATCACGGAGAGCAGAGCTATAATCAAGCACAGGGCCTCTGGCACAAAACAGACAAAGCATGGCAAGAGAGAGAAAAAAAATGTAATCATAGCAGGGAAGGAAGGAAAATGATAATATATCTGAAGCAAAACCTTTAATCACTCAGGGGGACAGAGACAAAGGGAGAAGGAACCGGGCGACAGAAGTAGATGGAGTGGGAGAGGTGAACAGACAGCAGAGACAGAAGGTAGGCTGGAGTAGACAGAGGGGTGAAGTTGGTATTTTTAACACGTTCTAATCAAAGCCTGCACATCAAAAGTGGCCTGCTGTGAAAACGCCCTCTCAGTTAATCAGCAGGAAGAAAGGACAAGGAAAAGAAAAAGTGATCGTTATTGATACTAGAACAAGACTGTGGCAGACCCGACCTCTTTTTTTTTTTCTTTTAAAGAAGATTTGTCGTGTACAGCATACAGAAATGAGGGCAGGATGGAGTGAAATCTTCTTATGCAAATCTTTTACGCATGAAAAATTCCTCTTGTACACTTTAGGGTTTAATAAGCCGGGAGTCCCATCCTGTCTTCTACTACAGTGGGTTTTTGAGAGAAGAAGAAGAAACAAAGAAAAGAAAAGAGAGAAGATGAGTTGTGCCAGAAAACAGGATGAGGGCTGACTCAGGGGAGGATAAGATCTGTCTGCCTCATGTTCGGATGCATTCTGCTCAGCTCCCACTCTGGTTTTTCCTTTATAATCCTCGTACCATAGGATAGTAGTGTCAGCCCCTTTAATAAACTCCAGCAGATTAGCATACCGGAGAACACACTGCTACAGCACGTCCTTATAGGCGTTACCTGCAACATAAAGCGAGATAGTGTCAAAGCAGGAAATGTGGAAAAACACCAAATATCCTGAAAAATCCTGTAAAGCCATGAATAATAGAATACCTTGCAAAAGCTGTGCAAAATGTAAAAATACTGTTATAACTTTAGGACATCTTAAATGGCAGACAGGAAGCCCATAGTAGCAAAAGTTTGCAGCAAGACATCCAAAGTGTGCAGCAAACATTAAGAAAAAAGCTAAACACACATCTAAGAGGTACCAGGAAATGGTGAAAGCATCATCATTAGGATGACCTAGTCAAAGTCTGTAGCAGCACTGAAATTTCACATTTGCTCTCCATCAAAACCCGAAAAAGCTTTTAAGAAGAAAGAGCAAAAACATCAGTCTCTGGATCTGCAAAGCTGGCGGGAACTTAACCCAGGAAATCTGCTGCTACAAATGTAGCAAATAGCAAAATTGCAGGATGCTGCGCGCGCACACACACACACATGCATCACATTTTTCTGATATTTATTTGTAAACATTTTTTGAAAATCAGCTTAAACTGTTCTCATGCTTTGCAATCGCGACCGATAGAGAGAAAAAATCCCAATAAAAAACCATGATAAAATGTGAAAAAGATTCAGGAAAACTTAGCAAGTCACCGTAGCTTATTAAAGTTAGCTAGTTTGGTGTTTATATATATAAAAATAAAAGAAATTCCCTTGTGACCCTCTGCGGGTGGTCTCTCTCTCTCTCTCTCTCATCCTCTGACCTCTACCAGAGGCCTGGGAGCTTGAAGGTTCTCCTCCAGTATCTTGGCTGTGCCCAGTACTGCACATTTCTGGACTGAGATGTCTGATGTTATTCCCGGGATCTGTTTTAGCCACTGCTCCAGTTTGGGGGTTTCTGCCCCGAGGGCCCCGATGACCACAGGCACCACTGTGGTCTTCACCTTCCAGGTCTTTTCCAGTTCCTCCCTGAGGCCCTGGTATTTCTCCAGTTTCTCATGATCCTTTTTCCTGATGGTCTTGACTACAACTCTGCAACGTGGCTCCTTGGTTGCATGTCCTTGGTTGACAAGATGTTTCCATCCCTGACATTATGATTAATAAAATCATATATCTAAGACTAAACTAAACAAAGATAAAATAACTAATAAATAATAAATAACTAAAATAAACAAAGACTAAACTATGTTACAGAGAATAAACACAATAAGAATATGCTTAATCTGTGGTAGTGTTCATTAAAATGGCACATTTCTGATGTATTTAAATTAAATACAATCGGCAATATGATTCAGCAAGTACTTTTACTTTTAATACTTAGGTATTTTTAAAAGCCTGTACTTTTTTACTTTTACTTAAGTAAAATGTTAATGTGGTATTTTGACTTTTACTTGAGTACGTTTTTGACTGTGTATTTGTACTTTTACTTAAGTAAATTTTTTGAGTACTTTCACTGTATATATATATATATGTATATATATATATATATATATATATATATATATATATATATATATATATATATATATATATATATATATATATATATATATATTTTCTTTTTTTTTTTTTTTTTTTTTTGTTCCTTTGATGTTTTTCCCACATGGATAATCCCTGGGATATTGACGAGCAGTGAGCCTGACGATGCTCAAATCACACAGCAATCAGGCCCATCATGGATCGACCCGGATTCCACGCTCAGGTACAGCTTAACTTCACCCTCCCATTAGTATGGACGCTATGCACCGAATGATTTGCTTGTCATTCCGCGCACTTTCAAAGCTCTGCTGAAGAGACGAGGGGGGGAAAAAGAAGTCACATCCAACGATCAGCAGCCAGCCAGCGGTGGGACAATACGAGAGCTTGTATGCGGCAACACACTTCCAGCCACCGCGGCCTGCAGGGAGTGGGACGGAGCAAGCATTTAAAAGCCTGTTGTGGGCTGGATAGCGGGGTTATTATCCAAGAACCATGACAGGAATTCAATACCAGGCGTTTGTCTTGAGAAATTTTCCTCTTCCCATACATTCCCATATGTTTCTGCCTCTCTTTTTTTTTCTTCCTCCAAGTCCGTCCTTATTTTTTATCCCTCTGCTCTTCTGTGGGGAACAAGTTAAAAGCATAACATTGGGAGTACTTGACTGTGAGGATTCCTCTTGAATGTTAATCAGTCTTGTCAAATGGCAGACTGCAGCACAGTCTCGCAATGGGCAGGGATATTCTGAAAAGTCATCTGATTATTCTGTATACCTCACAGATAGAGGGGGGAATTCAAACAAATCTCTGAGGCCCAGATGGGCTTTTGGTGCTGGATGGATGGAGCATGTGAAGTGTCCTGTTGGCAACGCGGCATCAAGAAGTGACATTTCAGAATGCAGTCGTGTCTATTTGAAGGAGAGGTTTGGGTTGGATTCCTGTTTTCTCTTTGTTATTTAAAAAATGCTGTCCTTTTACTCGGGTTATTTTTGTCAAAACAGTAATAACAATAATTTGACATGAAAATGAGACAAAAATCCCCAACAGAAGAAATCAGTAAGATGACGAATACTTTTGCTTGCACCGCATGTTTCCATGCGCAGCAAGCATGGAAACAATCTAAACAATCTTAGAAATATAACATTATGTATCACTCAGTAAAAGTGATGTATAACCAGAATCTGACCTTGTAATATATGAAAAGTAGTTTTAGTGGGATTTTTACAGTTTGTAGCTTTTAAACATTTTTGATGTATTTTGATACTTGAGCCAACTCAGATGATGTGCTGATGGATCAATCTGCTGCTGATTGATTTCTAATCTGCTCACCTGGGTGGTTCCAATGTAAAAAAAAGAAAAAGCAACACAGTCAGTAGGATGTAAATATGATTGTCTTATCAGCTCAATGTTTGCAAAGTAATAAGGAAAATTAGACCAATTTGGACCATTCTAAGTTGTAATTGTGGTGCTTTGATTTGTTTTTGTTGGTAAAAATGATATAAATATGTATTAATATTGATGTAACTTATCTTTCCAAAGTTGTTAAAGGGTTGCCTTTTAATGGGATTTTAAAAATCACATAAACAGGCTTGTTATCAGTTTCAAATATATGATTAGATCCACCATTCCTCTGCCAGATTAGCAATGTTAACAACTTACACAATTCTGGCATCTAAAGAAAACAACATGTTCAAATATATCGTGAGACTAACATGACAGTGAAAGATGGACCATATTATATTTTAGATTTCCACTCACTTAGTCCTGAGCAAAAAGAACGAGACGACTGAAAAACATTAGCACATTTTTCCATGCAGTGAAACAAACGTCTCAGGCTTCCCATAAGCTTAGTGTGAGCAGGGTTGTCGTCCGCGTAGGTGAAGGATACAATGAGTTTTGTTACACTGTGGAGCCGGTTGCTGCTTCAGGAGGTAGAGGTATGAAGCTGTCATAAAATATTTGCATTAAGACTCTAAAAGTTTGTTCCTTTCTGCCACGTGTCAAGAAGAAATAAACTTACAGGTTTGGTGGTGGTTCCTAAAGTTTCTAAAAGTCAAATGGGAGACAGATATAATCAGGCTCCTCTCCAGTAAAACCGGCTCCCATAGTTTGTTTTGTTTTGCTTTTTTTTTTTTACTGTAAATCTGACATCCTGTCAACTTTTAATATAGACTCAGGATATAGAGAGCCATCTCTGTTGTTTTGTTGCTTTGGGCTGAGGAAATGCTGTACTCCATTTTGTTGGTCCACTACTTTCCCCTGCTCTTCATTTGTGCACTATCTACAATTATTACTGCTTTCTAGCCATACAAAGTCAGCGTTTTTAGGAAGTTTTGTCTGTAAAAGCTATTGCAAACTGTAACATCAGTTCATAGAAAATGTTTTATGTTAGAGTTTGTCGCATGTAATGTTAGTTCAAAACCTACGCAGCTCAGACCTGTCCAAAAAAAAGGGGAAAAAAACCTGATATGAAAACTGAAGCTGAATTCAAGCTTGTCATTTTTCATAAAATATTAGAGAAAGCTAAAAAAGCTTGAGTAATCATCAAAAGAAAAGCTTGTGGAACATCTCAAGGTAACTGTGTTAATAAGCAGCAAATCGGTAATGCGATTAGCTATTCAAGGCACACATTGTGGTAACACTGGCCTCACAGGCGTACACAAAGAGAAAATATTTAATCTGCACAACACTCTGCCTACACCGCTGCCATTTGTGCTCAAATAAGCAGCAGCGCTTGTGTTTCTGTGGGAGTCAAAATCCTGACGGATCGCCTGTGCTTCGGGGGAAACAGGACGTTGTGTTTGTGCGCATGCATCAGTTGAAGCAAAAGTCATTTCCATCCACCATTTCTCCTGTAATTACACACAGCAGTTTGGACAGTGAGCGTCGTTAAATTGCAGCGCAGCTCAGACGGACGGCAGAAAACGGAGATTAGAGAAAGCAAACTTTCCGCTTCTCTTCAGTGATTCGCGTGCAAATGTGTGGCAGGACCCTTGGCGTCGTAAAAAGAGACCCGGAGCATAAAGATTTAATGAAGCTGTAGGGGATGTCGTCTGGTGAAGTTTAAATGTTTTAAGTGCTGCTATTTTTTGACGCGGCTGAGGGATGAAGAGCATTTCATGTGGTGATCTCTGCGTGTCGGTGGTCGTCTTCCTTCTGCCTGTACCGCAGCAATTTCCCTCAGGCCTCAATACATTGATGTGCGTATGATGTAAGCTTTGCTACTGCAGACTGTTGCAGGGCTCTAAATGAGCAACAAACTTATGAGGACGAAAGCCGTGCATCAACAACAGAAGTCAAAATGTTGCTGCTTTTACTAGATTTGTAGAAAAAATATCTTCTTCCCTGTGACAGGGATGTGTTTGGCGTAGACTTGACTTACACTCAAGCTCCGGAGACGAGGATTTCAGCACAAAAAGAGGAATATCATAAAAGAAGGATGGCTTGTAGCTGAATTTAACAACCGAGGGAGAAAAAAAAAAGGTGTCCTGACACAGAATTTATCCAACAGCCCACTCAGACTCAGCTGCTCACATATTTTTTACGCTTTCACAACTGTCGCTCTCCGTCTGAAACACTCTGCGTTTACAAATGGGATGTTACAACCCTCCAAGCTGCAGCCCAGGGCGAGCACATATGAAGATGTTTGATTAAAAGAAAAGAAGGATCAAGTAAAAGCCGAGCAGTGTTGCTACGGAGCCAGGGAGCCGAATTGGAACTGATTCGATGCTGGTATCTACATTTAAATAGGTGCCAATTCCAGTCCATTGCAAAACGCTTTAATTTAAAGCAATTGATGTAAGACGTTGTAGAAGCAACCACACACACTGTCGCACTCAGTCCCTGTAACCATAATTATATTTACAGCTGTGATAATTAAGAATAATTATTTAATAACGACTCCCAGAAGGATTTGCTCATGCCTCCTCTGTCAGCTGCACAACAGACCCCAGAACAGAAATGGCGTTAAAGGGAATAAATCACAGTTTTTCCAGCTTAATTTGTTTGACTGTGTTCACACTCGCTTTATTCTCATTACATGAGGAACAAAAAGCCACATGTAGGAAAAGGATGATGGAAATAAAATGAGCCAAGGAAGTTACCAATGAGCAACAATGTTGTGTTTCAGTGGTTGAACTGTGGCATCACTCAGTGGCCACCGAGACCGAAGAAGCTACGTCAAAGTTTCCATAAAGTGAGGATTTATATCTTGCTCTGTTAACTCTGCATGCTGCTGCCAGGATTATCTTGTAGAAGAGAGTTTTAAACTCAATGGGGTTTTCTAGGTGAAATAAAGGTTAATAGTATATTTTCTGAGGTGCAGGAAATCCAAAGATGTGATATTGCAGATGTTTGCAGGGAGTTTTCAGTTCTGGGTCTGACCCTCACTGTCCTTTTGAGTCTCACAGAATCAGCATTTCCCATTTCCCCAAACAACTGCTATCAGATATTTTTAGACTGTTTTGACAACAGTGATTGTTTCATCTTCTCAACGCAATCGGTTTGTGTTTTACTTGTGAGGGTTTGACTGAACAATACAGCAATATATCAATGAAAACATATTTTGGAGCATGCTACTAATGACCGATAAGTCATCCAGCTCTTATTTTATTCTCAACAACAGGGTGTTTGGCTCCAGATCAATATTTCAAGCTAATGTTACACATGTGGAGCATATAAATCATATTTGTGAGGTGAATTCCATGTTATGCATATAAATGATAAGTCTTCACCAGTAGTACCACAGGATTCAGTCTTTTTCTTAAACTAAAAATCATTGTATCTTGTGCTGATGATACTCGGTTATATTTATCCAATACGTCCTGATGGATCCTTTCAGCTCAGTAGACAACAAGTTTTCATCTCTGGACCAGAATCTTTGAAAAAAAAATGTCATTAAATGGATGACATTACACCTTGACCCTAAATCAAGTGACATAATGTCTTGGTAACAGTGTAATTTAACAAGCCATAGGGCCATGAATGGGCATTAATAATGAACATAAGCAGTGCTAATCTGGGAGGGTGCATAGGAGATTAAAAAGAAATAACACCAATAAGCACAATAACAAATTCAAATTATTTAATTAAAGATCAAACCCAAATATCTGTGACCTTTTTAAAAATATGACTTTCTTTTTTTTCTTATTTTTACTGGCACTTTTAAATAGCTTAGCACCGATAACTGCAATGTGAATCTCCCCAAACATTTTCTAGACTGCAAATATTTCCTCTTGTATCAAAATGATCAAATATAGCTGTTTTAGTTACATTTAATCTGCTGATTGCAACTGGACAACATTTTTAAAAAATGGCAGCATGAGTAAAAAATGTTATAATTTGAACCTCGCAGTTGTATAACAAGAAAAAGACATTTGTTTCGAAACAAATATGTCAAAATAAGTCAAGTCAATTATGGCATCTTAATAACACAAATCTCATCCTAAGGAAATGTTTACGCAGAGAGAGGAACCGACAACCAAACACAACCGAATCTAAAACCAAGCTGTATCGGCTTTGAGGCAGGTGGACATGGAGGTGGATTACTGCTCTTCTGAGATAAATTCATCAACAGAGCCGCTGACAGAGCAGTCAGAGACTAATTGCATAATGTTGTGATGCATGTTAAAAAGCCTGAACTTCTTCTGGTACTTTGGTTCTGGCGCTGAGCATCTCTTTCCTGAAGTCAAGCTTACAACATTAAGCATTAATGACTTAAACAATGCTTTTACCAGTGAGAATTGAATATTTCTCATGTCTTTCTAACTTATGAATCAATGACTTTTGCTCATTTGAAATGTCATTTTCCAGATACAGATTAAATGTGTGCAGCATTATCCATAATGCCAAGGTGGTTTCAGTGTTTACATTCAAAGGATGCATTGTTCATCCTCAGGATTTACATTATGTACAGTAGGAACCTCACTGTGTTTCTATCAGATTCATCATCTTTTCTATCATAATTGCCTGAAGGTGTTTGCTTCACAATTTGGAAGTTTGACTTTATCAACTATTAAGTTTAAGTACTTACAGGTGATTAACATTTATTATTCAAATTGAATCTTCTTTAAAATGTTAAAATTAATTGTTAACATTTTTTGCAGTAAATTAGTAAAGGTTCAACAATCAACCAATATTCAAGTGTCTGTGTAATAACTCAACAAATAATCGTAAGCCTTTTAAAGCAAGCACACACCTCTAGAAGTATATTTGATCAATGGATATGTCATCACACCAAGCAAATACTTAGACTCAAACATTGAAACTAAAAGCAAAGTTTAGATCAATATTTAATGTATTGTTGAGAAACAGCATCAGTGATGTAATGAAAAATGTTTTTTTTATTAATTTTTTTTTTATTTATTTGTATTTCACAGACAAAATTAGGCAAAGCGCCAGCAGTGAAGCCTGGTGTGTGGGATTTTCTGTCCACTGATCTAATGATACTGGTTGAAGGGAAACTCCAAACTGTGTCCAACAAAGTTTAATATTCATAATACAGCACAATGCCGGGCTCGTTTTCATCATTGGATGTTGTCAAAACAGCAGGTCTGACACATTAAAAATTTATTTACACTGTAGATGAGGATCTACTCTGAAGTGAGGCTGGTGGGATATTTACACTCGCCACTGTGTGTCGATCAGGACAAACTGTAGATGGGCTTTGTTTCCATTTCTCTTTATTGTCAGCAGTGGTACAGCAGAAGGTGGGCTTAGAGTTGGAGATGTGGAGATGTGGAGATGTGGCGATGTGGAGATGTGGAGATGTGGAGATGTGGAGATGTGGTCTAGATTAACAGAAACAAGCCCACATTAATATACCTTTACACATCTAATACAAGTGGCAGCAGTGACACCTGCTGGCCACAAACTGACCACATGTTATCTAATGCTGTGACTGACAGCTAAAGGAGTTTACACACGTTATACACAGGCACATCAACATGTACGGATGCTTACCAGAACACACGAAACAGTAATAAGCTTAAATACTTGAAATACTATGCAACATACACTCGCAGGTGAGAAGCTAACCACGTGCAGCATGCTAACAACGGCCCGACGAACAACGTCATTATACAGCACAGGTGGAACCACTAAATGAAGCTACCGTAACACATTTAATAACTAGAAAGCACTTACAATAAGTCAGGAACGCACATCCACCCCAACCGAAACCGTCGGCACCAACTGCACTCCTCCACTCTCAGAGACGCAGTTTCCTGCAGCTGCTGATGGTGCTATAGAGAACTCACCACTGGGTGGCGCACCTTTCCACCCAGGCTGAACCAACCAACACCTGACCGAACTGGTCACAAACATTAATGTCCATCCGAGTCTTTGTAACAGCCGCCCCCAAATGTATAAAGTACATTTGTTTCTAAACAAAGGCGATAATTTAAGTCTCTGATGATGAACCGTGGCTGTTGGAATCCTCAGGAACTGCAGGAAGAACAATCATCCTCGCCACTGGTCGGGTGTAGACTCGGTCCTTCACTCGAACATCTGCAGACCTGATGCGGCCGTCAGCACTTGGATGCAACTTAGTCACTCGTCCGACTGGCCAGAGTGCTCTAGGAAACTGAGGATCCATGAGCATGACCACTGTATCCTCAACTAGGTCAGCTTGAGGAGTCTGCCATTTCTGTCTGACTTGTAAATTGGGAAGGTATTCCCTGATAAATCTGGACCAAAAATGGTCTGCCAAAGCTTGTGAATGCCGCCAGCGGCGTTTGCTGGGAAGTTCAGTTGCAGGGTACACAACCTGGGGCAGTGACCCATCCGGCCGCCCCATCAACAGTTGATTTGGTGTCACAGGGTCAGGGTCATCAACGCTGGAGGATACATAACCTAAGGGTTTTGAATTCAAAATTCCCTCCACTTCAACAAGGACTGTCCTGAGCACCTCTTCTGGCAATGGTTGGGCCCCGACAGTGACATACAAAGCAGTTTTAACGGAACGTATTTCTCTTTCCCACACTCCACCAAAATGAGGGGCACCAGGGGGATTGAACTTGAAGGCAATCCTTTGTTTGGCAAGGGATTGCTGCAGGTCGGGAGACATCTTTGCCACAGCCTGTTGTAGCTCTCGTTCCGCCCCACGGAAGTTGGTCCCCTGATCTGAGAGAATTTCTGAAGGTGTACCCCGACGGGCTATGAATCTCCGTAAGGCCATGAGGAAGGAGTCAACATCGAGATGGGTGAGGATGTCAAGGTGGACAGCCCTGGTTGTTAAACACTTAAATATGATGCCCCATCTTTTCTCGTTACGCCGTCCGATTTTGACATGGAATGGTCCGAAACAGTCTGTCCCCGTGGAGTAGAAAACAGGCTTGAAGAGGCGAAGACGGGCAGCTGGTAAGTCAGCCATTTGGGGAATAGAAGGCTTGGACTTCCAACGTCTGCAGTCTGGGCACTTGGACTGATAACGTCGAACTGCTTCTCTACCTCGCAGTATCCAAAAACTTCGACGGATGTCAGCAAACAGTCGCTCAGGACCGGGATGGCATAGACGTCGATCGTAGTCCTGTATCAGAAGTCTGGTGAATGGATGGTTCGAATCTAGAACTATGGGATGTACTGCTCCTAATTCAAGATCCTTCGCCTGTCTCAGTCGACCACCCACCCTGATTTCTCCTGCTTCATCCAACTGGGGTGCTAAGGCACGTAACCTACTATTGGTGGCAACTGGCTTCCCCAGTTTAAGAAGCCTGATCTCCTCAGGAAAGCTATCATGTTGTATCTTGGTCATAATGTGCCTCTCTGCTTTGCGATAGTCTTCAGCACCCAAACTCACATCCTTCCCAACTGCAGCCTTTAGGTTCTGTGCAGTGGATTCAAGCAGCTCCTGCCAGTTTTTGTAGGTCTCAGATCCTGGACTTGAGAATGCGGGGGTCGAAGTTACACCACAAAATACGGACTTCCGTAGTTCTGAGGATTCCTCTTCGACTGTGATTGCTGGATTAGTAGGCCAGTAGTCTGAGGCCTGAAGTAGGAAAGAGGGTCCTTGGTTCCATCTGGTCGGCTCAGACAACTCCTGTAGGGTCTTACCCCGGGTGATGTCGTCAGCTGGATTGCTGGCTGAGTCCACATAACGCCAAGACTGTAGATCTGTTAGGTCTTGAATCTCAGCCACTCGGGTGCCCACAAATACTTTGTAGCGACATGAGTCTGATAGTATCCATCTCAACACGGTGGTGGAATCTGTCCACAAAGTGATAGTGTCAATCCTCAGGGTGAGCTCTGCACTTAACAACTTGGCTAGCTGGGCTCCTGTTAAGGCTGCAGAAAGCTCCAACCGAGGTATAGACAGTTGTCGCCTGGGGGCTACTCGTGAGCGGGCTAGGAGGAAGGAGAGATGGACTTGGCCCTGGCTATCCTCAGTCCTGAGGTATGCAACTGACCCATAAACTTGCTCCGACGCATCACAGAAGATGTGTATTTGCCTGTTGGTGACTGAAGCATCATCACCTACAGGAGTGTAGTGTCTGGGTAAGGTGACTTGTGGCAGTAGCTTGAGTTCATCTTCCCATTGCTCCCACAGTTGCTGTAGATCTAGGGGAGCAGTGGGTCGTCCCAGTCCCGATGCTTCTCCCATAGTTGACGAACCAGCACCTTGGCACGGGTCGTGTAGGGCAGGATGTAACCCAGGGGATCATACTGGGAAGCAAGAACTTTGTAGATGTTCCTCATGGTCAAAGGTCCATAGTTGAGGGGTCTGTGTTTGTAGCCTATGACATCCTTGTGAATGTTCCAACTGAGTCCAAGTGTGTTTTCAAAGGGATCAGACTTGTCCTGTGCCAGCCAGAGCTCTGTCGTGGGGGAACGGGCTTCACTCGGTAAGTGACTGATCACCTCCGTCGCATTACTTGCCCATTGACGAAGGTCGAACCCTGCTGAAAGGAGCAATGCTCTTAATTTATCCACTAAGGCTCTTGCTTCCTCTGCAGATGGCAAACTTTGCAACCAGTTGTCGACGTAAAAACACCGCTCCACCGAAGACCGCACATCCTCTCCATCTTTACTGTGGTCGGTGACATGACGCTGGAGGGCATATGTAGCACAGCAGGGGCTACAAGTGGTGCCAAAGGGAAGCACCTGCCATTCGTAGATATCTGGTGGTCGATCTTTTACCTGGTCCCGCCACACAAACCTCAGGAGGGGTCTATCTTCTGGTAGGAGGCGAACTTGGTGAAACATCCCCTTTATATCACTGCTTATGGCGATGGCATGTTCCCGGAACCGTAGCAGAACTCCTAAAAGTGATGCTCCGAGGGTAGGTCCAGGTAGTAGGAAGTCATTGAGGTTGAGACCTTGGTACTGGTGGGAACAGTTGAACACAAGCCGGTTCTTATTATTATGGCTCACCATATGATGAGGGATGAACCATGACTCTCCATCAGCTGTGGTTTCTTGGGGATCAAGTTTTGCCACAGTACTGGCTCGGACCAGTTTCTGAATCTCCTCCTGATATATATTAGCCATTGTTGGGTTCTTACTTAATCTCCTCTCATTGTTCCGCAGGTTGGACATCACTGAATCAGGAGAGGCTTTGAGGGCAGGCATGGTTTTCTTTCTTAGCAGTGGTGTAGCGTAACGGAGAACCCCATCCACACACACACACGCTCTGTCTTCTTCTCCAACAGGTCCACAGCCTCTTGGTCCAGTTTGGAACGAGTTACTGTCTTCTCGCTCCGGTAGGGAAGAACATCAGTCTGCCAGAGTTTCTCCACATTCCTCAGCAGCTCTGTGTTAGAGTGGGATACTGATGTGAACAAGCACTGTGGGTGTTGGAGACCACTGTTTGCTATTTTCATTGGTCCCTGAAGAGCCCATCCGAGTCTGGTTCTGACCGCAGCAGGTGCACCCGGTGGACCCAACCGGACTGGTTCGATGGGGGTTATGAGGTGAGGGTTGTCTGTACCAATGAGGATCAGAGGCTGTGCATTCTTAAAGGCATGCAGAGGCAGATCAGACAGGTGTTTGAACTGTTTCTGGAGTCTGTCAATCGGGTAGGACTGTTCTGCTAGGACCAGACGATCAGCAGTAAAAGCTCCATTCACAACGAAGCGGCTGCGACTGCTGAAGGAAGGAGATATATGGAAGGAAACTGAGGCACCTCTCAATGTCTGAATATCCTGCCTTATAGTTCTCAAATTCAAAATCTCTGGTTTCCCCTGCAGGCCAAGCTTGTGGGCAGCAGAGGCCAGGAGCATTGTGCGTTCAGAACCGTCATCGAGCAGAGCATAGGTCTTGAGGCTGTGGTTCTTGTGATGCAAAGTGACTTGGACTACTTTTAGCAAGACTCTGCTGACCTCCAGTGGTCTGTCAAGGTAAAGCATGTCAGTGGTGGTATTGATGAGACAACTCTCCTCCTTAGTTGTTTCTTTGTTGGCTCTAGTGTTTACATCATGGAGCACCTGAAGATGTTTCCCTTGACATAGATTACAAGGCTTCCGGAGATCGCACTGAGCTGCATGATGAGATCTGGCACAGCGCCAACATCGGTTGTGGTCCTTTATCCACTGAGACAGTTGGTCCTTTGGCAACTTCTGAACATCAGAACACTGGTTGAGATAATGTTGCGTACTTTCACAGTAAGGGCAAAAACGTTCTGCTTTGGTGCCCCTCTTCCCTGAATAATTGGGAACTGAACCGCCCTTGGATCCGTGCAGTATAGTGGTGACCCTCTTCTTCTGATGGATTGCTTTGTCTTTAGTTCCTGATCCAAAATCATGACTATCAGAATTATGACACCACGTTTCGTACTGGAGCCATTCAGCAAAATCTACCAACGTGTAGACGGTGTTGGGATGGCGGAACATAGCTCGTCGGAAGTCTGCACGCTGATCTGCAGGCAATTTACTCAGCAGACGGGCTACATGTGATCCACATTTTAGCTCAGCATCACCCTCTGGCCCCAAAGTTCTGAGCAACCCGACCAGGGACTGGACCTGGAGAGCAAACTTTTCAAATGCTGCTGAGTCACCTCGGCGGACATCTGGAGCATCCATTACACTGGCAATCCTATTCAATGCCATCTGATGTGGCTGGCCAAACTTCTTATTTAGAGCCTCCATAGTGTCCGAGTATGGTGTGGCGGAGTTCAAATAAGAATCTGCAATGAGCTTGGCTTCCTCTAGTTTGAGGTGATCCACCAGGATTTGGTACTTGAACAGCTCTGTCCCATCAGGAGGTAACAGATTAGTTAAGGCAATCCTTAGCCGAGCAAAGTCGCTGGGGTCTCGTCTGGCAAAGTAAGGAATGCTTGGCCTAGGACCTCGATAGGTTTGCTCAGTGAGAACTGGTAAGGCCGAAGGAGGATGCAAACCTGTAGTTGATTCCAAGCATTCTGCCCTTGGTGACCCATGAACGTCTGTCAGCATCTCCTCTTGTGTGGTGGTGGGTCCACGGAATTGTGGCCTTCTTTGACGCATCATGCTCTGACTCTGATTCTTTATGAGCTGTAACTCACTCATCAGCTTCTCCAACATAGTCAGAACTGGCTGGGATGGTGGAGAAGGCTCAGCATCTTCTCTTGTTTCAGGCCATGGTGGAGGATCAGGCCAGTCCTCCTCCTCCTCATCATCATCATTCACCAGCTGTGTTGGAGGTGGTGCATATGCTGGTGGTGGGACTCCGAACCTCTGCTGGACAGTGGCTGTGCTCTGCTTTGGAGGTCCCATCCTTCTCTCCATTTCTTCCTTTAATTCTCTGAGTTCAGCCATCTCAGCACGCACTGCTTCCTTAGACTGCTCCAGTTCAGCTCTCTGTCTCCTTAGCAGCTCCAGCTCTGAGCGGTATAGTGAGGAGGTCTGCATTAACTGTCTGGGGTGTGAAGACACAGCAGAATAATCTCTGAAGTCCTCTTCTGATAAGCTCTTCCACCGCTGTGGTTCAGTAACTCTCTGTTCTGGGGAACCAACCCACTCATCTACCGTAATTTCCCATTGACTGTTGGGCCATCGTGGTGTACTGGATGGAGGGGTGAGGGGTGTCATCTTGGCAGCTCCCTCTTCTGGTGAATACGAGCTCTCATAGCATCCAGTATCAGCTTGTACACCTCCATAATCAAGTGAAGGCTGAAGATGCCGCCCCATATAACTGGTTTCATAGTCCAGTAAATATGAAGGTGGGCGGGTTTGCCGCTTCGGTCTAACTGTTGCTTCTTGGCTGGACTGCATGCTGAAACAGTGGTAAGTGTCCTGATCCGGCTCGAAGGACCAAAATTGTAGATGAGGATCTACTCTGAAGTGAGGCTGGTGGGATATTTACACTCGCCACTGTGTGTCGATCAGGACAAACTGTAGATGGGCTTTGTTTCCATTTCTCTTTATTGTCAGCAGTGGTACAGCAGAAGGTGGGCTTAGAGTTGGAGATGTGGAGATGTGGAGATGTGGCGATGTGGAGATGTGGAGATGTGGAGATGTGGTCTAGATTAACAGAAACAAGCCCACATTAATATACCTTTACACATCTAATACAAGTGGCAGCAGTGACACCTGCTGGCCACAAACTGACCACATGTTATCTAATGCTGTGACTGACAGCTAAAGGAGTTTACACACGTTATACACAGGCACATCAACATGTACGGATGCTTACCAGAACACACGAAACAGTAATAAGCTTAAATACTTGAAATACTATGCAACATACACTCGCAGGTGAGAAGCTAACCACGTGCAGCATGCTAACAACGGCCCGACGAACAACGTCATTATACAGCACAGGTGGAACCACTAAATGAAGCTACCGTAACACATTTAATAACTAGAAAGCACTTACAATAAGTCAGGAACGCACATCCACCCCAACCGAAACCGTCGGCACCAACTGCACTCCTCCACTCTCAGAGACGCAGTTTCCTGCAGCTGCTGATGGTGCTATAGAGAACTCACCACTGGGTGGCGCACCTTTCCACCCAGGCTGAACCAACCAACACCTGACCGAACTGGTCACAAACATTAATGTCCATCCGAGTCTTTGTAACATACACATAATGTATTTTACCACATCTTGAAGGATTTCTGAAGACATACTTACTCGGGTTTTGCGTTGCTCTCAGACAAAGTAATGTATAAACCCGCAGCTGTTTGCATTGCTCCTCTCTGTAGATTGTAGGGCGAGTCTTGTAAATTATTTTAAAGAGAATTACGAGATAATTATAGTCATTTCATGTTCAGTGAACGTGAAAAAGCCTGCAAGTGCTAAATACCCTAAAATATAACCATATGTAGGACCTAAAGCAGGTTCCTACTGTTACATGAGAGTTTATGTAGAATCAGACAGAAATTGCACAAGTTAAACAATAATGAGAAGAAGAAAATCTGGAATGAAGGCCAGACTAATACTTGTCAGGGGGATCGGTGACACCAGAACAGTCTGACATAAAACAAATACAATATTCCAGAAAATGATGTCACATCATCTCAGAAGCATGGAGGAGGAAGTGTTGTGGTTTGTGGATTTGGACCAGCCAGCTCACATTTATAGAATCCACCATTAAACCCTAAAGGATATCAGAAGAAAATGTGAGATCATCTGAAAAGATGTATGTAACTGAACCAGAGCAACGATACAAACCAAACATACCAATAGTCCCCCAGGAAATGCCTTAAAACAAACTATGAAACAAGAAGTCCAGGGTCAAGTCAGAGTCCCGATCTTTGTCACTGATATTCTGTAAGTGACTTAAAACGGTCTGAACCTGTGAGAAAAACTTCAAACATCTGACAGCTGACAGTAAGAATCGGGTCAAACTTCTTTAAATATCTGAAACTTGCAGATGGCTACAGAAAATTTGACAAATGTGGTTGCAATTATGGAGAAGTTATGTAAAGAATTATAATTTAATGCTGCCACCTAAATCATTCCTCCTGGTTGTGGCAATGAATAACTAAAGGTTTCCCCTGTGATTAATCATGTTTTTTCCCAGTCTGCCGGTTTTGTTGCCTCATAGGTTTGATTGATGTTAGTTAATGGAGGTGACTACAAATGCACACTTTTTATTTCTGCAGCTTATATTCAGGAAAATAGAGACCCTGCATTCCTGACAGTCATCGTTCCCAGGCATTAGCTCATCATACACATATCTCAGTAAAATACATCTAAGTTTGGGGTTGTAATGTGACAAAAAGGCTGTTTTCTACAAATTTAGCTTGATGAAGAAATGAAACTACAAAGTTTGTGATTGTCTCGGTCTGCCTTCTTATTAGGATTAGGGTAGGGTTAGTTTCATGCACTTGAATTCAAGAAAAAATTGTAATAAAGTGGCTTGCAGAAACTAAGATGTGTTTATTGAACAGAATTGAAGATTTTTGTATCCATTTAATCTTGCTTTGTTTAAATAAAATATCGGTTTGGATACCTAGAATGAGCCTGAATCAGAGGCTTTGTTGTGGTCCACAGTAGCAGCATGTACTTGTTTTCCTTTTCTTTTTTTTCCATCCTCTACATCTCTGGTGAGTATTGATAGACTCCACATGACACATTCAAAATACCCTTAATGCATAGTGCCGAGCAGATTTCATTTAATGGCCTCCGACTGAGCAATCATGCACAGACTGACAGAGAAACACAAGAAACTGCTATTTCATGCCATCAAACACAGAAGTCCTTGACTGTTCAGCAGTGAATTACTGAACAAAATACTAATGTGTTGTCATCGTGTGTCATTATGCTGAAAGCGAAAGCGGTTCTGACCCAGGATCCATTTTCTCTGCTCTTGACAGGCTGCCACAACATTCCCATTTGCATTTTTGAGCACAGCCGATGCCGTTTATGTGCAGCCGGAGAAGCTGATCGGAACGGTTTCGGCTAATGTACCATGCAGCCGTTTCTGCAGATCAATAGGCTCCGCTTACCCTGTAATCACTCCGAGGGGTTATTATATAGGTCGGGTGATCTCTGTTATTATCTGCAGTCTGCAGGTATGGATTTTCCAGAGATCAAATGGTAAGATATTTAGGATGCATACCAAATAACGCAAAATTTATCAGAGCTTCAAGGACAAGCAGAGGCAATGTGTCTTTGGCAGAGATTTTAGTCGGCAGTCATAAAAAGAAGAAGCCACACCAGAACTTAAAATATACGGCCACCAAAATGACAAGAACAATAAGTACAAAAGGAGGAGGACAATAGAGGATCTGTTCATAGACAAATAATGAATAATGGCTGGCAGCTTGCAGGCCCTTTTTTGGCAGCTGAGAGTTTGTGGACATTGGCTGTGGCTTTGCTACCCTCTAGTGGCAAACAGAAAACATGGCGTTTTGACAACCATTGAGAACAGTTCAAATCTGCATAACTTATTTTAGCCAGATTTAAATAAACCAAATGTATTTCACCTCTAGGTCTTACTGCTTAGAAAACGGGATGCAGATATTTCATTTATCAGTGTCCTCAACTGTGGAACCAGCCCACGTGTCCTTGTGTGTGTGGCAGACACTGTCTACTTTTCAGAGTTTTCAGTCCTTAGTCCACAGAAATAGATGCAGCAGACTGAAATGAGTAGGTGTTTGATCATTATCACTTCTAAACCAAAAGCTTGATGCGATTGGCCCAGTTTATCACATAATAACTACGGTGTGATCAGGACTGAATATCAGGAACGCTGTTGCACACAAGCAGAGTTTATCTCACATTTATTCATATAAAATTCAGAAGAGGCACAGAATGGCAAAGTGTGTGAGTTAGGCTGCAGTTTAACCCAACCCTGCATTATTCAGGCTTTCCAAGATTATTTGAGTGTCACCAGATCACAGCTTATTTGAAAAAATAAAATAGGGTAAAGGAAAGCATGATTGTAATGTGTTGTTAGTACTCAGTGCCACTAGCATAACATCTAGGATGTTCCTCTGACTTTCTCACATCTGTTTAGCTTCCCTACATATGTGAAATATTTCTGCCTCCACCATCAGTTTCATCTTTAGTCTAAATGGGGGAAAAAACGTCAGTGTTTGTACAGTAAGTAAAAGTCAGACAGTGGAGACAGCAAAGAACTACAAATATCTTGGGACTATTTTGAATAATAAGTTTAAACTTGCCTGCCATTCAGAAAACCTTAAAAAAAATGTGCCAGCAAAGATTATTTTTCTACAGAGGCTCGCAAAGTTTCTGTGTTGACTTTTATCCCTCCTCTGTTGGTTTGGAAATTTTAGTATTAGGTCAAAAAATGCCCTTAGCAGAGTAATGCATACTAGTAATATGATCTGCTTGTTAGGAGTTGAACAATGGTCACTTTCAGAACTGTGTAAAAACCAAATCATTAGTAAAACTAAAGCCATTATTGCTGATACTTATTGTCCTTTACATGCCGAGTTCCAGTTTCTGCCTTCTGGCTCAGATTTCTTAGTATAAAAGGTAACAGGTACTATTACTATTAACACTATTTTGTTCCTACAGCTATATCTCTTTTTAATGCAGGACGAGGCAGGGGGACTTGCACCTGATTTAGTGTTTGTAGCAACCTTCGGACAATAATGAAATTCGCTGCTGTACCCAATTTGTATTGATTTGTATTTCATGTCCTTTTGGCTTGTTTTGTTGTTTTTTTTTTGTTTATAGGTTTGATACTTTATCTTTTAGTTTTTATACTTCCTGTAACATCAATTTTCCATTTGGGATAGGAATAAATCTGAATCTGAATCAGATTTGTTTGGAGTAAATCTGGTGCCGATGCCGAGCTTGAGGTCGTATGCATTACACTTTGCCTAATCCAGCCTTACTGAGCACCATTTAACCCGATATGCATATTTACCCAGCAGTCTTTATTGAGTATAGGCTACGATTTCTCAAAAATATAAGCAAGAAAGATTTTTAAACTTCTATAATACTGTTCAGTGTGTGCAGACACCTGTTCAAACAATTATTTAAAAAAACACTTGTTTATAAGGAAAAACAGCATCAGATCAACAAAGAGCTCAATTAAATGCTAGAGAAAAAAAGACTAGAAACATTAAATATTACATATCAGAGTCAACCAAAACCAACATGCAGCATTTATAACCAAATATATATATATATATAGTTTTACCAAAAATAAGATATACACTGACCTATGAGAGGCTTAAAGAGCTTAACACCTGCTCTCAAAACAAGAACTGAAAAAAACATTAAGTGACAAATATCATACAGGATGTGGAAAAGTAATGAAGCTGTACACTTGGTATCATCGGGACTTCCACTGGACAAAAACCCACAACGCAGGAAGGAAACATCTCTGCCTCGCCTGAAGGCTGAAGATTTCTCCGCCTGCAGTAGAGCCGCCGAGTTCCTGCCGCACACTTTGGTTATTTGGCAAAATCGACGGCGTCCCCTCAGATCATGAAGGACTGAGTTTGTTTGTAGTGCTTGAGCTGTAGGGAGTGAAGAGAAAATACAATGAATCATTTCCTTTGATTAGCATGAGACCGCTGCTATCAGCAACTTATCGACCGCATTTAATGGCAGACCTGGAGCAATGCAAGCAAAACAAGCCCTGGCCTGATAACAGCTGTTTTGATCACTTACATTGCGGGTGGGAGGAGGCGGAGGAGGAGGAGGAGGGTTGTAGGACTTGGAGCTGAAGGACAAAGGGTGACATTTCAGAACGAGCTCCAAAGCAGGTAATGTAGCTTCAAAGTGAGTTAGACCAAACAGAGACACTCACGTTTTTGTCTTCCTGCTTTCTGTGTGAAAAAAGAACAAAATGTAGTTTTGATCAGCACCTTAAATACTCCTTATTTGTTTGCTGTGGAGTCTAAAGGTTTGCTTCAATTTGATGTCTTGGGAAAAGTATCTCATTAAAATGATGAATATTTAACATTAAGTCACAAAATGTAATATTCATTAAATACTAAATCCACCTTTCTGTGTCCAGAGAATTGCAACTGACAGTAACTGCACACTGAAAATATTTTTTTTTAAAAAGCAAAGGGGAGACTCATAACACTCAATAAACAATTAATTAATCAAATATTTAGAAGTTGATTAAGTGATCCAAGAATCTAAAACTGAAACCTTTACTTCACTCTTTCTACTGCCTCTTTTTCCTTTCTGTCTTAGATTGTAAACATTTGCCTGGTTTCTGTCAAGTCAAAGAATTAACTAATGCTTTCTGGGTTGGGGGGAAAAAAAGACAAGAAATCTGTTGCTTTAAGACAGTGATCGGCACATTACACAAGTTTGTAATGCTCAGCACTAATCGTGTCCCGGAGGCGTAATTAAGCATCATTTTTAATCTCAGTAGCGTTTCAAGCTTGTGTTGCTCCAAGAAGATGTTGAGAAATTAAGAGCTGACAATCAGAAGACATGAAACTGGTTTTGAAATCTAACTGGTTGATTGGAAAAACTGTCTCAGTTGTACAGTGCATCGAAGGTCACAGCACTTCACTTTTTTCTTACTTATGATTTAAATTAGTCTCTTTCCTCAAAAGCCTATGCTCAAATACACCTTCATGACATTAAAAACAGAAATTACATTTGCATGGGCATTAACCGACTTTTTGCTCAATATTTTTCTGATCTGCCTTTAGCATATCTTTTACAGCCTCTAGTTGTTTTGAACATGATGTCATGAGGATTAGATTGGCCCGTTCTTCGCAGTCCTTCTCAAGCTTTATCAGGTAGGAAAGGAGATGTTTTTCTATCAGATTCAAGACTGGACTCTGGTTTGGACATTCACAGAGAGGTTCTGATTGGTCAGGTGATGAGCCGCATCTGTTTTTTTTCCAAACGTGACTCCTGGCATTTACAGCAAAGAGTTCACTTGTTTTTTGTTTCATCAGACCAGAGAGTTTTGTTTCTATCAGTCCTCCAGGTGCTTTTTGTTAAACTCCAAACTTGCTGCTATGCACCTTTTATTAAAGAGTGATTTTTGTCTGGCTGCTCTACCATACAGGCTCCACACAATGCGGGAGCTTTGACAAAGTCACCATTGGGTTCTTGGTCAGCTCCCTGACTAAAGCTCTTCTCCCCAAATCGTTCAGTTTAGTCGGCCGGCCGGCTCTAGGATGGAGGCCACTGAGCTCACTGGGACTGTTACTCAGGACAATCCTGTTTCAGAGGCCTACAGGGAATTCCTTTGATTTCATGCTTGGTATTTGACCTCTGATCTGCACTGTCCACTATGAGCTAAGCACACATATCCAGATGTGTGTCTAGTCTTCTGCATGTTCTCATGTCTGTAGAGCTTAACACGTAAACTCTGCTTAATCTGGACTGTCCCCCTCATAGGGTTGCAGTAACATTTCAGCACTCACTCTTGCAGCAGCCTCTGCGGCGGCAGATACAGATGCAGATGCAGCAGAAAAGGATCAGCGCCACAAATCCTGACGCACCTGCTATCAACATGGTCATATTCCACGGATCTGCAGGGGCGGTGATACATGCTTAGTGGTTTATTATTGACATGACAGATGATTAGTTTGTGTTTTCCACAAAGACACCTACATTCAACAACTGTGAGCTGCTTGGCCACACAACTCTTCGGCGCCCCCACACTGTTGGAGGACTCACAGCGATACATCCCCGTGTCTTCTTTGGACACGCTCTTGAACTTCTGCTCCAAGCCGTCAGAGATAAAACCAGAAGACAAAAAGGAAAGATCAGCAACTGTGACTCTGCACAGATGGACACTATGTTTGGATGCGCTCACCAATGTTCCCTTGTTTGTGTCGATGCTGTACGGAGCGTCTCCCGTGGCCGTCAGAGCCTTGTTGTCTTTGTACCAGCGGTAGGTGGCCGGAGGCACGCTGAGCTTGTCCTTACAGAGCAGATCCAGGCCGTTGCCGGCAAACACCGAGCTCGGCACCTCGCATGACGGGACGTGAGGAGGCACTGAGGAAGAAAGGGAAACAGTCCACGCCACTTGGAAACATGCTTGTTCAGTTTTTGTGCTTTTTGAGCAGCAAAAGTGTTTTTAAAACAGAAAATGGATACGGCCGTACATTGTTCATGGCCCTGTGGGTATTAGAGTTTAATCCTAAAACCAAGTATGTGAGTCAGCAGGAAAACCTTCATATTGCAGGATGTTTTTGTTGTTGTTTGAATGTACAAAATACCTCTGATTTATACGGCACATGGTTTTTTATGGCGAAGAATGAGTCACAAGGACAATGTGTATCCTGATAAAGAGGAACTAAATCACTTATTTTCCTGGTCTTCTTTTCTCCAGGTATCCATGTGTCAAGACAGCCGTGTGTCTGGATCACAGTTTCTCGCTTTTTAATCTTGGCAAAATGCCCAGATGCTTTTAATTATTTACACCGACCCAGAAGGAAAAGAATTAAACAACATGTTTGGCAGAAAAACGTAAATCTAATGTCAAATACATGCTTTATAACAATGTACTTCAGGAAGTTTCAGCACTTTTCGCAGATGGAAATGATGGTATGTAAAGCATTGTGTCTTATTTTGAATTGTTTTTCATTTTAAAATGTTGTGATGTTTAATTGTTGTCTTCCAAAGATATACTTCTGTACATCAGGGGATTGTTTTTAAAATATTTTAATAAATCTGTGCACAATTTTAAAATACAGCTAAAATATTTATGAAATTTCATTCTTAATTTGTGACTCCTAACTATGTACCAAGCGCTTTACTATTTATCGGTCAGGAAAGTTTTACAATCTTTATTTTATAAAAATTGGAATGACACATTTTGATGAACAGTGGACAACTGGGCACCTAGTTTATAAATGTAATGGAAAATATTTCACCACATTATCAAAAAGCAGCAAACATACGGAGGTTCCCATTTCATTAAGTTTTTAATAAACAATCTGCAGGGTTATGGTGGCAAACAGCGATTTGTAACTGAGAACGTGGTTGTCAGTGTTCAGTGTTAACATACCGAGCACATTAAGGGTCACAGTGGCCTCTCCGAGGTTAACGTGGTCTTCGCTGGCGGTTACCTCACAGCGATATTCCCCCGAGTCTTTCTGGGTGACGGAGTGTATTGTCAGCGTCGCTCCTTCTATCTTGGCCCGCCCTGCATAGGACTCTGAGACGGAAAGCAGAGAAATTTAGTCTTGGGGTAGAAAACAGGAGGCAAATCTGGGAGAACGAGCATAAAAGTTGGCTTGATAAATAAATAAGAGCTTTTAAGGTGTGCGACTCACTTGCAAATTTCTTGTCAAAATAAACAAAAGTCACTCCTTTTCCTTTCTTTTTCCACTCAATTCGGGGGTTCTGATCTTTTTCTGTCTTGAACTCACAGGATAGCACAGCGTCTTGAAGGGCAGAAAGAGAAATGAGTCAAGAATTTACTTTGCACCAAATGAGTAACAGATCTGTTGTGTTTTTAGCATGAAGTAAAAAAATATCCACATTGGACAATTTTTGAGGTTTGAGGCCGATTTAAGGTTATGCCACACTAATTCGGTTGGATCATTAAGAGGTGAGCATGTTGCTGTGCTTCGGCTCCTTCTGTCTCTTTCAGGGTTTTTCAGACAGAGAACAAAATTTATGGTTGCATTACTTATGGCACGCTGTCCAGGTTAAAGCAGAACAGGCCTACCTACTACCACCACCGTGGTTAACTGTGGCTTGATGTTTTTTTCTCTGAAATGTCCTGATTAGGACATCCTCAGTGTGACTTTGAAACAGATGGAACAGGGAATTAAATATCAGATTAGACCAGCTGGAGCAAAGATCATGTCCGCTCATTTTAAATGATGTGAAAACCTGTTTGAGAAAATGGAAAAGGAGATACTGACACACTGCCATTTTTAGAGTATTACTGAAAAAATAATATATTAAAGTAACTTAATTAACTAAGTGATACAGATCATATAGATTATCACACAGAGGTGATATTTACAAGTCTTTCTTTTAAAAAATTATAACTATTTCCAACTTACACCTCATGAAAACAGGACATTTCCAGATAGAACATAAATTCAGATCAATAAAAAAATATTCTTAACTCAGAAATTTAGACCTAATGAGAAGCATGTTTAATATCTGCAAAAAAGTTATATTTTGCATAAAAAATGCATTTAAAATGCAGTAGTAATTCTTTATGTAAATTTTGGTGTCTTTATGTCTTTTTATTTGTATATGTAAATGTAAATATCTGTTCTCTGGTAACTGTTATTTCCCAGAATTTAAAAAAATAAATGAAAAAAAATATATATATATATATATATTTGAATGCATGAATTTAATACCTCACAAACAATTTCTATTCATACCAAATAATTTTAAGGAGAGGACTATGTGGCAATTAAAATGTAGTTTTCTAGCTGCTTGGCTGTTAAGCCTCTTAAAAACAACAGCATACATAAACATGAACAGAGGTTGTGTAATGTCCTACCTGTGTGCTCATGGATCTCCACTTTGGGCTTACTGGTGCTTACTGTCACTGACAGGCACATGTGACCTAGAACAGAAGAATGACACACTTATCTTAGTTCATTTAGCACAGATTTTTAGATACTTTTAAAGAATACCACCTTAGCAAATAATAATGGACATTTATCAATTTTTCAGTGAATCTGTACTCTTTAAGTTTTCATTCAAAGAGAAATAAAAGACGGATCTTTGCAACTTATGCAATTTAATGCTGGGAATATATGTTGATTAATCTTGTGATAAGGTGAAGAAGCCAGATGGTTGTTGTCATCAAAGTCTGGTGTCATTGTGTCATATTACATGCACAAATTACTGTTTTCTACACACAAAAAATAGAAAGCAAGATTAAAAAAAAGACAATCAAACCCATCCAGCATATTTTACTTGACCAAATTTACCTTTTCTCCAAAATGTTGTAATTCTTTCAGGATGAATACTTTCAAGACTTCACTGCTCCTTAAATAATCCATGGCTAAAACTACAATATACTTGTAATGCTATATTTGCTACATATTGTGTCTATATTCTGTTGTAAAGAAAACATTCCCTTGCCAGGAATGTCTGGATCGCCACAAACAGTCCAGAAATAAACAAACAAAAGAAAAAAATTCCAAGACATTAACAAAACACTTTAAAGTGCAAAAATGTATTAGGACAGATTTTTGATTAATTCAAAGCAAAAACTTTGTGCCAGTGACATGAAAGTTCATTTAAAGTGACACCTTCTCTGTTTCCCAACGTTCTTAACATAAACTGAGCTGAACTGTAACCAGAAACCTAAAATCTAAGCAAAATATTATTTCTAAGTTGTAGGATTCAGACTGTAAGAAGCTTGTGAACAGAGGAGCAGACAGAAACACGAAACATATAGAGTATGTGGTTAGGTTCTGGTGGTGCCAGGAGCGGTGCAGTTCAGGAATGTTGCTGATGAATCATCCCCTGACAAACTCCTGATAACCTTCTCCACTGATCTGCCTCTTCAACCAGCGCTCAAACCCAAACACACACACGCTCACTGACGCCAAACACACACTTAAATGTGCAATATTGAAAACCCAACAATGTGTCTGAAAAACATGCAGTATTAAACTAGCCATGCATCCAGTTTCTATCTGAAATAATACAGCTTAAATCCGACTGGACATAAACTAAAGTATTTTTAATTTGGTTTTGGTCTGGACCAATCTGAAACCTGAATATTATTTGAGCTTAAATATTTCAGTGCAGCCCAGGTTGAATGTTTAGGGTAATTTTTCTGCTGGAAGGTGAACTTGAACCTGAGTTCCAAGACATTTGGAGCCTCGAAAATATTTTCTTCTTGTATTTACCTCCATCCACCATCACATTAACTCCGTCCAGCTTCCCTGGTGCTGGGAAACGAAAGCATCCCCACAGCATAATTCCTCCACCACCATCCTTCACCAAGGGATTTGGTGTGTTCAGGATAACCAAACAGACTCATTTGCATCCAGGCCTTAAAGTTTATTTCTTGACCAATTTACCTTCAGAAATCATGAGTTCCTATGATTTTCTTTCAACAACAGATTTCTTCTCAACACTCTTCAGTTTCTGAAGTGCACTGCTAATTGTCTGTTAGCTGTCAAAAGATTTTCCCACCTGAGCTATGGATCTCTGCATCTCCACCAGAGTCACCAAGAGTTACCACTGGATTATTTCTAGGTGCATCAGATTAAAGGAGGTAAAAATGAAAGTATGCCACACTTTTCAGTTTTTTTTTAATTCTCTCTTCCTTCAGCTTCACGATTATGTACCACTTTGTGCTGGTCTGTTATATAAAATCCCAATAAAATACTCCAGTTTGTGGTTTCAATAAAAAAAAAAATGTGAAAACGATCCGATGTGACACAACAGCAGACAGAGTTTTTCAAAGAACTGCGTGTAGTTTAGATTTCTGCTGCACATCCATGTGTCATCAAATGTTCGTATGGCATTTAGTCAGTGTGTGTGTGTGTGTGTGTGTGTGTGTGTGTGTGTGTGTGTGTGTGTGTGTGTGTGTTGGGACCACATGCATGTGCTCTTCTTGCACACAAAGGCAGCCTGTAAAACTGTAACCTTACCCACCTCAGCTGACACGCCACACACAGAGGCATGTACATTTGTAAGGATCTGATTGAAGCCTGACCTCCTATGCCGTAAGTTTTACCTTCACCCTTAACTTCTGTTTTTTGTTGTTGCTTTTTTTTTTGTTTTCTGGATGTTTGCCAACCATGCCAGCCAGCAAATGCATTTTTAAATGTTGTGCTTTCAGGAAAAGGAAACCAAACTTGGAACATTTTCGATTGGGCATTTGTTTGTTTTTTTTTGTTGTTTTGCTCTGTTTTTTAAAAAAAATATGAAAATTGTCAAAGCAAACGTGTTATAACTCAGTCTGAGAGAAAAACGCATCAATCTTCTAATCTTTGTAAGAATATCCACTCCGCACAAGTAAATCTGAGGAAGATGAAAACACCAAAGCTCCCATTGCTGGCATAAAGCTTGTTGTTTAAAATTCCTACAGCAACATCAAATGGAGGCTTTTAACAGATAGCAGGCAGTTATTCTCATCACAGACCAATTAGCTAGAGGGTCACACCGAGGCCATCTTTCACAACTCAAGCGACAGGACCTGAAACTCCTCTGCAGCTCTGTGTGATCCGTTTCATCAGCCTGTGGATCTTGGGTTCAAACAGCATCAGAGCCTCGCTCAGTGTAAACATGAAGCTCAGCCACTCCCTTCACAATCTCGGCCCCTGAACACCAAAACACCCTCCTCCCTCTGCATGAGGGGTCTGCAAAAGCTCAATCACACACATTAGAAATCAGTGGAAAGAAGCCCAGGAACAAATGGAATGCGGTAATTATCTGCTTAAACTCTTTGTCTGGGCACAAGTTTAATTAAAATGTCTATTTTATCAGGTCGTGGCCAATAAAGCAAGTCTTTGTGTGAGAACAAACATAGAAATGTAGGAAGTGAAATTGCTGCAAGAATAGTTTCCTTTTATCAAATGTAGCATTTGTCTGTTTTATGTGATTAAATTACATTTACCCCAAAGTCTCAAAACAATAAATAAAAAAACCCAGCAATGTCCAATATTAAAAAATGAAAATTTCAAATCCTGCACAGACAGGATAACCTCAAACTACTCTCATTAGTTTCAAAATGTGAGAAATGTCCACAAGTTTTTCCTACCCAGAGTCACTTACTGTGTGCAGCGATGATGAGCAGCAGCAGCGGCAGCATCTTGGTGGTGTTTTATGGTCCGTCTTGGTTCTGGAGTTGAGCTCCGAGGGGATTTGCTGAGTCTGGATGAGATAAAGTTTAACTGCTAACTCTCCACAGCTTCTTCAAGTTTCATCTGCAGCAGGGGCTGCGGGTGCTCATATGTGCTGGACAACTGACAGGGTGCGAGGGAGGGAGACAGGGGTTTACACTGTACACACACACACACACATGCACGCACACACACGCATACACACACACTCAGGAAACATGAGCAGGACAAGAGTTTGTGTTTTGACCTGTGTCAACCATTAGGCCACTGAATACAATGACGTAAAAGATCTTTCTTTGGTCAAGAGTTTTCAGTTATTTAAATTTCTGCTCCAGCCTTTGCAAAAACATGAGGAAAAATACATTTATATTGAAGAAATCTTCAATATATTTGATTTAAGCATACAGTGTAAATTTGAAGGCCATTTATCTAGTGATGAACAATGCAAAGGACAATCTGTGGACAAAACCACACAAAATAATGCCAAAGTTGAATATGCATAATATTAAAAATATTTCATGTAGTCAAAAATAAGGATGTCCTTTGCTGGCCAATGTGTTTTTCAAACAT
Source organism: Poecilia picta (assembly GCA_033032245.1). Taxonomy (NCBI): domain Eukaryota; kingdom Metazoa; phylum Chordata; class Actinopteri; order Cyprinodontiformes; family Poeciliidae; genus Poecilia; species Poecilia picta. The sequence continues at coordinate 25,986,793 of CM065354.1, forward strand.
GCTTGGATAAATTGATATTTTATATCCAGTGACGCATTAGTTTAAGCATTTTTTTTAAAACTTACATAATGTAATGCAACAAAAAAAAAAGAACAGGAAAAAAACATTTCTGTAAAATCACATTTTTTAAAATTCAGTTTCTGACGAGGGAGTTGACAGAAACACCTTTATTCCCCTTAAATCAAACACCTGATCGCTGTAAACACACATGACTGGAGCATCATTGCTCAGCATTTTTAAATATTCTTTTTTAAAGCTGCAACACTTAGCTTGGTTTGTTCCTGGCTACAGATGAGTGTTTCTCTGAATCTACAAGAATTTACAGGTTTTCTTTCTTTAATTTCTTTTGATAACTGGCCTTGGTTTTTCATAAAATATCACAGCAACTAAGGAAAATATTCATTTTTTATCAGATCTCTTTACTGAGTTTTAAACATAAAAAACGTAAGAGACCAACAACAAAAACAAACGTTAAGAAAACATTCCTGTTATAACCCACCTTCCTCCCGCCGCCGTGGTTTCAACCCTACACAAAAACACTCACTTTAACGCCCCAAATCTGGAAAGAAATGTAAAAAAAAGAACTATTATTTTTGGAAAAACGTCTCAGTTCATTCCATCAGTGTGCACTTCATTTTCTCTAACTTCAGAAAAACATTCTAGGACTTTCACTCCAGGAAAAGTTGAAGTTTGGCCACCAGAGATGGGAGAGTAACAACTTCCCTCTGGGTGAAATGTCCCAGAGATGGTAATCGACGGACCAGGCTCTGGACATAGTCCCATCACAGAAGACATTACCCTTATCCACTCCAATGGCATTCTGAGCAAATTCAATGTTCTTTTATTTCTCAATTTTAGACAACCTACATTTGCAATGATGAACACCTTGCACTTGCCTTAAGCTGAATAAGTGAGAGGTGAGCACAGGAGGAGATTTTACAAGTCTTACCTAAATTCATGATTCATCATGAAGGTTGTGGTTTAACTCCCACACACACCTGATTTTGGAATTTGAGTCATCATTGAAGCCCATGATGCCATTATGAATCTGTGAAATGGCTCCTCTATGCCGCACATCAAATGTGAGCAAAGCTTCCCACGGCTGGCGAGGTGGAGCAGAAGACACGTATGGAAACACTTTCAGTAAATCTCTACAATTTCTCACAAAAGCACAATTTTCATGTCAAAACATCCAGCACGTCCGTCATACGGCGTGATTCTGTTTGATCCAGTTAAACCTTCCAGTAGCGTTCACACAAAGAAACCGGAAAAAAACCAACTCACCAACATCACATGACACTGAATGCTCAGACCAGTGGATTTATTTATTTCTCGTTTTTTGTAATTACGTGATCTGTATCTTGCCTACAGCTGGGCCTGACTGTCTAATCAACTTTCCTCTTACAGCCCATTGAGGTTGATTAGGTTTCTGTAACTTTTAAAGTTCGTCTCATTAACTTTGACAACATTTTCTGCCTCAAGTCAACAACTTCAGCTGAAACCATCCCCAATCCTTACTCTGAAATCCACATTGCTCCACTCTCCATGCTCCAGCAGCAGGACATGCTCAGGTAGTTCACTTTCACTTGCATCTTTATTGATTTCCCGACTCGCTCCAAGCGGGACATGTTGCTTCCGCAAGCCCCGTTTTTGAGAAACAGCAAATGTCATCAGATTTTATTTTTGATTATCCTAAAAGCACACAGAGAGCGGCTCCCCTCCAACCAAGGCGCAGGATGTCACAGAAGGTCTCCATGTGTCGAGTGTCGGATGAGGTGCGGAGATGAGACAGCTGCCGTTGAGCCTCCGCGTCCTTGGCTATAAGGTTTCTAACCAGCAGCAGTCACACAACAGCACATTGTCGCTAATGTGCGCACATGCTTACACTTGTGGCCACATGCACACTCAAAAGACACACGACACGTGTGCGAAGGCGCACAGAAGAGAGGGACAGTGAGACGCTGTCAGCTAAACTCTCAGCTGCAGCACCTGTTCACAATCAGCAGGCCCAGCTGCTGATGTCCTGTAACACACAGTGCGACACACTGACACAGACACATGTGTGCCGCGATGCTCCCCGTCCGCCGCTCGCCTGACATGTTTGGCATAAATAAAGTGTCTTGAGGTAAAGCTGCTCGCAGTATTAAATACGTATCTAAGAGTTGAGTTTAGACCAGCAGGGCGACTTCAGTCATCGCTTCGACAGCCGCCTTCGTTAAACTTCTTTGCTGAAACGAAACGCTCTGGAGCCCACATTGTTGTTGTTGTTTTGTTTTTTTCAACAGAACTTTAAACTCTGTCTTAATAGCAAAGTTTTGACTTCATTTAATTATCTCTAAAGAAAAAAAACACGACATGTTTTTTGTTAATTTACTATTTACTTTAACTCTATTACAGATTTGGATGGTTTTTGCCAAAGTAATCTTGCATAAATTAAAATAAATTGGATGGAATAGTAACATGTTTCATTGCAGAGAATTTGTGAGCAAGCATATTTGTAGGATTTTATCACACACCAGCATGTAGTCCATCCATTTTCTTTACACCCTTGTCCCTTAATGTGGTCAGGAGGTGCTGGTGACCAGCTGATGTTCTGGGCAAGGGGCAGGATCACACTGGACAGGTTGCCAGTCTGTCGCAGGGCAACACAGAGACACACAACCATGCACACACACACACACACTCAAACCTGGGGACAATCTGGAGAGGCCAACTGTTGGCCAACTCTGACATTCATGTTTTTGGACTGTGGGAGGAAGCCAGAGTACCTGGAGAAAACCCACGCATGCACAGGGAGAACATGCAAACTTCATGCAGAAAGACCGGGGCTGGGAATTGAACCCAGAACCTTCTTGCTGCCAGGCAGCAGCTCTACCAACTGCGCCACTGTGCAGCACACTGGCATGTAATGCTAACAGTTATTTTTGGTAGAGGTTCAATTGTAAGTGAAAAAGCAACGTTTTAAGTTGTGTCAGAATGTTTTTATTTACTGGACTAAGTGGGCTTTGTTGAAATTTCTGTAGAGTCTAATAACATTTCCAGGACCTTTAGAAATGAAACAAGCCCACAGCATCACACATCCTCCACCGTACTTAACAGTGATAATTCAGCGTACTCATCCTTTATTTTATACCACCTCGAATTAGAAACTTTTAACACAGCAGCATTGACATACTCCTGGCCGGTTATCGCTACAGGGTTTGAGGCATCAAAGACACAAGGAATAAAGACAGTCAGGCCACGAGACTGGTGGTTAATTATTATTTTTTATTTGAAGTTCATAGTCCAGCTTCAGATTACCAGTAAACTGATTTGCTTCCTGGGAAGATAAAATCAAAATTACCGTAGTTGTCCTTTTTAAGAATCACTATTTTCATACAAATTTCTAAAAGAATAATCTGACTTTCATGTCAAAATCTTTCCAATTCTGGTACAAGACTCACTTAAAACAGCCTTTTTTTCTGCAGTTTTTATAAACAACTAGCATTTTAATGCTAATGTTTGAAAACTCCAAATCCTCTGAGCTTGTGTTATCAATCAGTTTGTGCATACAGGAGTTTTTGTTTTTATGCAGAAAGTGTAAACTTTCTCCCCTAATAACTGTCTGGACCAATGCCAAGAGGAAGCAAAAAGGGGAAAAATATGTGGCCCTTTGACAAAATCAGGTCAGGGTTATGAGGTTTATGATTTACATGGAGAAATAAAAGAAAGGAGGCAGGACAAGGGCTGTTTAAAAAGATTGGAAGAACAGAATCAAGTTATTGTTCAAGTCAGAGAGCAGAGAGACAACATTTGAAACGGTCTCAACCTGGAATACTGAAGCAAATTTTAGAAATCAAAGATGAAGACGTTGGTGCTGCTCTTCGTGAGCGTTACAGGTACGAGAGTTTTAATTTTCCCAGGAGAGGAACGGATTCAGTCCTCTCCTGTCTGTCTGGGATGTTTACTGGAAGTTTTTCCTACTACACTTTTCTATTCAGCCCAGTTTTGAGCTGTTTTTCGGTAAAGTCTTCTGTCAGAAACGTACTGACAGTGTAATGTCAATTTAGCTATTCAACAATGAAAGGTACAGAAGCTTTACTGCTTCGACAGCACCTATAAAAAGAATGGATTATATTCCAGATACCTTCCAGATGAAGGGTCAGAGTTTCATTTTATTGCAGTGACTCCAAAAGTTTCTCTCCGATCAAGCATGTTCAAAACCGATTTAATATCAACACAAAAAGGATGGCAGTGCTTCTAAAACATGTTTTCATGCCTCTTAACCTTATTTTAGATTATTTCACATCACAACCACAAACCACAATCCATTTTGTTGGGATTTTATGAGAAAGCTATAAACCCTGCAGTCTTATGTCCCTTACTGAAAGAGTCTCTTTGAAAGCAATTTGTTGCAATAGGCTTTAGTTTAGATGAAAAGGGTGAACATATCTTTTCTCCACCTCCCAATGGTGAATTATTTTCTGTTGGCTTTTCACCCAAAATCCCCCAAAACAATGCACTGAGGCTTTCAAACATAAATGGTATTCCGACATCTTACAGCCCTTTTATCGACGACCATTTATTTTGTTAATGACCTCTGCTTTTCTTTTGTTCCTTTTTTTTTCCTCCCAACATTTTCACAATTTTTGCTTACAGTGGCTCTGGGGATGCCAGCAGTTCCACAAGATCCAGTTCCAGGAGAGAAAAGCCAGCCGCCGGTGGCCGGGGACCGGGTACCCGTCCAGGGTCATGTGGTGGTGGAGCATCCTGCCCCGCAGGTTTTACCTGACCCCAAAGAGCAGCAGGAGAAAACGGCCCCGGCAGAACAGAAAGAGAAAGAGGCTCAACCTGAGACCAAGCCGGACGAGCTGCAGGTGGAGGAAGAGTTGGAACCAGAACAAGAACCAGCACCAGAGGGAGAGGCAGAGCCTGTAGAGGGTCCCGATTTTCAGGTGGCGTCTGAAGTTAACGTTGAAGTTGAAGGACAACCTCAATATGAACTGGAGGAAGAAGAGGAAGAAGAAATAGGCCCTGGTTTTAAGGTGCGATCAGCGCCCAGGGTAGACGCTGGAGCTCACATGGAGCTGGAACCAGAAGAGACGCCTGAGTCAAACGAAGCTCCAGAGACATTTCAGGCACAAGCGGATGGAGCAATAGGTCCAGAGATGGGAGTTGAAGAGAGGCACATAGACATGGAGGGGAAACCCCTGGCTGTGATGGAGCTAGAGCCGCTGGACGATGCCGATATGCCTGCAGAGGAAGTGAACGAGATGTCAGAAGAAGAAATGTCTTACAGAGAGGCTTTTCAGGAACAGGATCCTGCTGCTGCTGCTGCTGCTGCTGCTGCTGCTGAACTCTTTCCAGTGGAGGAGGAAGAAGAGGAGGAGGACAAGGTAGACGGAGAGGAAGATTTGAAGCAGAAATATGAAAATAATGTTCCAGATGAGCAGGAAATCATGGAGCTGGAGCCTGAGTTAACAGGAGAGCAAAATCCAGAAGACGCACCAGATGCTGCAGTTCTGGTTGAGGAACCAGTGGACTGGGCGCCGCAACAGACGATGCCTCTGTCTGAAAACTATTTCCCAGAGGAAGAGGCAGGAATGGAGATGCATGCAAGGGATGGAGAGCCAGAGCAATTCCCAGAGGAGCAGGGAATGGGAGATGAAGGTCTTCCAATGATGATGGGAGATGATTCACAAAGGCAAGGTGAGTGGAGATAAAACATTATTCATTTAAACAGCATACTGGAACTGTTGAGTTTTATTTTACATTTCAACTACCCTATATGTTTAAGAGCTTAATTATGTTATTATAGACGAGGTTGCATAAAGGAATTTATTTTTGTACATTTTTATTTGATTATAAAAAGGAATAGCTTCACAGATAAATAAAAAATTAGATATGTGTACTGTAGTTAGGGTTTTAGACAAGCCTGTATAATTGTTTGCAGTTTTTTATAGAATAGAATAGAATAGAATAGAATAGAATAGAATAGAATAGAATACCATCCTTACAAGAACAATGAAAAACAGTTTACTGTATAGCAGCACATATCATTTTAAAATAAAGGTGCACACGCTTATATTTTCACATGGCAGACTATCAGATCTGAGATTTTAAGACAGGGCATAGAAACCCACAAAAATGAATGTAATCGAAATGTTTAAATGTTAATTTTTTAAAATGATCCTGCAATTAAGAAAATCTTGCATTTTTCCGTTTTGCCACAGGGGAGCGCTATTGTGCAGGTATGATTGTTGATGGGAAGTGTTACCAGTTCTTCAAAGAGCCACTCAATTACGAAGATGCCGAGGTAATATTAACACATCATTTCTTCCTGTTGAAATTATTTATGCTTGAAGATTTCTTTACAAAATTAAAATGATCTCACACAACGTTCCTCTGTTTGTTTATTTTTCCTCGTAGTTCTTTTGCCAAGAACAATTTTCAGGAGGCCACTTAGGCGCCATCACGACCCGACAAGTCCACCAAGAGCTGATGAGCCTCATGCAGCAGAGCAGAGGAAACACACGTACCTGGGTTGGAGGACGACGACTAGATGTGTGTATTCCTCAGTCAGGAAATAACTCAATGTCTTGTCTTCTACAGAACCTGCACAAGATTAAAAGAGTTTTATTTAGAGGCTCGTTTTCAGTGAAGCCTGTCAGCCACCAAACATCCTGTTACATTTTTCTATTATTTTATACATTGTGTATTATTCCAACTTCTGGTACGTAAAATATTGCGTGACAGAATGTCTGACAATCACATTGTTCTTCAAAAATATTCATTATATAAAATCTAAAGTTAAAAACATTCATTTTCCCACTTGGCTTCTTTTTATTTTCATTTTATTTATTTAAAATACAATGCATTGTCAGATATACTGTTGTTGGTACATATTGCCTTGCTTCAAGAAGGTTCTGGGTTCAAATCCAGGGTCTAAACAAACACAAGACACACAAGCAGCAGAAATTAATCCACTATAGGTTTAAATTATTACTTTACTAATGTTCAGTCTAAGGTTTTCTTCCCTCTTCAAACTGTCCACGCATTTGTCAACATGTCCTGAGGTAACTTAGCTTAACTTTAACGGGAGGCCTTCATTTTTGGACCGGTTCTGCATCGTTCGAGTGGAGGAGTGACGGGTTCTCATGTGTATTTTGCTGCATTGCAGAGACGTTTCGTCTGGTTGGACGGATCCCGGTGGAGCTACGAGGACTGGCTCCCAGGAGAGCCAAATCACACAGCCGGAGTGGAGAACTGCGTGGAAATTCTAGGTAAGAGATGACCTGCTGGTCAGATTTGAGATTTTTATTGAGTTTGGAAATCTTTTTTTAATTTTCAATATTTTTATTTAAAGAGAAAGAAAGGAAGAAAAGTTTTTAGGAACATGTTGAAATCTAAATTGAAACTGAACACAGAAATTCATATTGAATTTGATTAAAATCTTAAAGGAAAAGTTGCTTGATAGGGAAATCTGAGATACAGGAGCGATGTGTGTATGTAACTTTAAAACTGTGAAAGCGATGAGAAGTAAGGTAGCAAATTTTAGCTTAAAATGATTCACTTTTGAAAAGGTTCAGCCTCAGTGGAGAGTTAAACTGAAACACAATTAATTACAAGTTTTTTCCAACTAATAATAGTGCCTCATTATGCTGAAAATATTGCTGTGATAAGGTTTCTCATATTTTAGCTTGTTTGTTGTAAAGCCTTATGAGGAGTTTATTGAAAACGCGTCACACTGATATATCTCCATAACCCATTTGCGTCCTGCTCTGCCTCCTGTCCAGAACAATCCTCTCCCTGTCCAGCGTAGTTCACAGGGAGATGTAATCTGCTGTGACCCAACAGCAGCTGTAAAGAAAAGAAAACTCCCTTCATGTCTGAAAAGCAGCTTGATTTCTGAAATACAGGGCAAAAACCTTGAGTTCATATTATAGTTTAAAAACATATCAGCAAGTAATATAAAGATGTTAGCTGTGTTTAAATGACTGTTTAATTTATAAAATCAAACAACTTCTAACTTTAACTAAGTAGCTATGAAGCACAGCGGCTAAACAGTGAGTTTAGCGTAAAGAAAATAAAGGAAGTGACATTCCCCTGTGGTTTATTGTCACAAGCTATGCTGCTTCTTTAAGCAAACACATATTTTATTGATTTCTCACATATTGATGTGGGTGACAGCAGACGTTTGGGCAGGATAAGAGCTAAAAACAGCGACATTAACAGATTTTCCCTCAGGTTGCCCTCAAAACATAGAAAGGTGAACTGTCTTTGATCGATTCTGCAAATTTACATAATTCATAAACTTGCATAAAGTTCCATAATTCAACACTGAATTTCAATCTCCATGTTGGATGAAGTTTAATTGTCTAATGTTGGCCACTAATGTCTACAAAACTATTTGATTTAAGGAACAATAAATTGATTACATTTTTATGTCTGGTCAAGTTGGTCTGTGTATTTATTTCAATTAATAAGTGAAATGATGGTTTACTGTCTTATTTACTCAAGTTAAAATACGACATTAAAATTTGCTTGATAGAGTGAAATATTTAAAATGTGACAACAAAAAAAGCAAAAACAGAAGAAATGTGTATGGAGGAAAATTATCGTCAAGAAATATTACGTGATGGTTTACATTATTTTATTAAAATATTAAAAGTTGCAGTGAAGGAAAGCTTAAATGTATAACTTTTTACTCATGATTTAATTTTTGTCTGTTTTTGTTTTTTCAGGAAATGGAAAGTTTAATGACTTCACATGTTGGGAAGCTCAAGCTTTCGTCTGCTCCTACCCTGTTTAGGAAATTCAGAGGAAGAACAACAAGCTACTTTATTTTTTTACCTAAATGGATGCTTAATTCAGAGTTTTATCCATTGCTTTGTGTCTGTATTTGTCAATTAGGAACAGACTTTTTATACTAAACAATTAGTCTAAAAGGAAAAACAGATAAGTCAATATTTCAGTCAAAACCTTGTATGTTTTTGGTTTTTAGCTTCTGTCAATCCGGATTAGTTTTGTAAATTGATAGACGATGTTGGGTTTGTTTTTATAAAATGGGAGAAGCTCATTCAAAATGCTCCAATCATATTACAGCGACGTTTGATTTAATGGTGTCAGCTGGTTGGGGTAAAAACTCAAATTATTTCTCCATCTATTTGATTTTTTATTTTTTTTACTTTTGATTAAAAAAAAACTTCTTAAGAGTGTTTATATCGTTGTGAAGACCAGCATGAGGTAGCATGTAATTACACTGTTACTGCATGTTTATAAGTACATGTAAAGACCACTGTATGTTCAAGCTTTAAATACGCTTTAAAAAATCTTTTATATTTGCTGTCAGAATAACATGAGATGCAATAAAAAAACAATTAAGGTTTTTTTTTCTCAATCTGTATATATTAACGCATAACTTAATATGTATACAAACATGTTATGTTAGTGCAGTTTAGGGGAGTGAAGGTGATTTAATTACAATCTTCAGTTGTAAATCTCATCATGATTTATAAGGTAAACCTTAAGGGTTTTCCATTAGTTTTAAATATAACAAATTGAGAAAACCTTCCTGAAAAAGGCTTAGGTTCTGATATTCTTGATTAGTTAAAACTATACATTGCTCATTAGGAAATAGAGATGACACATTTTAAATGTATGTCAAATGCAGTGAATTTAATGAATGACGTATTTGATGCAACTGCCAAGCAAAAAGTCTGTTTAACTCATTTAGACCAGTAGACCAGGTTAGGCCACGTCTACTAGACTGTAGGCCAGGTTCTGTTTGTTATAAACAGTCAGCTTAAAACTACGCGCGTGTTTGCAAACCTGATCGCAAGCCGATCACACTCTTCTGCTAATAAAGCATCTTTGTGCATTGAATATAAATCCTCGCCCTCCTTTTAAAATTACTGCGGATTAACACCCATTTACTGATATATTTACGCTCCCCGGCTGCAAATAGAGCTACTATAAGCCCGCTGTGACTTACATGCTGCTGTGTGACTCATTTTCCACTGACCCATACACAATATTTTCCTGGCCTTTGCACACAGAGATGAGGATTACAAACTCTAAGGTCTTTATCCTGCTGTTACATTTGCTGACTGCTCCACCTATGGATGCATGAATTATCACCACACAGGCCCACACACACACACACACACACACACACACACACACACACACACACGTTCTCACCACCATTCCTAAGATTCAGATGACAGGGACTTCTGTCGACTATTGTTCAAAATGCCACACGGGTTCCTCTCAGGCTTTCCGCTGTTCTCCTACCAGGAAAAGTTATGGCTGCAGGAATTAAGAGATCATGGATAAATGTGAATGTGAGCTCTGCTTCTCAGAGGAATAGCCCTTATAGCTTTAGTGTGCAGTAAGCATTTAAATAGCTCAGATTAATTTATGGACTCTATACATCATCGGAAAGGATTGTTTTTGTTGTTGTGAGTCAGGGAAATACACTGAATTTCACAGCAGAGATTATAATGCGTAGAACAGAGAGCCATATATTCCTCCTGTTGGGATCACGCCGCTCAACAGTGATGGAAATCCCCCACCCTCCCATAATACCTTCACTGATTGTTAGTGTTGCTGTTTAGATGAAAGTGACTCACTGTTTGTGCTCACCATCTGTCAGTTCAAGCCATTTTCCAGCTTCATGCAGCACCGCCACCTGTTTGCCGGCTCCACTTTGTGTGTTTGTGAGCTCAATTCACCAAAGCTGTGAATCCTCCCACCTAAACCTGGACAGCCTGGCTTACGGCGCCGTCACCGAGTCCGTTCTCAGCCAGCAGGCCGGACTCTGCTGCTAGCAACATCACACCCCAAACAGGATTTAAGGAATTGTCTTTGAGTGTGTTTTAATGTACCAACACTTAACTCTTATATGTAATTGTAGCGTTAACTGTTGCTCTGACAGTACTCAAGTATATTAGTATTTTCTTTCTGGTATTGCTTGATTAATAAACGTCAACATATATTTCTTTTGGTTGAATGATACTTGAGCTTGTCTTTACCATTTTGAAGAGAGGAAAAATGAAATGGATCTCAGAGGAAACGCCCCTTGTGTTTTATGTACAGTGTGTCTCTGCAACAGCAAATTTCTTTCCTCCTGCAGAAGTCCATTTATCGCCCAGTTATTTCATTTAGGCCTGTGTCAGCAGGGAAACACTTAAAACATGCAGGACAGTTTTGACAGAATTGACAAGCACCGTCCCAGACTTTCTGATAAGCCATAAAAAGTTCAGTGTAAAAATGAGAAATGCTTTTGTTGCAATCAGCAGTAGAGAAATGATTAGAGATACTGAGAAGCATATTGAAAACAATTTCTGAATGTGGGATTTGTTTTGAAAAAAATGATACATCTTTAATGGCATCACAGCACAGTATGGAGGATGAAAGGCCTCTTTGCCATCACCCTAATCTTTTTTTCTCACCACAGATTCTCAATTTCAGTCAATTCTGGACTCTAGTTGGGCCTCTCCAAAATATATCTGATATATTAACAGACATTAGCTTAGAGAAAGACAGGAAAATGAAAACTTCGAACCAAAATATGCCAAAATAAATCTGTGCTTTTAATTTTTACGTTTAGAGACGCAAATAAAGTTGTTAGTAAATTAGTTGACCAAACATTATTGTTTTTGATCTGGTTGCCTCCATCTTTTGTGAGCAGGTTTTGCACTAGAAGAAGGGAATAATTATTGCATGACACACATTATTACATTTAAAGGCGCAATAACTCGCATATTGCCAAGCCAATCAAGAGAACAGGTTGGGACTGTTATAAAACGACAGGAGATGTGAGGAAGAGGATGAAAGGTGGGGGTTGCATGGGAGAAGGTTTCAATCATTTAGTGCTTAAATCTTCTGCACATGTGCGGCATAGCAGAGGATATAGCATCACACGATGCAAGCTGCTGTTGAAGCGTTGGGAGGGTTCCCTGGCATAGACCCCTGCTTCCCTCAGAGGCAGGTCACAGAGTACAGATGATGCCGTCTCTATAAAGACATGAACTCAACCCACAAAGGTGTGCACTCTGTGGCAAAACAATAAATTAGAAGAGGAGGATACTGCTTCCTGAAGGTATGTTTCACATTTTCTGAAATTTGACATTTCAACTAATAATCTGTCTCCCACGTACTGAGATGCCTAAAGACCGACACCATATTTGTTTTGCATTGAAGAAAAAAAAACCTGATAGTTTTTTAAACTACTTTCCATACTTGTTCTGAACTTCAGCACATTGTAGTTTCTTTAGAAAACTCTGCATTAGCTCTGGTTGTCACATCAGATAATAGAGGAAATCTTTGTGCTGTTCTCGACTTTCAGCACTGTTCAGAAAACATGGAAGGATTGTTATCAGCCAGCCAACCTTTTCTACCAAACAATTCGGAAAGCAGAAGGAAAGAAATCATGAGTCATGATGAGAAACTGCAGAGCAAGGAAGAAATGACTGATCTGGGTAAACCACAATTCACCCTACCACGACAAGTTGTCACCGAAAAGAACAGAGAATTATTTTTATACAGTTACTTCATTACAAAGCTTGACCAACGCAAATATATGTATCTGATGTCTTGTGCTGAAACTTTAACAGACAAAGATATGATGACAAGAGAGGGTCTGGACAGGAGGAATGTCTGGGAGCCGAGCGTTTACTATCCCCTGGGAAAGGAGTCCTTTCATTTTGTTGGTCATGAAATCAACATCCGGGAGTCTACGGACTCATACGGAGCTCTGATTTGGCCTGGGGTAAGTTCTTCTATCACCACTCCAAATTCACTGGACAACAGGGGCTTTTGCATGAATGGTTCCCAGAGTGAGGCATGCTTACTGCCCCCCACCCCTAACCAACCAATCAAAATGCAGGGAATTGTCTAAATTTTAGGAAGATGCAGTGCAAATTCATACAAAGCATGTTAAATAGTCACACTATTCTCAGTAGCAATGAGGTGGCAGATGTCCATTGACTGCACCGGTACAAAATGTGCACCTAATTTGTTTTTTATTTTATGTGTGGTCTTCCTCTTTCTGATCCCACTCTGGACACCAAGCTACCTGGTCCATATTAAAGACTGCCACTGCTGATACATGTAAAAACCACAATATTTTTTTTTTCTTTTTATAGGCAATATCTCTCTGTCAGTTCTTAGAAAACAACCAGCAACAAATGAACCTGATGGACAAAGCAGTGCTAGAGCTCGGAGCTGGAACGGGATTACTCTCCATAGTGGCAAGTTTGTTAGGTGAGTTTGTGTTTACGTGGTTTGAACGGTAATAAATTATTTTTAAATTATTGTAAAGGATATTGTTAGATTTTAGTTGTTTTTATTGACTGATGAATTAATTAATTATTTATTTTTTACATTAAAGCTTTAGCTTTATAGCTAATTTTAGCTTTAATGTAGGTTCATTTTTTGGTGTGAATGCTTTAGCTTTGTAGCTAATCTTAGTTTTAATGTAGGTTGTCGCGTTAAGTCTGTTACATCAGATCAACATGCTAGCGATAGTCCACATGCTATTATGAGTTTTTCTTAGCTCAGTTTAATTTACAAACTTCTGCTTGCACCTAATGTGCACCTAATGTGCAAGCAGAAGTTTGCAGAAGCATTTGACATTTAGTGACTCACATTTAGTGGCCCATAATTTTTGACATTTTAGCTAAAAAACTATAACACACACACACACACACACACACACACACACTGCTCTTGAACAGATTTCCTTACAATCTGACTTTGTAAGCAGTCGAACTGAACAAATTTATGAAACTCCATCGCTGGGATTTTTACGTTGACTGAAAGTTTTCACTCATCTTCAACTGTTTTTCAATACAGGTTTTATACAGATTGTTTTGCTTTTTCTGCTGCTTCTCCTTATTTCTCATATTTCTGCAATTCTTCTGCGGTTTACTTCAAACGCTTCTGCAATTTTCACCAAACACATTCAGCTTACAGCTGAATTTTCACAAGCAATGCAAATTTTTCTCTCTTTTTTTTTTTTTTGACGTTTTAGTATATTTTTAAAGTATGTCGCTCAAAAAAATGTCTTGTGTCTCCAACAGGTGCCTGGGTGACAGCTACTGATCTGCCTGACATCTTGTCCAATCTGTCCTTCAACCTTCGCCGGAATACCAAGGGCCGTTCCCGCTACATCCCTCAGGTGGCTGCCCTCTCCTGGGGCCAGGAGCTGGAGCGAGACTTCCCCTTCCCATCCTACCGCTATGATTATGTGCTTGCAGCTGATGTGGTGTATCACCACGACTTCCTTGAGGAACTCCTGAACACTATGCTTCACTTCTGCAGACCAGGGAGCGGGACGACCCTGCTTTGGGCGAACAAACTTAGGTTCGAGTCAGACCGGAGGTTCGCAGAGTGCTTTAAGAGCAGCTTCAACACAACACTGCTTGTTGAGGTACCGCAGGAGAATGTGTGTATATACAAGGCCACTGCAAAGGAGTGAACAAACAAGATGTAAAAGTTGGAAACTAGTTTACAAACTTCCTAAATTTATTTGTCTTTTGTTGGTTTAAAGGAAACGTTTGTCTTGTTCCGTTATCATACGGTTCATATTTTCCAGTTATGTCACATGAAATCAATTCACTGTAATACTTTCCAAGCACCCTTTTGGTTTTGATATGGGCCTGTATGACATTCCTTGACTGGAGTATAAACACCATATTGCAAATGCAAAGTTCCTGACACAAGATTTCATATGAATAAACTATTTTTATTTTAATCTTTATAAACATTTTCTACTTGTTAACAATATATATATATTAGAAATAGTTAGTTTCCTATTATTTACCTAAAAAAAAAACCTGACACAGTGCTTCATTCACAGTTATTCATTATAAGTGACAATAGTTGATCAATAAATAAATTATTAGGAAATATTTAAAACAAGCATGAAAGTTTGAGCTTTTTGGGCCTTGTAACGTGGAATAAAATCAGTTTTATAATTTATAAAGAAGAAAAAACATTTTGACATAAATGGCATATGCTCTATAGCATGTTGACAAAAAAAGCTATTGAAATGTTCAGAAAATTACTGGCAGCACCAGATGCATAATTACTAAAACTCTATTAATGGGATTTTTAAAACCACCTTGTGTAAATTCAGCACACGACCACATAAAATGAAGTTACGTTGTTTGGAATTACTAAATGTAGTCCTCTCCAAATTTAAGCGCCACCTTTATTTTGTCCTTTGCATTTCCAAGAAAGAAAAACAGTTCAAAACTTTCTCCATCTGTAGTCAGAAAGCTCAGAAGACACTTTTGTCCTTCCTGTGGGGCTTTAAGGACACCTCTTCTAAAGAAATACAAGTCTATTAACTGCATTTATTTTCAGTTTGTGTCCACGACTTTATGACATGCAGCAGGTCGAGGACTTTGGCTGCTCCAGGATGGACTCTCTGCGGAGATCGTTTGGGATGGTGCCTTCAGGCCCCCAGAGGTTCAGCTCTCCGTAAATGCCCATGTCAATCATCTCCTCTTGCCAGGGGATCGAGATGTTGCCCGTAGCAAACTCGTCGAAAAATGTCTTATCAGGATCGTCCAAAGCGACGCCCCTCACCGAGGAGAAAGCCCCAACGTCATCCAGATCCTTGGCGTAGACTACCTTAGGGTCGGGGACGAACGGAGGCGGAAGGATACCTGAGCAGTTCAGAAAAAAATAGATGAGTTAAAGCTTTACTAGTGCCTACTGAGACTGTATAGTGTTAGAAAATTATTAATGAACGTTTGAATGTTTTGACATTTGAATTACCAACACACAAACTTGATAAGCTCTGGAATTTTATGTGATAATCAGTCGACAATTGTGAATCAAAAGGAAAGTGATTACAGAATAAAAGTCTAAAAAGTCTGAAAAGTGTGGCATGCATTCACATTTAACCCCTTATACCTCTGCCTATTCGTGTTGTTTCGTTGTTCCCCACCAGTCTCAGGTCTTTGGCACCGTCTTTTAGGTTTTCTTTACCAATTTTATAAACATATTTTCTTTTCACACTGAAGAAGATTATGATTCTGCCACCATCATGTTTCACGGTTAGGATAGTGTGTGAGCTCTACTCACTAGTTATTGACCTCTGAAGGCAGTAGTTGCATTGAAATTTGTTTAGAGACATCAGAGTAAAAGGGGCTCAATATATATGCATGCCAAACGTTTTAGATTTGTACCAACATTAATCTTTTTCTTTCCACTTCACAATTAGGTAATAGTTTGTGTCGGACTATGGTATAAATACACAACTATACAATTCTCTGTATTTGTTGTTCTCATATGTCAACTCAAGAAACGATCGGAGGCTGCGTACCTGCATTGAGTTTCCTCCAGTTGATGTCTTTGAAAAAAGGATGCACTCTGATTTCGTCGCAGCATTCGTTCTTGAACCCCATCCTCTGATCGACCTCCTTCGCCAGCAGCCCGTCACACAGTGATTTTGCGTGTTCGCTGAAGTTATCCGGATAGGTCACCACGCGGTTCAGCATGCGTTCCTTCATCTCTTCTCTTTCAACCTGAGCAGACGAAAAACAATCTCTCATCAGCTCGTTTATCCTATGAAAACTCCCAACATCGAGTCGACAGCCGCAGCTGCCAAAACAGCCTAACCTTTTCTCCTCTGTTTCTAAACGGATTCTTAGCTGCGATAAACTCGTACAGAGTCACCCCCAAGGTGAAGTAGTCCACCGAGCTGTCATATTTATCTCCTTTCAGCATCTCTGGAGCCATGTAACCTGCAAGAGGAAAAATAATCAGGACAGGCCATTATAGTTATAGAGACACAAATACGGTGGCAGTAACAACGACCGTGACACTTGCACAGAAAAAACTTTAGGTGGTCACAAATGGAGACAATAAGAAGATAAAATTAGACTGACCTGGTGTTCCAGCGTAGCCTTTGGTCATTGTTTTGCCTTCTTTTAGCTCTACAGCAAGACCCAAGTCAGATATACGAACATTACCTGTTTAAACAAATTAGAATCAAATTAATAAAATACCACATAAAATTTAAAAAAAAAATTTTTTTGACTTAGAATGATGTTATTCTCGTTGCACAAAGATACAACAGTGAAATTGGCAATGAAATGTCATCGCCTGGCCACCGGAACGCACAAAAAACCAACTACAGAAAATCACAAGTGTGTCTATAAATACACAAATATACAAATAATAAAATATTCTGAAATATGTGTAACTTAGCACTTTCACACCGTCTTATTGTTGAGCAATCTGACGGCCAATGGGAGGCAACTATTTCTGAGTCCGGCTGTTCAACAGCGGACGCTGCTGAATCTTCTGCCAGCCGGATGACCAGACAGTGGAGAGGATGGGTGTGACCTACAGGCACTGAGGTTTCATTAAGAGCATTTACCATCATTGTCAAGCAGCACATTTTCTGGTTTGAGGTCACGGTAGATGATTCGTTTCTGGTGGAGGTGCTCCAGACCCTGGATGATCTGAGCGATGTAAAAACAGGCTCTGGGCTCGTCAAACCCCGGGTTGTTCTCATCCACCAGGTAGATGTGGTACCTGAACAGAGCAAACAGCAGAGGACGACTCTTCACATGTAAAGAACGCTACTGAACATTCAGAATGTTGTCTATAAATGGATGTTATAATACTAATTGATATTTTTCATGTACTTTAATGTATTTAAGTTAGTGAATATGAATTGAAAACAGTCAAATTTTCTGGGAAAGCAGAATCTGAACTTGTTTTCAACTTTAAATGACGATAAGAGGTCATTCTGCTTTAGCAGAACCCACAAAACATTACGCGTCCGCTTAAAATGGATGCCTTGTTTTGCCTTCATAAAGCATTCCTTTGGGGACATATTTGCATGAACCGATTCTGAACTTGTGCCCTTCTGCTTGGCATTAATGTTGCCGAGATCCTTCATCTGCGTAACATGAGTTTGAATTTTATAAGCAAGCAAAAAGATGTGAGAAATAAATTCATGCACAGAAGTTAGAGTTAAATTACACTTAGTATAATTGTTGAAGTTTCATGTCGCCTTTTTTGAGCCATTCCTTTCACGCCAAGTTATTCTTATGTTGTAAAAAGTGGGGTAAAAAAAACTGTGTGGTTTGCATGGTGAATTTACTTGAGGTCTCCTCCATTCATGATGGTCATGACCAGACAAAGCTCGTCCTTTGTCTGGAAGGCGTAAGCCAACGAGACAATAAAGCGACTGTGGACCTTCTCCAGAATCCTCTTCTCCACCATTGCTCCCTACAGGGATAAAACACGACAGGCGATTTTAATAAAAGGAGATAAGTGACGTTAAACAACAAGAAGCTACAACAGAGCCTTGTGCATTAGTGCGAGGGTCTGGGGCATTTTTTTCGGGAGGAAGTGGGACGTGCATTTTGCAGGATGACCTCAGCCAAGTCAAGGGCAAGATATAACTGTGCAAGGAGTTCCCTTCAGAGGAGCTTTTCAGTAAAGCCCCCAGTAATCACTCTATCCCTGTCTCAGTGTTTAATTCTGCAGGCTAAAGCCAAACGAGACAGAGGCAGGGACAAAGATGATTAACACCCCTGCAGCCTGGCAAGCACAGAACACTTTTGCTAATACATAAAGCCAAATTAATACCTTTATTATTCAGACTTCTTTGGAACAAAAAGAGGGCCTAACGGGGCGTCTAATTGAATGTGATGCCTGACAAAGTAAAGAAACCAATGATAAATTCATGCAACAAAACGCTTTATGCGTTGAAATTGTTGTAAATCGTGCAGTCTGCTGTGTGGGAAAAATAAACTTTCACCAGTTCCCACTTTTGCATATCTTATTGAAGAGGAGGAAGTCTGATGTTTGCTCAACTATAAAAGAGTCATAAATATATGCACAGCTGAAAATGTTGCACAACAAATAACTTTGCTGTTGTCATAGCGTCAGTGTTTGCATTGTCTAAGGACGTCTTGGTTGCAACATCATCCAACATTTCAGGTGCTATGCATTCGCTATCCATCACTATCCGTTATGACGTGATCGAGTTCTTGCAGATCAGTCACAGTGTGAGGTGCAGACTATCTGATGATGGAAAACTTTGATTTTGACAGAATTTATCTGTTTTTTGATGAGATTAAACTATTTCTTCTGGTGCTCAAAGTTTATATATTTTACATAGTTTCTTTTATTATCATCATCAACAAAGAAGATAAAGTCCTTTTTCTAAATCGACTCTAAAGACATTGTGTGTTTTCAAAGCCAGCTGAGCAACAGAAATAGAAAAAAAGTGCAGGGCTTTCACCTCATAGCCTTTCCTCTTCTTCAGCCTCTTCTTGTTGAGTTTCTTACATGCGTAAAGTTTCCCGGTAGCCTTCATCTGACAGGCAGACACCTCGCCGAACCCACCTTTCCCCAGCACACGGAAGTCCAGGAACCAGTCCGCATCCATGGGCTGCATCTCCAGCCACTTCCACTGCAGGAACCTCTTCAGGTACATGCTCTCCAGATAGAATGTGTAAGGGGCCTCCCGGAGGTACTCCAGTGTTTTGGCCAGCGATGCAGAGAACAAATCGTCCCCTACAGCCTCCAGGTTTTCCTTTACCTTGGCTATGATGTCCTCAGGAAGGTATGGGCAGAAGTGTTTGGCAGATGGGTCCATGTACCTCTGGACAATCTTGGAGGCTTTCTTTCCTCTGTCGGAGTCCTCTGCCAGGTCATAGTCTTCGATGTCTTTCCACAAACGACAAGCGCCGTGATACTCTTTATTGGCTTCCAAGAACTCCCTAAAGAGGCGCTTGCCGATCGGCTGTTCCACGCAGACCGAGTCAAAGGCCAAATCGAGGGTGTCCCTCAGGCCCTCGCAGACGGTGATGTGGGGCAGTTTGAGGCGAGCGTGGTACTTCTTGTCCCGCGCTGCTGCAGGGTTGGAGCCATCGATGCTTCCACGTGCGTTGATGTACGGGAATTTGCTACCACAGTGGTCAGTCCTCCAATATCCATGTTGAGGGCAAGTGAGTGTTAGGCAAAGGAGAGGGAAGACATTGCAAGTAGAGAGCAGAGGCAGATGATGTTTGCTAATAATTACTCTCCAAAAGTGAGGGTGGAAAAAGGGGAAAAGGAGTGAGGAAACAAGAGACAGAGGAGTTGGTAGAGGGAGCATAAGGGGGGGAAATGCAACTCAAGAAGACTGCAGCACACTTTGAGGGACTGCGCTACACAAATACACACGCACACAGGAACACACACACCTGAGTCAACACCTTTCAGTAATCCATTAACACCCCGATGCCCCAGACAAAGTGTGCGAGCACCTGCTGGAACAGTACAACTCCAGAACCGTCTGCAGGAGTCAACCGGTGCAAGTGGGCTCGACTCATTTTGTTGTAGTTGAAAAAGCAAAAAGGTCTAAAGTTGAATGAGGCTGACTAGGAACATAAGTTGTTTGTTGCTAATGCTTATCCTAATTTAAGGGTAAAAGGAAAACAATGCAATAATCTGCAAATGATTCATCAACAACTAATAAATAAATATAATGTACTTCTGCAAGACATTTCAAAGAAAGCTGATGGTGAAGAATACAGAGATTTTATGTGACAAAGTAAAACAAAGCAGATAAAGTCTGTTACTTGGAAGGAAATGTCATGGGCTTCACACCTTTCTACAAATAAGTAGGAAAAAAGTCCCATTCATTTGTTTTAGCCTTATTTTACTCTGCTATTGTTAAATGAATCCAAGGAAACATCAACTACTTAATAGACACAGCTTAATTGTGGGTAATTTTACCACAACTTGGAATATTACTTAATTCTAGCATCTGAAAATGTAAGTATAACTCAGCTGCAAACCTACAAAGACTTGGCGTTTTACCTAAACTGACTGACCACAAAGAGAGCTCTCGTTGCTGAAGCAGCCAAGAGGCAATGGTAACTCTGGAGGAGCAGCAAAGATCCATGACTCAGGCAAGAACAAATTATGGACGTATCAGAAAGAAAGTCAAATGTTTGAAAACCCCCCAAAAAACTACAAATCCTGTTTAACTTTCCACAGCGAACACGTGGAAGGAGGCGCTCTGATCAGATGAGACAAAATGAAACTTTCGACATGGATTTTGTGGTGCGCCAAAGGACTTTGTCATTAAACTTTCTTTAATCGCATTCTTTCTGTCTGAGTCTCTCCAGATTGAATTGTTACATCGCAAAACTCAAGTGTGCTCAAGTATTTTACGTCACATTATACTTGAGGATCAACGATACAGAATACAACTTTCAAAAAAATGTGTTTTTAATAGGTTACTGACCTTGACATCAGATGACTGAGGCTTCCAGAGCTTCAGATGTTCTGGGTTCGTTTCTGACCGTCAGAAGGAGTCGTCATTATTCTCTTAATTTTGATACTCTGGTCGTTCCTGTGAAGGTTTCATGTTTTTTCCATTTGTAGATCAGAGGTCTCCCTGTGGTCTCAAAGCTTTAGAAGCTTTGTAATACTTCTCATATTTTTAACTATGAATTCATGATGAGTTGCATTTCTAGATAGCTTATTTTATATTGTGAAACTTATTCTAGTTATGTCTGTTGTCAAATCTCAGTGTGGAAAATCATATGTTCAATTTTTTTAAAAAAAATCATGTAAGACAGGTTGGTTTTAATAGATTTTCCATCTTAGTAAAATAATTAGAAAACCACTTCTGTATTTATTCGGATTACCTTTTTTTAATGACTTTAAACACAATAGTCTAACAAAAAAGCATAAACAGAAGAAATCTATAATAATAAAGTGAAAAACTCTCACCATTGATAAGAAGCTTTGCAGAAACAAATAGTGTGTTACCCAAGTGTGCACTACCTACCTTTTAAACTTGGATTTTAAGGAAAAAGTGCTCTTCAATTGCCCTTTTGTCTAAGTTGTAGTTGAAGCTTTGCAGTTTTTTATTTGTGCCCGACTTTTCTGTGCATATATATTTTTTTGTAAATGCTTTGAAAATAAATTGTTAAAATTATATAATCAGCTGACAATTTGCTCAGAAATGATATTTGGTCCTTTAAGGTAAATAAAACAAAACGCGAGATCCAGCATGCGTCTAACTTCAGAGTTTCCATTTCCAACAAAATCAGTTGATGCAAACTTATTAAAACAATCTATATTTTAATTTGCAAACTTATATTAGATTACAGAAAAAGGTATTTGGAAGAGTCAATACATGTGTTGCTCAGTTTTAAAAGGGAGATCTTTGAAGGGAATACACAAAGATCTATACAACCACACATTGTGTTACATCAATAATTTTTGAAAGGTCTATCTTAACCACTGGCCTCTAAAGGATACTATAAGCTACAATCTTTGTAGGATTTATATACTTAATTAACAAACAAAGCTTATTTACCTATCAGGAGCCGGGGTTATGAGTCTTTACCTCGCTGCTGCCATTCTTTTTGTAAACACTACCGAGGCGTCAAACAGGGCGGCGGTGAAAAATTCCTCAACTCCAGAATACAAAAAAAAAAAAAAAAAACCTGATACAAAACAAAACTAGCAAACAGGATCAGAAAGCAGCTGCCTACAAAACAGGAGGAAGCCAACCCATCTCAATGGGAAACTATCTTATATCATTGTGCAGAACACAAAAACGAAAATGTACCGACGGGTCGGACGGAGTTCCGACCGGGAACACCGCTCCAAGACCCGCCGAGGAGACTAACAGCACGTTAACGCAGACATAATAGGGAACATTTTGATCATAATGTCTGTCTGCCAAAGGTTAATACCAAAAATAATAAACGAGTAACTATTTAAACAGGTACATTTTACATTCTCCAACAGCAGTGTGTTTTTATAGTGGGATGGCTTATTGAAAAACAGGATTAGACGTACGGAGACTTCAGGTGGCCGAGTCGAAACCGGAAAAGAAAAAAAACAAACACAAAAAAAGAAAAAGCCTACAGTTCCCTCAGATCGCACCTCCCCCCCCCCAGAGCTGTGGTGCAGGTGCACGTGATTCGGGAACAGAGCGCTGCCTCTGCTTGTTCAATATTCATCTACAGTCCTGAGAAAGCCAGACAGAAATACAGGCGTGGGACACAGGGACGGGGGACGGGAGGAGGGTTTTCAAGAAGCGCACACGAAAAAAGGGGGGGGATTCGATTCCCATGGTGACTGTGGTTTGAAGGACTGCGCTCGTTGGAGAGGCGAGCTGTGGGAGGGTTAGTCTTCGTCGTCGTTTTCCTCGTACTCGTCCTCGTCGTCGTCGTCCCCCATGTAAGAGACGGGGGTCTCAACACGAGACCCGCTGTAGTGAGAGTCGTTTGAGCTGGACGCCATGGTGCCGTCAGTGCAGCCGTCACTACGAAGGAAAAGCGGAAATTAAGGTCAAAATTAAGATAAACCTGAATAAACTGAAGGGGGAAGAAGATCTGCTTCCTACCTTGCAGTGTAACGACCTCCATTGGCAGAAGAGCCTCCAGTGATGTAGACGTTGCTGATGGGACCTTTTGCCATCTCTTCAAGAAAATTATTTGGACAAATACAGTGAATACATGACGCCTGCTGAACTATTTACTCGCTAAAAACGACTGCCAAACAGATTTACATAACCTGACGTGAATGAAAACGTATCCTAATGTAGTCAAATTGTTTCTCCCTTTCATTTTCATCTTAACCGCATTTGTTTCTGACACTGGCACGAGTTTGAAAGCATTTACCTATAACGTAAGGCTCCAGGGCTTTTGGCACCAGGCTTCGTGCAATTTTCAGGTTTTCAGGAGAACACTTCCCCATCTCCAGGCCACAGGCCATGCCCATGCGCTTTAGCACCTCGATGTCGTCGTGGATCTCAAACATGCTGTCGAAGTTGAACAAATACTCGAACCTGGAGACAAGGAGCGGAACGGGAGACGCGGTAAAACGTCAGGATTCCCACTTTGGCGTGGATGGGAAAAGACCGCGCTGGAGACGGAATGAAACAGAAGCCGTTCAGCTCATTTCAAAATCCAGTAGTCGCCATAGCAGATTGCTCCTTCCCACTACAACAACTTGGTGCAGAACAACCTAAACTGCAAAAGTGGAAAGCAACAAAATCTGCACCGTCTGGTCTAAGCTTTAAAACATTGGAGAAATCAACTAAATCTCTCATCAGTGCATGAGCTGCATGAGCTACATAATCTATGATTGCATCGTCACTTCCTACTGAGCCAGGAAAATACCAACCAAAACAGAGAACTTAAGATGAGTATTACCTGAATACTAAACACAACTAGTACTTTGTATTTACTTTCAAACTAATTACACAAACAAATATGTTTCAAAGGAACTTGAAAATGGTCACTGCTGCATCATCTCAGCCACAAACCATCCATCTGAACTCATTTGGTCGTTCCTCTGCTGAAGTGAGAACTGCATGTTTCCTGCAGAACTTCTTGCAAGGCTTTAAATTGTATAATAGTCATATGTTTCACAGCAAATGACTCATGCTGCTGTCTCAACGCAAAGTTGTAATTCAGCACGGAGGCAGGAAGTTGACTTTACGAGACCGAGAAAACATTTCACCAAAGCAGAGTCGATTTTGAAGCTTGACGAATAAAGCTTTCATATTTTTGGTGTGAGAAAATATCGAGTCATCACAATGTTAATGCCTTGGAGAGGATTCTGTAGCGTTCGAGTGCGTAATGAGGCAATTTAATTTTCTGGTGTGGACTTTGGAGGAGTTCAAAAGTTGCTGGAATCACGTCGGTGTGAAAGTTTCTCTTCTACCAGAGTTGAGCTTAACTCATGAAAGAGCTGGCGATCACATACTTGTCGTTGGAGATGCTGCAGTCGATGACTGTCTTCTTGCTGGTGTTGACGATAATAAATGGAAGGTGGATGATGGAGTTTGGAGGTGGGGGTCTGTTTGCTTGCTGCTCTGTCTCTTTATTCCTCTTAACGAGGTTCTTGAAGGCTATTTGCTGTCGAGACACAAAACACGAATTGTTAAGTTACCAGATGCTTTCCTGTCTGGGGTGAGGCAAATACTTACGATTTCCATTTTACACCACTGTAAAATATTCAGTACCAACTTCATTTATATACTTCATTTTCAAAATAGTCCTCTCAGATGTCTCTGTTCTGCAGATCGTACTCTAATAGCGTCTTCATTTATTTTAAAGTTAGAACCGGTTCTGCCACCATTGCACCGCCATCAAGCATTGACTAAAAAAAAAAAATGGCATCAAGTCTTTCATTAAATCTGGGGAATTTTGACCCACAGATGCTGCAGAATTGTTTTAAAGGATCAACATAAACTCTGGTTATCATTTAAGTGTGTAAAACAAGTAATTTATAAAATATGTTTTACTACACCACTGTCTTAGCAAAGAAGGTTCAGTCCTGAACGATCCACGTCAGGACTGGCACAAGCGCTCCATTCACCTGCAGTATGAGCTCCTGCAGCTGTGATTGTTTCTGCTTAATCCTCTCCAGCCGCCTTTGTCTCTCCACCTGAAGAGCAAATCAAACAGCAGCAGCTGAGACGTGGAGCTGTTGTAAGACGTTTGGAGACGGCGAGGTGGAAAAAGGTGTCCTCCTCTGTACCTCCAGGTTTTGGCACTCCTGTGCGGAGTTGGTGGGCAAGCCAATCCACTTGATTTCCTTCTTCTCTTTGGAGATGATGTTCATGGCCATGAGCACGTTGAGCGCGTCATAAACACGCCGCCGTATGTTCTTCTGGTCATAAACGTGCTGGGATTAAAAAAAGGGTAAGAAAATTGTTTAGTTACCACAAAGTACCGATTTTGAATCAATTTTGCCACCGCCTCGCTTTGGAGAAAACTCCAAAACTCACCGAGTCGTTAGGCGACATGTGGTTGTCTGCAGAGCTGAATTCTGCCACCAGCTCGTCTGCCACTTCGTTGTAGGTGGTGACTCCTTTCTTCTGCACCTTCTCGCACACTTTCATGGAGAAATGTCTTAGGCCCTTTCCATTCTTCTCCCCTTTCTTACCCCGCTTTCTGTGGACAGAGGCCCCCCCGCCCCGTCACTACACGTCTAAACATGGCGACACGCTACGAACTTCTTCCCTTGGAAAAACAAAAACCACTCGCACACCTGGGGGAGTTTTTCACGTTTCACAAACATTACGGGGGAAGACCCATAAAGATTGCATAAGTGTGAAATAGAAACAAAATAATATACTTTATTTTTTTAAATAAGTAGTAAATAGAGTCCACCTGATTTAATCTCAGTATAAATTCAGCTCTTCTGTTAAGAACATTACAAAGCAAACAGCATCATGAAGACCAAAAAATAATTATGACAGCCAGGTCAAGGAGAAAGCAGACTTAGGGAAGAAAAAACAATATGCCAAGCTCTAAACATTTAACATAGCTCTGTTCAATCCAAAAACTGTACTAATTTACCACAACTGCAAACATACCAAGACGCGACAGAAAAAGATCATTAATTTAAAAAAATATAAAAGAATAATAAGAAACCCTATTTAAAATTTGCTTAAAGATCATTCAGGGGAAAACAAACTTGAGCGCATTACCTCCACAGTGAAACTGTGTCTGCAAAATAACTAGAACTAGGAAAATGACATCAATCAACCAGAGCTACAGTGAATGTTTTTTAGATCAAATTATGCTTCCCGAGCCAAGTTGAATTAAGAATTTATGGAAATACAAGAAAATGGCTACTAGGAGAAGTTCTGCGTCCGATCCAAAAAAGCGTCAGGTGTTTGCAAAGATGAGGAAAAATGTATGTGAGCTTGTACAGATGTGCAGCTGTGACTCCACAAAATGGGTTTCAACGTACATTCAACTCATAGAGACTCAATAAAAACAAAAATCTTTTACATTTTATTTTTAAAACTACTGGTCCTTTTCCTTCCGCTTCATGATTATGCAATTTTATCCATTGGTTAATGCAGTTTAATCCCAATAAAATACCCTCAGGTTTTGCTTGCATGTAATGTAACAAAACGGCATAAAACAGCAGGGAGTACGTATGCTTTTGTTGAATTTGAGCTTCACAACAACTCACCCTGACGACCAGGGCGAGGCATCAGTGGGCTGGGTCTGAGTTAGGAACTGGGAGCTGGGCGTGTGCGGACTGTTTACCAGAATCGTGTTCGATACCGTTGGCCTCTGCGGCGTTCCAATCACCTGCAGAGGAGAGGGCAGAAGAAGTGGTGAGAACAATCAGACTGACCGGCGACCGAATGGGGCAGCAAACGGGAAATTCCATCTTCTTTAACTGATATTCTTTAGAGAGAAAAAAACGCATTCAACAGGGTTTAGATTACATTAAAACAGCGAAGTTGTATTTTCTGGATCAGTCTGACATCAGCTAAAGGTTTTAATTAGAAATTAGCTTTCTTAAACAGCTAATGTCTACGGCATTTAAAAGCTAAAATGACTGAATGTAACTCAAGTTTAGGTTACTTTATGTGACAAAGTTTTTTTTTTACTCATTTGCTTGTTTTTGTTGTTGCTGCTGTTGCAAAACAATTTCCCAGATGGGCTTAATAAAGCATCTGTCTACTTTAACATCTAGCAAATTTTTATAAATACTTCTTTTTATTAATGGAGCAGCAGAAAAAGAATGGAAGACGTCGCTGGAAGACAAAAACTTGATAACCATAGAGAAACAAAGCTTTTCATGACCTTGTATTACAGATAAGGTCAGTAATATTTCAGATTTCATATTCTACGCCATTATGAATTCTACCTTTGACTATGATAGTGCAGTTGATTGAATTCAAGGGGACGATGACATCCGGCTGTAGAGAAGCTACAGCTGCTCAGACCGAAGGTTTGAATCGATCCGAGTTTCTTTTACACATCGAAGCATCAGACCATTCAACTTCTGCTTCTCTGGAGAACCTTTCTGGACTTTTGGCGAAGGTGTGCGTCCCCCACTAACATCAACATGAGCAGGCCTCCAGAGGATAGGTGATCTATTCCTTCGCTAAGGTGATACGTAAGCTGATTTCCGTTGTGTATACATTGCTTCAACATAATGAGATGATGGGTGTAATCCTGCTGACTGTAGGGTTGATGAGCTTAGGATCAACTGCCTGCACCTACCCCTCCGCCCGGTCACCTCGCAATGATAATGGGGCCCGGGGGAGTTACGTTACAAAAGATGAAGCAAAACTATGTTTTGTTGTTGTTTTTTTAAGATCTGGAGAAATGTTGCAGTAATTTGTTCATCGTGGTGGCCTTACAGAGATTTATACCCACGCACTCACCATGTGTGACACATGCTGCATGTGTGCAGCAACGTTCACGTTAGACGGCCCGAGGGTTTTGGGTAGGAGCTGTTTGGGGGCAGCTGTAGGCTGGACAGTAACCAAGGACAGAACACCTGAGAGGAGACACAGGGAGAGCAGCGATGAGGACGGCTCGCGAATGAATCTCCATTGCCCCCTGTTGTTCACTTTCGAACAACAAGGAATGCACCTGGACAGAAACGTGTACTTGCTTCGGGACTGGATTAGAGAAAATGATTCAGAAATAGGCAGTTTCATTCAAATACTAAAGGAGAAACAAATATTAGGGTATACCTTTGCTAGGGCTCAGATTCTGATCGATGAAAACTTTCAGCTCTGCATTTGTTTCAATCAGACCAGCCTGTAAAAGAAACAAACAAAAAAAAGAAAATTACACTTTTAATCCATCAACAGCTAACTCATATTCCCTTTAAGTGAGCCTCATTATTCACTTTGGCCACAGACCCATTTCTCTGTAATGATTTGCTGATTTTTTATATATAGAAAATATAAAATATAGAAGGCAAAATGAATGCAAGTCTTAATGTCTACAATTGAAATGTACACAAAGTGTAAAGGTTTTCATTTTGTCTCATTCTCAAGAGTAAATCAAACTAAACTTTTCCCTTTTTAGGTCACTTAGGATGAACTAGATCATTTTCTCGTATGTTCCTCAGTGTTTTATGGAGTAAATTGCCTTTAAGCTGAATGACTTGGATTAAATGTTTTGGCTTCTTACTGTAGTTTGCTAGTATTTGAATCCTTTCCTTTGAACAGAACTGGTGTTACTGGGTCGAGATTTACGGGATTGAGATTGGGGCTTTGTGACACTGATTGTCGTCCTGAAGACACAAACTAATTTCTCTCAAACTTAAAAGAGTCCGAGTCCATTTTCAAGTCCCATTTGTCCCGAAACTTCAGCTTCCTGACTTTGATCTATTGTGTAAAGCGCACCAGTCCCTCCTGCAGCAAAACATCCACATGGTGTTGAATGACACCTTCTCACCAGCTTCAAACTAAATTTTCTTCCCTAGTTTTTGCTCTCGGGTTAATTAGATAATTTCAAACAAAAACATTTTAAATTGTTGATACAGAATCCATCTCTTTTCTTAAAGGTATGAAAGATATACTTTCACAAAATAGATGAATGTTGAAACTTCGGACATGTGGAAGTTGTACCCAAGGATGAAGCAGGATGAACTTGTGGAGATTCACAAGTCTCAATGATTTATTTTGATGTTTTAATGATGTCACACAAGGAAGGAGATGTGCTTAAAGTGTTGAACTTAAAATAAGTTTAAAGCAGTGCCTAAATTTACCTCGTGTTTTAAATTAACTTATTAAAACCTTAACAACCCATCTTATCCTCTGAATCTTTCAGAAAAATTCAGAAATCTTCTGAATTAAAGATTTAGTAAGTTAAATGTTATCTCATCATTCTGGCTTTGGGTAGATGGATACATTTTTGGTTGTCATCACTGACCTAAACAAGAAAAAGATTAGAGAAATGTAATATCAGATACTAAGGATAAAATGTTACATGTCTTTTTGTAATTTAGAATTCAAAATACTAAAACATAAATAGCATTTATGTTTTACTGAAAACATAATTACTATTTATGTTGCTTACAATAAAAAGAAAAACGGTAGCAGGTCATTTCACTATTTTGTACCTTTGGTCATTTCATACTCAACTTTTTCCAAGGTAGAAAAGTTGGTTTCATCACACCAGTAAATAATATCGCCAAGTCATTTTGGTCTGGAGTCACAATCTAAATATTTCATACAAATGATCCAACCTCAACAGGCATCAGGATCAAAATAAATGAAGAATGCTGTAATTCAAACTTTTCAAAGAATAAAACAAGCCAGACATAAATTAAGTCAAATAATCAGTTATAAAGAAAATAGATCTTAAAAGGTTAAAATACATGGGTATTAAATGGTTTGTTTGCATGTATGAAAAATAATTAGGAAGACATGAACTAGCAAAGAAATCAGGGTGGAACTGGTAGAAAGCTCCCACTGACTTGGGAACCAGAAATAAAAGCTGGTAAATTAAGTAGTTTAAATTCTAGCATAAAATTAATAATGAATAATCAGTAAAATCACATCAAAAGATGACCAACATGACACTGGACCATGCCAGCTACACATTGGTGGTCTCAGCCTGATATCTAGTCCAGGAACTAAATCAGACTCGAGTCTGGTGCTGACATGGGGTCAGATTAGCCTGATGTAAATGCATAATTCTGTTCTAAAGAAACAGAATTTAAACTATGGATATATAACTAATATATATATATATATATATATATATATATATATATATATATATATATATAATCCTTAAATGGCGTATGCACATACTTACATCTTTAGCCATGATCCCAAAGGACCAAAAGGAGTTCTGTGTCAGGATTTTAAAAAATTGCTTTATATCACTCAATCTTCTGATCCCTGCAAGATAAAAAGAATAAATTATTACAATGACTGGAACATTTCTAGTTTTACTCAATAATAATATATTTCAATAATTAAGCCCAGGTCAGATGTATATTCGCATGTTTTCAAAGGATCATTTGAACTTATTTGTGAACTAAGGCCCAGTTCAATTTGCTGACTGGGAAGCACACTATAGAAAGCTAACTACATCTCTCTGGTTAGCTCCAATTTCTCTTTCATATTGGCAAACACACGGAAGACGTGATCAACCTGCTTTACTTTTAACCCCGACAGCCTTAGAGAGACGCATCTGAACACATTCCCCCATGTAGAAAAAGCACATTAGACCATCCCCAGATGCTCTGAACTTTTACTACGCTAAGAGCGCACAAGGCCTACTTCAGGTACCGAGCACGTCCGGAGGAGAGGCATCGTCCAACTTCTGCTACAGGTCACGAAAGCACGCTAACTTTATCCCAACACCGCAAAACTACGGACGGGGCTTCACCGACAGGGCTCTGCAGCCGCAGGCAGCGGGGCTTCACGCCACCAGCAGCAGCCTTCACATCATATGTTGACAGCAACGTAGAAATCTTTTGTTGACTGCAGCTAGCTAACCGTCCCTGCTAACAGCGAGTCAGGTTCAGCTCGCCGCCGCCGCTAGCCTGCTACTAGTTAGCTCCTGCACGCTTTGAGCCGATTCGCAACAAATTCAGAGAACCTACGCTCCCCTGCTGCACAACGCAGCCTCGTCCGAACAAGAGCCGCCACTGTGAAAGATAAACGGACGTTCACCACGTCCAAAGGAGTTAAAGCGGTGAAGCTGTGCACTTACAGTGCACTCTCTCTCTCTCTTGTCTCTTCGACGGCTGTTGTTGGCGTTTGAGAATGGAGGAAGAGGAGGTCTAAATCCCATCTAAACAGGAAACAAACTAGGCAATGTCGATGTACTTGATCCGTTTTACAAATGAATCGAAGAGATATGTATTTCACAGATAATACAGTGTTTGCCCAGAGGGTTTATTTTTACGTTACAGGCTTTTTAAGGGGGCGCTAATACAGTAAGGGATGCCAGGATTTGCCTGTTGGTCAAGTATGGCAGCTGGTGGTTTTCAGTCGGTGCTTGACTAACTACCGAAGACTCTGTTTTTATTCATAAGTAACGAAATAATGAGCGACTAGCCCACACTTTTGAACTATTTTCCCTCCGGACTGTGTTAAAGAATGAGTAAGCCATCCGTGTTGATCAAGAAGGATTTATAAGGGCTGAAGGTGAATACAGCGGCCTCAGTCTAACATAAACTTCATCAGGTTAAGGCAAATTAAAAATATCGAATTTGAAAGAGCGAACAAAACTTAGGAAATATATATTACTCTTGAGTATACATTTGTTTTTAGATTGCTAATATAATCGGTTTATTCACGTCCAAGTGTGAGCGTTACTTCCCAATCCCGCAAAAACAAAACTAATCGATAAACCTGGATTAGCCTTACAGACTGAATTTTTAAAAACAAATAGTTTCTTCGCAAAATTTTTAAAGCGCAATTTCTTTGTTTAAAATTACGAAAAAAAAGTTATAGATCTTGTAATGACTGCCTGAACTACAAAAACAACGCGAAGGCTTCAACATAGTAAACACTTTCATTTTAAAATAGGAAATTCAAAACTTTGCAAAGACATCACATACGCTCTAAAACGTAATGTTTTTATTTTCACATCAACAAACACAATTACTGACATTATTGCTATAGAAGCCGAAGACTCTAATATAAAAACAATAGGTAACTGCATAAAGTAGATCAATAACTAGCTGTTTGTTAACTACCAGCTGGTTATTTTAGCTAGGTGCTAACTCTGTTGAGAAACTGTAATTTCCGCTGCTTTGTTAGCCCAGCTGCTAGCGGGCAAGCTAACTCCCAGCTGTCATACAGACCAATGCTACAGTTAGCTCAAAGTTCACGCTGTAAGCAGCGAGTCTGTGTTTTTAATGCAAATTTAAAACATTCAATCGGTTAATGCGTAATTGCATGAGCTTTGCGCCGCGGAAGGCCAGTATCGCCCAACAAGTCAGTAAATGGATCTTACCGGTTCACTTCCCAAGTTAGCAAATGCACTCAGTTACTAGCCCAGCTCACAGCAGCGCCTCTCACAATCTGATCTTGGCGGTGTCTCGCCTCGGCCCGCTCTGATTGGCCAGCGTGGAGGAGACGAAAGCAAAACAGTAAAGAAGTCCTTGCCCACACGCTACCTCTCGTGGGATTGGTGGAGAGGAGCCAGCGTTAGAGGTGCGTGTGCCGCCATCTGCTGCACAGGAGTGGAACGACGCTGTTCATTTTCCCGCCCGCACTTTGCTTGTGTCGTGTTTTCCTGCTTCAAAACAAACGTTCAAGTGAATGTGCTGCTCGCTTTAGAGGCAATCAGATGTGCATTTAGATCAAGTTTCTAGTTAAAACATAAGAGAAGAGGTCATTTTTCTTATCTTTAGATAGATAGATAGATAGATAGATAGATAGATAGATAGATAGATAGATAGATAGATAGATAGATAGATAGATAGATAGATAGATAGATAGATAGATAGATAGATAGATAGATAGATAGATAGATAGATAGATAGATAGATAGATAGATAATGTTACTGCAGAAAGTGAGACTTGTGTGTTATATAGATTAATTACTTAAGTATTTCTTGTAATCTTGACAATTATTTGTACATTTACGTTATTGAAACCCAAAATAATTCAGTGTTAAAAAAATTTGAATAATGGGAAAACATGAAATATTGGAAACTTATAATGTTTCACCCTAATCAGCTAATTAACTTATAATTAGCAGATCTGTAGCAGGTTTTCTGTTTGGATTGCCCGTAACTCGTTTTCATCTACTCTGACCAGTTTCTCGGTCCCTACTGAACAAAATACACTCTCTATACTGTTGAGTAGTGTGCTGAAAGATTTCTAAATATTTTAGTATTGACTTATATCCTAACCTTGCTTAAAATTCTCTCAAACTTTATTCTTGGTCTGTTTGTTTGCTAACGTTCTCTGTACTAATCGTCACAGAACACATGGATTTATCCCATGACTAAATTACACATTAGTGGACATAAACTAAACAGTTGACCTCTCTTGGGAGTTTTTTTTTAAATGACTTCATTAACAAGTGGTAAACAGAGATTTCAGATTATTAAAAACTGAACTATTAAAAACTGAACTTGTAGAGTAGCACAACTCTATGAGGTTGTGCTACTCTACATTAATCTTTCACAGAAATGTGAACAAAAAGTCTGGTTGTAACTGAACAAAAACAAAAATCATAAGGTTGTTGACACAACCTACATCTAAACACAGTGTGACCCTTTAGCTTTGTCACAGTCAGTTTTTAAAGCAGTTTTGTTCAGTTGTCCTTTATTGTCTGCATGCATTTAAATCTATATGATGTATAAAGTTTAACCTGTTTTAACAGGCAGACTGAAAGGTGCAATAAAAAGAATGAAACATATTTCTCTTATTTGCAAATTCGAATTAGATGTCGGAATTACTAAAGTTGTGCATAAATTCAGTCCATTTACCATTTCACCATGCACAACATTGCTCATTTTATTGCATTATTAGTCAATTTATTAATAGCTACACATAAGAATCTCAAGTGCCACGTGTAGCTCTGGAGCCACCGATTGTGGACCCCTGCTCTAAAGCATGTCAGTCATTTAATGCCATTTTAATAAATGTTCTTTACAAGAACTGTAGAGGAACATGAGACTCAACTTTTGCTATTACATGCCAAAACAACAGAAGTCATCACCAACTAATACTCATGAGGTTTGCTCCAAAATAACCCTTTTAAAAATTGATCAAAATCTTATTTTCTTTTAATTTCATTTCATTTCGTTTTGTTTTGTTTTTGTATTCTTTTTGTTGTACATTTTAGCAATAACTTAAACAAGTATGAAGTTTGCATTGTTTAGTGTCACTGCTATGTGGTTTTTGTGTAGTGTTTTTGTTTAATGAAGCGTTTCTTCGGGGGTCTGTGCTTGAACCCTTGGGGGTTGTTGTTTGTGAGTTATTCCAGTAAATTTAGGTTTCATAAGCTCAAAATAAGCAATATTAAAAACAAAACATTTTTTTCATAATACTGGCAATGCAAATATTGTTATCCTCAATTTCACCTAAACAAAACTGTCAACATAGCTTATTTTTTACTGACAAAGCCAGCAGAAATGTATACATAAAGTATAATTCAAAGCCTTTGAAAGCTACAATGCTTGTAAGGGACAAGGATACTGTATACAAAATATCACTACAGTCCATGACTTTGTCTATTTTACATTCCTTTCACCATAAAATGACAGCGATGGCAAAAAGGAAGCTGATGTCCACAGATACAGTATCAGTGGCACTGCTGTGCGGGGTGTTCATAACACTTGTGACAGGGTGGATTCATTTTTGCATGAGATAAAAGCGAGCGGCGCCTCCTGTCAGCTCAGCTCAAAGCCATATTTTAGACTGCTTGAAAAATGAGCTGTACTCTGTAACGTTTTTATCCATTACATGGACCCATGTGTCATTGTTGATAAAATTTTTGTCACCCAATGCCT
This sequence comes from Poecilia picta, assembly GCA_033032245.1. NCBI lineage: Eukaryota > Metazoa > Chordata > Actinopteri > Cyprinodontiformes > Poeciliidae > Poecilia > Poecilia picta. The sequence goes on from CM065354.1 coordinate 26,022,037, forward strand.
TTTTCAGGATAAATATTAACTATAAGGAAAAAAATATATTAGTCAAACCCACATTTTAAAAAAGGTCATAATGTAATATGCCAACCATTATGAAAAAAAAAACCTCACAACAAGATAAAAGCTATTTTGTATCCTTTTTGGTAACACTTTATTTCAAGGTTGTGCATAAGACTGACATGACATCTGTCATAAACATGAAGAAGTCTTTATGAATATTTATGACAGTTGTCATGAAGTGACATTCGGTAAATAATTACACTTTTAATGCAAAGTTGCTCTAAAAGTTGCATTGAAAGTCCATTAAAAGTGCCAACTTTGCATTAAATTGGCATTATTTACAAAAATCATGCAAAGTTGGCATTTTTAATGGACTTTTAATGCAACTTTTAGAGCAACTAAAGAGTAGTTACTAATTTTGTCAAATTCAAGCTTGTGATATCCTAGTCCAAGTTAGACGACAACACAACAAGACAACAACCAATGGAAATGAAATGTGTGTCACAAAAGGAGCCCAGGGGGACGAAAGCTGCTAACTGTTGCTAGCTGGTGGTAAGTTTGCTTATTAATTATCTTCATTTAATTATAAACAGTGCAGTAAAGATATATAACTTACATTGGTTTCTTAAATAATTATTTTATCGATTTTATTGTGACTTGTGTGATTATTACAATAGGAATCATTCAGCTTCATGTTATAACTGCATGGAGGCTGGTTGTTGCGACTTATACTATAATTCATAAACTTAACCTGGTTTTAATTAAGCTCCATAAGACAGAGAGACTTTGATATTGTGAGGTTGTTGTTCTAACTCGTTCATTTTACCAACCAAATAAAAAACAACACAAGTTCAAGTGTCTTTAAAACACATAAATACTTACAAAGATGAACATTTTCTAAAGGTCAAAAAAATAAGTGGCTCAGAATCTTTACTTTCCCCTAACTGCCTGCATTTTTGTTGGCATGGTAACAGGAGAGAGAGAGAGAGGAGAGAGAGAGAGAGAGAGAGAGAGAGAGAGGAGAGAGAGAGAGAGAGAGAGAGAGAGAGAGAGAAATGTGTCAAAGATAGTTTGTTGCTTTGATTGCACGCTTGGTAATGTTTCTGCACATATAAAGACCGTTTGTAATACATATGCCACTCTGATCTAATTTCAAACTCATCATTGTTTGCTTCAGCTAGATCATTTGTCCTGCTGTCGTTTTAAAGATATTAAAGCTATTAAGAAATGTTTCCAGAGGTCACAAAAGAAACGTTTGACACCATTTTTGTCTGATTTGGAGAAAGATACATTCATTTGACAATATAAGAGATTAATTCATTTTTGCTGTAAGATTATCTAAATTTAGTTTTTAAACAGTCTCAAGAAGTCCAGCAGTTAATTATATGCGGAACTGTCCTGCTTATGAGTCACATAATGTGACTATCAAAGGCTTGTGGAACCTTTGTCAATAAGAGAGCAGTTCTACTCAGAATTCTCACATTTGTGTCTGCTCAGCTTCAAGATGGCGCAACCAAGTAAGTATTTTCTGTTTATTAACTAAGACAAAGAAAACAGATGTAATTTTTGTGTTTATCTTTTGAAGAAATTGTGACAGAATGTTAGAGATAATTTATGCATTACAGGCTGTGAATAATCTATTTTATGTATGTATGTAGTTATGTAAAATGAGTGTCCCAACTCAAAATCATATAACACACAAATGCACCTCAGCAATTGATGAGGTGAATCAACGAAAATGCAAACTCATTTTCTGTTTAAGGCTGTGAATAATCTGATTTTGAGCTCAACATCAAAGAATTTTAGCTACTTTTGAAGCAAATATCGAAATGTCAGTTGTGCTTCTCACAGTTTTCTTGTATATTTGACAACTTCATTGAGTAAACATGAAAACAGCATCAAAATAGTTGATGCCATTTTACACATTTTAAAGCCAGTTTATGGTTTTCTCTCGTTGATAGGAGATTAATAATCTGATCAGCTAGTGATCCGGCCTGAAATCTGACTTGGTAATTGACTTTGTAAAGACAGCTACAAAATCGGCCTTCTGTCCAGGGACGATCCAAACATGTTTGGAATCATGGGTGAAACCCCGGGCCCCTGACCGTACTCAATATTAACAATTTGCTAAATTGCAATGCTTAAGGACTTCAACGCTTGAATCTTGATTTTATTTTCACTCTGGGCAAAAACAAAATATTCTGCAAACCCTAATTTAAATAATTAACCTTAGACAAGTGAACATGCTTTGCAAAATACTTCTTAAAAAAATGTCTTTGCAATTAGTGAACAGACTGAATAAAACACATTACATAGCTTCAAAATCACAAATATCTGCAAGAGTGGGGGAAATTACACTTGTAGTTTCCCCCACATTTTGCCCTGTGCCCTTTGTGACTTTGTCACACAGGGCAAGGTGACTCACCTCAACAGGTGTTACGTCGATTTGCGTTACCCCATCAGATAGCGCTCATAACAAGCACGCGCGTAACAAGCACGCGCTCGTACAGCGCTTTCATAGAGCGCGTTCATCTAGAGAACTACGGACACCGTGAACGCTCAAACAATACGTCTCTATATATATATATACGTCTATATATATAGACGTATATATATATCTATATATCTATCTATATATAGATAGATATATAGATATAGATATATGCGTGCGTGTGTATTTAAAATGCTTTGTGACAGTCAGCGATCCCTCTTCCTCTTCCATGACTTTGTTTTTTCTCTTTTTGTGCAGATACGATGAAACGAAGCCTTCGTTTATCAAATTGTGGATATTACGACTCGAATGGGGAACGAACAGTCTCATACCGAGAGACGAGAGTCAGCAGGTATATAAGCATTTTGTCAGCTATCATGTTTAACACCCTGGTAAAGAAAAAAGCATACTTTAGTGTACTAAATTTTAACATACTTTAGTATACTTTTATCAATCTACTTCAACTGTACTATTTTGGAACAACTTATTTTGTACTTAGTATACTTTAGTAGTATTTAAATTGTTTAAAATTACAACTAATAGAATACTTTAGTATACTACACGTACTTTTTGGAACAACTTCAAGAATACTTAGAGTGCACTTAAAATATACTTTATAAATTTCATATTTCAAAGCTTTATATTATATTTTGATATAATTATTATATTTTGAGTGTTAATTATAATAATTATATAATTATGTCTCAAAATTATATTAAATATACCTCAAAAATATTTTAAATATACTATTAATATAATAATGTATTTAAATTACACTTAATTTTTATTTTATTTTCTGCTATTGATAACTACAATTTCCATTACTCTTAATTCGTCTTTATTCCTACGTACCTATTTTGTAAATGACATGCATAACTACACTACAGTACTTACATTGTTTTAGGCTAAAATTACATGGAAAGATTAATGCAGTCATCTGCTGGTCAATGTACACATTGAAATATTTGTATTTTTTCCATCTTGGGCCAGGAGGACGCGAAAAAAACGCTTAGTAGGAACGGGACTAATAGATGGAGACAGTTTGGACAGCTACCAGGGTAGTGATATGATTTTCAGTATAAAAGAGGATCTAGTCTCTCTGGTGCAACTTCATGGGATCATCTATCTCATCTTCCTCTTTTTTGGTAAATACTCTCCTTCCACAAACAAGCAATTTGAAAGTGTTGTAGAAAGTCTGTATTTTTTATGCTATGTCACTGACTGTCATCTTCTGCTCATGTTCATCAGGATGTAGCTGCCTATTTACTGCTCAGTACTTGCAATCTTCAGAGTCATTTGTTACTACAGAGGACATGGTAGGTTTTCTCTTCCTAATATTAACTCTGATTTAAATATCCAGAACAAACTTGAGAACAAGCTGATAATTTAAATGTTGTGGCAAACTTTCAGTCTCTACATAAGGATCCAGAAAAGATCCCAGAGCCTCTCTACGAAGATCTGCAGGAGATGAAGAAGGAGATGAAAAAGAAATTCAACTACCTTCTGCCACCAGCGGATCTTTGGCCAAACTTTGCTCTGGAGTCTCAAGGTGAGCTATTAGAAATCAGATCATAAACCAGATATCAAAGTTTCAGTATTAAGGTTTCTTGACTCAATATTTCTGGGTTTCTTTTGTGCAGGTGCAAAACTTGTGCCCCAATTGACTTCAGCAACATTTCACAACAACAGATCATGTAGTTTGTTTGGGATCAATTTTCAACAACTACCCCTAGGCCCAAGCATAGCCATTCAGGTCTGAACAACACTCAGAACATTAAATGAATAGCATGCAAAGTGGTATTTCTGTTTGATAAAAATATTATGGTTTATGATTTTCTTTTCTAATCAGTCTTGGTACCCCACCTAAACTTGGTTTTGTACTCTGTCTTCAGGGAAGAAATCATCTGACTCCTGGACACTGTTGGGCCTTTGCAGGTTTCCCAGGACGCTTATCCATCAAACTGTCCCACAAAATCATTGTTACTCACGTGTCCCTGGGTCACATTCCTAAGAGTGTATCCCCGACTTTCACCATCTCCAGTGCACCGAAGGAATTTTCTGTCTATGTAAGTCAAGCAACATCACATGTATCTTATATATGTGTCCACCTATAGTGTGGAATAAGGGGCTTTAAAATGTGTTAGCAGTGATTAAGTATGACATCACTTGATCACATCCAAACTTTCTGTAGCTCCAAAGTGACAACACTGGCACAGCTTTCTTTCGACAGGCTTTATTAAATGCCGTGAAAACTATAATAACAAAAGACAAAGCTTTAGACATATATACATTTACAGACAGACAGGTGACACGTGTTCAACCATTTACCTCGTGGCCACCTGCCACTTCGGAGGTTGGTCTTTAGCGGAATATTACTTGGTTATCTGCTCTAAATCAAAATATTAATTAAAACACCACAACCAATAAATTTACCCAATATCACAAACATAACTACAAAATACCATAACAACACGAGACACAAGGCTCACCTTCAGGCTTCCGCTCCTTCTCAGTTCATCCAAGTCTCGCAGCACAAACCACATGTACACAAATCTTGCGATAACTTAAAAAACAACTCAAAATGCATAATCCCAACTGCCAGAAACAAACCCACATTCCCTAACAACACAAACAATTTCAGTGACACTTACACTTTCTGTGTGCACAAATGAATTTTCTGCTTATCTCAGGGTGTGATATGTTTTTAGATACACCAACAAACTTTCACATATATAGAAAGAACAAAATAATGATTCTATCTAATTTTGTCTCAGGGAAAGAAGTATTTAGAGGATCAGGAGAGTTTATTGGGAACTTTTCAATATGACGAAGATGGCGACAGCTTACAGACCTTCAAACTCCCTGTAAATATGCCAAATGAATATTTTATTAACCAAATACAACAGTTCTTACAGAAGCCCAGAGTGACTGACCCTGTTATAAATATTGGTAATTGTTCCTAACATACAACCATAAGGTTCTTCACACCAACTTTTATTATGTCTTATAACAAAATCTATCAATCTGTTATCACAAAATAGTTAGTTTTGTTGTATCACAATAAGAAAAAAATCAAAATAAACCTCCAGTCATACTAGATAACATTTTGTTTTCTGGTTAGGAAGATATTAGTTTAAATTCCATGGTATCTTGAAAAAATGTATGCAAAATATATTTACAGCAAGGACAGTTGAACTGGGCTTCCATGCACTTTAAGCAGATCTCCTTTGTTTCCATTGTCTTGTCTATTTGTAGCTATGGATTATGAATGTAAACCTCCTAATATGCATCTTTCTTGTCTAACAGGAAGAAAAAATGGATTCCTTCAGCTACGTCAGTCTACAGGTAAAAAGCAACTGGGGTCAAGCGGAATACACATGCCTCTATAATTTTAGAGTGCATGGAGTATTCGACCTATGAAGAGGAGGGACACGCTGGGGGCGGAGCTGGAGCCGCGGCGGGCAACGACGCGGGGGGGAGCCGCAGGGGGGCGACGTTGCAGGGGGGCGGAGCTGGAGCGGCATGGGGCAACGACGCGGATGGGGAGCCGGATGGGGAGTCGCAGGGGGGCAACGACGTGGGGGGGGCGGAGCAGAGCTGGAGCTGCGGAGCTGGAGCCGCGGCGGGCAACGATGGGGGGGGGGGGGGGGGGGGGGTGTGGGGGTGGCGGGCGGAGGGGGGCGACGCTGGGGCGGGGGGGCAACGCGGGGGGGGGGGGGGGGGGGGGGCGAGCTGGAGCCGAGGCAGGCAATGAATGCTGGGGTGTGGGTGGGGGGGGCCAGAGGGGGCACCGCGAGGGGGGGCGGGGCTGGAGCCGAGGGGAGTGGGGGGGGGGACTGCGGGGGCGGGGGAGCCATAGAGATCGGGTGATTTCGAGCTATTCGAGGACTGTTATATCAAGGTACTGTTTTCAATATGTATTATTTGTAATTAACTTTGTTTTTCTCATTTCAGACATTTAGTTCCAGTTTTATTTTTAATGTGTTTCTTTTGTTTGTTTTTTTTTGTTTGGTCGTTTTTTTATTTTCGCCAACTTGAAGCCAGCCAGCCTCGGCAGATGGCTGCTCATCCTAAGTCTGGTTCTGCTGGAGGTTTCTTCCTTTTAAAGGGAGTTATCCTCTCCACTGTCGCCTTGTGCTTGCTCAGGATGGGGGGATCCCTTGGTTTAAACAACCATCGCGACCTGCTGGTGACCCCTCCGCAGAATCGCCACCTTAACGTGGTGGAGGGGTTTGAGTATCCCAATGACCCAGATGGAGAATTTGTCCTGGGGTTCAGCCAGTAGCGAGGCTTCCCAGGGCAGGTTGCCATTGGGGAGGGATCAGACTAAGAGCGATTCATGATTTTCAGTGAAGGACTACTAAAGGTATCAGGCGGTTAGGAAATGGACAGGATCGGATATTTCTTCCTGTAAGTTCTTTGAGATTTTTCTTGTACTTCCTTACTTAGATATTTTGTCCGTATGTAGGCCGTGTGTGTGTTTGATCCTGGCAGTTTAGATAAACTGCATGGTAAGTCTGACTAACTTGCGGTACAATCTTGATAAAACCTATCAAGGTTTTAGGTTATCTATCAAGATCCTGGAAGGTTTGCTGTGCAGATAAAACCTGCACTGCACTGAAGGTTTTATCTCTAGTTCGCAAGTTAGTGCACTGCTCTGCTATGTATTGATATTGCAGGCCCCAGCTAGAACATTTCTGTAGAAATTTAAACAGGACATGCCAATGTGTGCCCTTGTTTGGAACTTTGAAAAAAATAGCTAAAATAATTATTTTATGGATAAGGCTAATATTAATGCACCTCTTCTCCCACCAAACAGGAATCCTGAAAACAGCAAAAGTTATTGCTGCCATAGTTTATTTGATTTGGTGTGTAAAACTATGGAGAGTCATCTCCATATAAAACCAGTCTTGTCTGCTCGTCTTCTCTGTAATTGTCATGTTGCCTCCTTAACGCTTGTCGGCGCTGTTTCTGAATGCAAACTTTTCAATTCAAACAAGATGGCAGCGCCCTGTGAGCCCCGTGCAGGACTGAAGACACAAATCCAACTTTTAAAAAAATAAAGATAAACTAAGCGTGACGGCATTGTTAAATGCAGGTTTAAAACAGTAAAATACTTTTTTTATGTCTTTTATATCGTCATCGTGTGAAAGGACAACGAAAGGTAACGTCAGTTTATTTAAATCAGAAATGTGTCGATATAAAGCTATTTTAAAGCCATCTCAGAATTACCCCTTCTGGAGCCTGCAGTAACAAACCCCAACAAAGACAATAGGGCATTTTTATAACGACAAATTGTATATTTTGTTCCTACACAGGATCAGTAACGAAGTGACGTTTAATACAGAACTGTTGAGCAACAACTTCATATAAATTAACTGATGGTTTTCTCAATAATAGCTGTCAGCCTGCAGTTACAAAACCCAAGAAAGGAATATGAAGAAATTCTTTTTATAACGATATACTGGATTTTATTTTGTTCTGCTCAGGCATGTGGCATTTAAGTTGAAGTTTCAGAGAACTATTTATCCAAGACAGGTCACAGAAACAGAAGAAATAGAAATATAGACTTTTATATATGTTTTAGAGGTCTGCTATCTATCTATCTATCTATCTATCTATCTATCTATCTATCTATCTATCTATCTATCTATCTATTCTATCTATTGAGTTTTAATGACTTCTGGTGCAAAAGAAGCTTCATTTTGAAACATAGGACAGACTTATTCATCAAATTTGTGTTACTGTCATGGTAATGGAGAAGATTATGCAGGTTGAGGAAAGGATGGATTAATTTAATTTGGAGCAAATCAGTTATACTTGATCCATTCTGCTCTCACTGATGTAGAAAATTAAGACTTAGGAATCCAGAGACAGCCTCAAAGACATTACATAAAGATCATGGTGAGGAATGTTGCTGAAAATGCAGAAAAATTTCTGTGTTAAGTTGATTTTTCTTGTTTTGTCATCTAGACGAGCCATGACATCTGCAGGAAAACCATCTAAGAAAGATCTCAAAAAGCATATCCAAAGTAAGGCCTCCTTCACATCACCCTTCAGTTCAAAATGGAGCCCACTTTTACCGAAGGACAAGGACTTCATCCTTAGAACTTTAAAGGACAAAATAATCGCCACAGGCCTGAAGAAGAAAGAAGTCAAAATGCCTCGCCAGTGGAGGGAAAAGAAGGAGAATAAACCAGATCCTGTTCCCCAGATGGGTGAGGAGGCGCAAGGGTCCAACCCAACCAGAAACGGCTGGACAGACACGGCGGTCAGACGGCAGCTGGCCATCGGCATCAACGAGGTCACCAAGGCACTAGAGAGGAACCAGCTCCAGCTGCTGCTTGTTTGCAAGTCCGTCAGACCGCAGCTCATGACGAACCACCTGATCGCTCTGAGCGCAACGAGAGGCGTGCCGGCCTGCCAGGTGCCCTGCTTGAGCGAGACTGTGGCGGCGCACCTGGGGCTCAAAAGCGTCCTCGCTCTGGGGTTCAGACGGTGTTCTTCTGAAGACAAGGAGATGTTCAGGGACACTGTGGATGCCATTAAACCCAGAGTGCCTTCACTGGAAGTTGATTGGCTGACAGATGAAGCGGCTGCAGTGCCAGCTGAACTGACGGCCGACCTGGAGGAGGGAGAGGAGCAGACAGAGGAGGCGAAGGAGGAGGAAGGAGGGAGAAGAGGACAAAAACGGAAGCTGGAGATTGAATCTGAAACCACAGACTCTGCCTTGTCCTGCACTCTGCGGCCTCTGAAAGTAAAGAGAATTGTTCCAAACCCTGCTAAGAAAAGAAGAACAAAACTGAAGAAACAGAAATAAAAGACCTTCACCTGTTGCTTCTGTTGTTTTATTTTGTTTGTGTAATGTTGTAACTTTGACAGCCATCAAAACAGCTGTAACCGTATCGGTTTTGATGAATTGATCTGATCTTTTTACTGTTTTGTGATAAAACATTATAGTTTGCAGCTGTATAGTTATGACATTTCTTCTTTTTTGAAACTTGTTTATAATGCTTAAAAGTTGTTCTGCAAAATCTAATAAAATACAATTCTGTTCAAGTTAAAAACGGATGCATTGTGTTTTATTTTGTAGAGTTTGAGTTGAAATGTGTGTAATAGAGTTCAAAAAGTATGTTTATGAATATATATTGAAATAAATTTATTACATATTGCCAATAATGAAGTGTTTGGTTATGCAAGTCGTTATTTAACCTTAAATGTGCTGACAGTACCAGATATCCACATGGTGTTTTTAATCTGCAATGCAAACGTTTCTATATAAATCAAATTCACTTTATACTGAATTTGTCACCAAGAGAAGATTTTCATGTTTGTTCTGTATTATGTAGTTTTTAAAGTTATAATAATATTTGGCTCTAACACATAATGAACACGTTGCAACTTAAATGTGACTCGCAGGCGTCAGAATGTGCCAGTCTGCCAATACATATCAACACCAGGTTATTAATTTTGGATTCGTACCTCTTGTGAGGTCATCAGTCCAAATACAGAACAGACTTAGCATGTTCATTTTTCTTTAAGTGTTTGAAAACATCTTGTTTATTTCTTCAGTGGAAATCAAAACTTCATTAGTGGAGGAAAGAGAAATAAAAGAAACACTAACAGGAGGACATCTTTAAAATAAATCTCAGCAACGACAGAAAATAGAAGCTCAGTCTCAGCCATGATTCATTTTAAAATTTAAGAGTTTATTCAATCAAATATCCATGCTGGTATAGCTGATGTGTTGTAACAGACTGGTATTCGCACTGGGTTTGTGCCTAAATGATGCTGGTACAGGTTCTTCAGCTTTTTCACAGTTTACAATGGTTCTAGATTAAAAACATTGTTCTTCAGTTTGACTGGATGTTAATTCAGAGATACACTCATCGATACACTCATCGCCCGACCTTGCAGATCTCCTAAAGAGAAAAAAAACAAGGCGGTTGTCTCAGCCACTGAAGTTTGTGGCTGTAAACCATCAATGCTGGAGTCAAGATGGGAGCAGAACCGACGGACGGTTCATCTGAGCCGCTGCGGGCAACACGAGGCACGGCGTCGATGGGGAAACCGGTTTTCAGAGTTAAATTAATGACTGTAGCATCTCTTTGTGAGTCGGACTCAGTGGCGCAACTACACATTATTCAGGTGGATGCAAAAACATAAATCATCAGCTCAAAATGAGCTTTTAAAAATAGAATAATAATTAAACAAACATTAAACCACCAAAAAGAATGTAAAACAAAACAAAAAAAACAGAAACTCCTCTTTAGAACAAGTGGTTGGTCAAAACCTTTGCTCATTGAAGCACACAGAACCGGTAACTACCCTAAAAAAAGGATGGGTGAAGGAAGAATTGAAGTCGACGTTTTACATTACCAAATATCACAACTTCTTTACAGTTAGCTGCACATCACACTAAAACAAATCACTATATCTTTTAATGTCTGAAAAAAAGAAAGAAAAAGATTTCAGAAAGCCAAGAAATGTGTGTGATGAACTTACAGAAATGTGTGTGATGAACTTACAGAAATGTGTGTGATGAACTTACAGAAATGTTCTTCTTAATGTTTCCCCTAAGAAGAACATTGACATGATGAAAAGGTCAAAACACGGAGGATGCCAGCTCCTCGAGGATTGACTTTTTACACCCTTATTTGAGGAGAAAACTGTGATCAGCTGTTTTATACACAGAATTGAGGTTTTACAGAACAAGTACAAAGACAAGTCCTTTATCTGAGGCCAGGAAAGCATCAATAGTGACTTTCATCTATGACTTTCATCAGTGTTGTTTCAGTCACTGAAACCTCGATGAAAGTAGTCAAATAACTCAATACTGTGTCAATGCTCACACGATAGCTATGTACTTTATCAAGGTGTTTTTGATCTAGTGTGGATATTTTAAATTAATGGCTTAATCATGACATCGACAGACCCATTTAATAAGGGTAGGTTAGTAATGTACAACACCCAACAGTGTCCCAACAGTGCTAACAACTGTTCCAGCATGCAGATCACTCATACATGGCAGTATGAGTGGGTCAACTGGGGTCATCATAACAAATAAGATTAGTTGTACAAATACAGTCCTTATCCATTGCTTTAAAAAGACTATATGCAGAGAAAAAGTTAAAAACTGTCAAACGGTACATCTGAATTTAAAATGCCCACACACACATACTTAAATAATTTTTCATAAAAACAACCATTGCAACATTCTTCTATTGTGTCTGGAAATGCAAGAAAGTTTAACAATTCTGGAGGGACATTAAAGAAGCTCTAAACTTTTATATCTAAGTTTTATATCTTAGATATAAAACTAGCTTTGGACCCCAAATTGTTCATCCTAGGGTTGTATCCTGATAGACATAACATGTCAAGAAAAATAATTACTGCCATGGATTTATGTTTGCTACTTGCAAAGAGAGTCATAACACTTTCATGGAAGAGTACCACTAAGTCAAAATTCATTACCTGGATTAAAGAAATGTCCACAACATTACTATTGGAAAAGATTACTTACATTATAAAAGGGAAACTATCACTATTTCAAAATATTTGGTGCCCTTTTATGCAATATATATTGAGCATGGATGTGAGGGGTGGGGCGGATGAAGGATAGTTGGTCCCCTGCAGTGCAGTGTCCTAATACAATGTCCTTTATTTGTATACTTGATTTCTTTACTTTGAAATATATACTGCTCACAAAATTAAAGACAACACTAAAATAATACTGTTGAAATGTATTCACCATATTTATCTGTTTATTTTATGTAAATTTCAGGTGGAAAGAGCTTCATGTTTACCATCAATGACATGGTAAACATGCAGAATTAAACATGAAGTTTGCTTTTCTTATAAACTCTGTATGTAGTAAGTGCTGCTCTAAGAAATCTGAATGTCTTGACTGGCAAAGAAAGCCAAGTTGAATGATGGACAATAATTTAACTACTCTTTTTCCTTTGATATGAGAGCACACTTATGTCATGAATATTATTGAAAGCATTGTTGTAAAACCAATAAAGATAATGTTGGGGAAAAAAACCAACCATTGCCCTATGATGGACTGTGTCCCTGTACCGCACCTCTCCCCAATGACTGCTGCAGATAGGCACTAGTCCCCCATGACCCTTCAAAGATAAGCAGGTGTCAGGGTTAGGGCTGTAGTTATACAATTATCTCACGATACGATATGATACACGATAGATATTCTGCCCACGATACGATATATATCACGATATTCAGCCAACGATACAGTTCAATACACTTTTGCGATTTTCTGAGAGATTTTAGAGGGACAGAGTGATTATGGTGACATTTTGTGACTGTTATAAAGTTGGATTGAATTAATTTAACTGAAAACTGATTAAAAGCACCAACTACACAATACCTGGCTCTGGTTGGACACAGACTTAAAGTCGACAGCTGGAAAAAACGAATCAAAGAAGTGGTGAGAAAACATGTTTCTTTTAATGGAAACAGTACAAACTGTAGCTTACATGCATTTGTAAAGTAAATAAAGTGAACCAAGTACCTGCTCTGAATAGTTTGACACCTTTTTAACCTTAACATCTGAAGGAATCACTCTAAGCCTGATGACCTGGTGCGAAGCAAGCAGTGAGTGTATAAGGTGACAGTTGGATGTTACGATTCTTGCAGATGAATATCGATTTTCTTCTAGGAAAGAAAATATCAATATATGTCGCGATATCGATATTATTATACAGCCCTAGTCAGGGAGAGCATTTAGGTTGTTTCTTTATGTCAGTTATGTTTTTACAGCAAGGAGGAGGAGTACACTAAATAATGAATTAGAAATATTAGAATATTTTTGTGAATTGTCACGCAAGCTGCTTTATTTTTCCTTTTAGTCTAGATCTGAAAGGATCCTCATTTGGACCCCCGAAATAAAGCAACTTGCACAAGAACATATGCTGCAAACCTCTGCTTTCTGCTCAGCTACTTCCTTCGCGCATGCGCACATGGAGCAACAGACGGGCTACTAAACTGGTCAAACAGCGGGTGTAAAAATGGTAGGTAACCAAAATAAACACAAACCCAGGCACTTGCTTTTGTGCCATGAAGGCTCATCTATCAAGACAGACGGAATAATGTCGAAGCGCATGATGTGTCGCGTTTTGTGAGGCTCACAGTGCTCAGTTAATTGTTTTCGCTGCTGTTTCAGGGAAGGTCAGTTGATATTTTGAGAGCAGCTAGCAGCATTAGCCACACGTCCCTTTTTGGCAGCCTGGTAACTTCGGCTGTAAAGCAGGTCAACCGCTGGACCTCAAACACGGACCGGGTCGCTTCGCTGAAATCTCGGCCTCTTCGTAACAGCACTGACACTTTTGTGCGGAGGATATATCCTCATGATTGTTGTCAATGCATTCTGGCTAACTCAGCTAGCGTTAGCCAGTGCAAGTTACTAGCTGGGATGTAGACAAAGCTCAAGCAAATGTTTCCCAAAGATGACCAGGTTCGTCTTAAAAGGCAAACGGAACATTCATCTTAATCCACGCGGGATTAATGACAGAAATCAGTAAAAAAAAAAAAAAAAAAAGAAGAAGGAAGAAGTCAGGCGGGTCAATAGCAGCTCGTTGAACTCAACCTTTAGTCTTCGCTTCCAGGAAATGCTGCTCTGCAGAGAAGTGTCCAGATGATGCAGCTGGTCGAGATTTTTTACCTTTGCTTAGTTTCCTATATAATGTAAAGTTAGAATTATTAGAAGGGGGGAAAAATGCATAGTACAATTTTATGCACCCTGCGGATATTTCTACAAATGCATCGTTGTGTTCAGCCCTTAGGTTCGGAGCCCAAACGCATTTGCTTATCTGTCATCTGGAATGAAAACATAAGAGATAATCTGCACAGCCAAGCTCCCAAACTAAGTTTGATAAATTACCTAAATGAGCAGTAGCACAATAGCTGCATTTAATCTACAATTCAGTTCATTGGAAACCATAAACTGGGACTGTTGTCACCATATGGTAACCTCATGTAAAAACAAACAAACAAAAAAAACAAGGTAACAACCTAAAGATCTTTACCAAAAATGGACTAACTGCTTGTATCTAAAGCAGCTTGCCAGCTAATAGCTTTCTAACTGTGTGTTTTATAAGAGTGACAGCCAATTTGGGTTGTTCTGCATGAGAAAAATATAGTTGTCTCTTCTTCTGCCAGCTGTCAAACATTGCACAGCAACAGGTGGACAAAAGGCAATGTTTTTTACTGTATACTATAATCCTTGCAGCTGAAGAACATTGGTGTCTAACTGGTCTTTTCTCTAGCACCTTAATATCCCATTAGAAGGACTTTAAACTGGCAACGATACGCTAAAAGTTTTCTCTTGGTTTTGAACCATAGTGTTTGGAAACAAGATAGTCATGTGCAGCTTTGCTTAAGGTATTATGAAAGCTTCTGGGCCTATAAACTAGCATTGTATCACTTTTATGTTTCAGCATTCTCTACTCATATATGATGGGTTGGAGCGGACTCAAAGTTAAAGTCTCTCCTGCAATCTGCACTCCCTTGCCTGTTTTGATTGAATTAGTTATTTTTATATTGCTCAGTATTTTCGGCACAGCTCTTGCGTTACACTCCAGACTTGTTGCACCTCTGGCTCCTCGCGATGGCATCTTATTTCCATTCTCATGTTACGTCTGTGGCTGTAGTTATCTGCGGGGCCCTCAGGGGTACAGCATGTGCTCTGAGTACCCACAACATCCCTCTTCAGAAGAGCCTGTGTTGTTCTCACACAGCGTATAATTACCATCCTGTTAAACGCCTGTTTGTCGGGGTTACTGTATGGGTTTCTGAGTGGTTTCTTGCCTCCTGGATGTGTTTTAATGTTTGCGTCTCGCTGTTTGTTTTCATTCTTGTGTCTCTCTGTGTCTGTGCGCTGGTTTCTGCTTTGCCCCGTCTGATGCCGCTTGTCTCTGACCACCCCTGTCCCGTGTCTGCGCAGCATAAGCTGAAGTCTTCACAGAGGGACAAGGTACGGCAGTTCATGTCCTTCACACAGGCTGGGGAGAAGACGGCCGTGTACTGCCTCACGCAAAATGACTGGAAACTAGAAGTTGCGACGGACAACTATTTTCAGAATCCAGAGCTTTACTGTAAGGAATCCATGAAAACCTCGGTGGACCGGAAAAAGCTGGAACAGCTCTACAATCGTTACAAAGGTAAGTCTCGAAAGCTCACATCCTGCTCTGCATGCTGTTGCAGCAGTTCTTAAAAGTATTTATACCCATTAAACTTTTCTATTACAACCACAAACAGTCAGCGTATGTTATTGGGATTTTATGTGATGGACCAACACAAAGGAGGGAATAATTATGTGGTAGAGAAAAAAAAAAGCAGTAGATTGTGGTTTCCATTTGCACTCAACTTTCATTACTGTTTTTACCGTCAGAGGTCATTTATTGTAACCTCGGTGTCGCTCCAGCTGTTCTGGGAAGACTTTAGAGGCTTGTTTGAGAAAATGAGTTCACAAACAGCTTAATGAAGACCCAGGAACACAGCAGGCGGGCCACAGTTAACGTTTAGGAGAAGCTTAAAGTAGGCGTTGGTTGTAAATGTCAAGGTACCGAGGCATGTCCGCTGGGTAGGACGGCCACTTGCCATTAACGACAGAAAAACCCAAGATTCCTACGATGACTCTGGATGAGCTGCCGGTATCCACGGCTCAGGTGGGAGAACCCGAACAAATATTAGTCGCGTACTCCACGAATCTGGCCTCTATGGAAGAGTGGGCCTCAGAACGTTACAAGAAGACCCCTCTACCATGAGCCACTTGTTGTATTATTTAATACAGCCATCATCATAATGTCCCAGCCTTTCTTTCTGAGCTTTCAGATTTGGGGTATGCAAATCTATATCCATTGTAGGCATAAAAGACAAGTCCATCCTACTGGCCGAGTGCATTATAGGAAAGCACAGTTGCAGTTGGATATGTTGTGCAGCTCTGTTATAGGTCAAAGCATATTCATGTGTTAGAATGGCCCAGTCAAAGTCCAAGAATCGAGCATTGACGTGTTTATCCTGCAGTCTGACTAAGCCTGAGTGATTTAGCAAAAATGTCTTATTCCTAGTTGCGTAAATTGGAATCAGACAGGAAATGAGTTGCAGCTGTTATTGCAGCTAAAGGCGTTTTGGGGCTGAACCCAAATTCCAGCCAAACTTCAGATTTCTATTTGTTGAAAAGTTTCCACATCGTCTATGTCTCACGTCTCACTGCGTATCGATGTCGCTGTATTGTGTTGGTCGGAGGTTTCGGCCGTGACGTAACAAAGCAGAGCTTTTTGTAAATCTCTGCATCGCTATCTCACGTTGATGTAGAAAGCTTCACATAGTTGTGCTTTTGTTTCATCCGAAACGGATAGAGAAAAGTAACCCGGCTCTTTGTTCCCGGTAGATCCCCAGGATGAAAATAAGATCGGCATTGACGGGATCCAGCAGTTTTGTGATGACCTCTCGTTGGACCCGGCCAGCATCACCGTGCTGGTCGTTGCCTGGAAGTTTCACGCCGCCACTCAGTGCGAATTCACCAAGAAGGAGTTCATGGATGGAATGACAGAACTGGGGTGAGTGTTGTTTTTCTTTTTTTTATCAGCAGCCTGCTTTGCACTCCTAGTTTCATCTCCTGGTGGTTCTCCTGCTGTAGCTCCGAGGGAGGGAAGGCCGGCTAAATATAGATCCGCCCACGGCCCGGGTATTCTGTGTTTTCGTGTGATGACTCAATGAGAAAGTTGCAATGTTTTGACTTTTAAGGCTGGTGTCTCCGAGTCTGCCGGCCAGATCGTCTTCGGCATCCAGGCGGTCCTGTCACGACTGGCTGGGTTATGCCAGCCTGTGGTTGTTTTTTGACATAACTGGACTGTTTTTTTGTTTTTGTTTTATAGGTGCGACAGTCCAGAAAAACTGAAAGCCCTTTTGCCAAGATTAGAGCAGGAGCTAAAAGACAGCGGGAAGTTCAAAGACTTCTACCAGTTCACTTTTAACTTTGCCAAAAATCCTGGACAGAAAGGTCTCGGTAGGTTAAAATGGCACGAATGTCAGCCGAGATGAAGTCTCGTTTTGAGCAGGTTAAAAATCTGAGCCATTCCTCTTGTTGCAGATTTGGAGATGGCCGTAGCCTACTGGAACCTGGTTCTGTCAGGACGATTTAAGTTCCTTGATCTTTGGAATAGATTTCTTTTGGTGAGTGAAAATGGTTCATATTCATATCCCATCATTCATGCCCTATAATAACCCGATTTGAAAGCCTGTTCAGTCTCTAGTTTTTGTGCATTACATTACTGAACTGAAATTACTTAATGGGCTGAGTTCAGCTTTAATTTGAAAGACAAGAAACTGGACACAATCCGTCGTTAGAGGTTCAATATGTGGGGTTGTGGCTCAGTCCAGACATCTTGAGCAAGGGATGTACAAACGTTTTGTCACCTGGGCCAAAATCATAAGCTCAAAAGGACTTGCATGCTAAAAAAAATATTACTCTTAAAACCTAAAATCACCAGAAATGTTCTCATTTTCAGTCTTTTTATTTACTCAACAATAAACTAAGCATGACCCATTTTAATTAAAAGTAATAAACTAATCAGGTTTTTTTTGGTGTGAATTGGATTGTGGGTCCAAAACGTCATTTTGAGCTCAAATGAAGAAAACCAAAAAAGACATTCAGTCTAATCTCAGCAATAAAAAAAGGACCTAGGTCAGTCTTCATTTGAAAACACCTGCTGTATTTAGCCAAGTTTTAATAAAGCAATTAAAAGCAGATTTGGATGCACAAAGACGTTTTTTAGAGTATAATTTAGTGAGAAGACGTGGTTCTGTTTACCATGAAAATAGGAGGAAACCAGAAAGTTTGGTAAACAAGATCACTTTATGTTGTATCTAAATATTTTTAAAGTAGATTTTAATTGAAAAGTTGTAGTTTTGTCCTCGCGTATTTCATTTTTGTAGTCAGGGACCTGCTTAAAATGGCTCTTGGACCTTACTATGAACATCTGTGTTGTACACAGGAGTGTAAAAGCTGATGAATCTAAAAAAAAACAGGAACTTTTTTTTACTGTGAAAATTAGTGCTGCCAGATACATTGAGTCAAAATTATTGTCTATCAGTAAATCAAACCTACAAAGTATTGTTTGGACGTAGCATCCAACAGGACATAATATTTAACGTACCATACATTCACACTCTGCATGGCTATAATACACAGTGACTCTCAGACCTGTTAAAGATAACGCATAATACATATTTTTTAAGCTTATTTTATGAATAATAAGCACACTTCAGCTGAAATACATATTTGAAGGAAACAAAATAAAAATTGTGCATTAACCCAGTGCTAGTATTGGGCACATTTCAAGTATGGAGCATCTTATGACAATATTGTTTGTCCAGAGTAGGCGAGCCTTCAATCTTCTTCCCATTAAATATTTGTTTATTACAAACAACTTAATGGGAAAAGTGTTTTAGAAGAGACGGAAGTGGCAATGTGGTGAAGCAGATGCAGCTAATTGGTCGTCTATCCAGCTACTGAATAAACTCCATCTTAAGAAGGTTTACTGAAAGCATTGTAGCTAACTTATAACTTTTTTTACTGCTTTACCTGCCAACACCAAATGTACTGCAGACAAAGAGAGCCGGGATACACCTTACTTAAATAACATTTATTGTAGTTCATCTGAGAATACATAACTCCGACTGCTGCAGTCTTCACCTCATCAGGACTTTCGTTCTCCATGCACCTTGGCAGTAGGTGAATTTGGGCCGGAAACCTTTGGATCTCAGCAAGCAAATGTAAAAAAAAGAAGAACGGATTGAAATACGGGTGAATATTTCATAAATCTGTGTTGTTGTTTTTTGTTCTGAAACTTTCACGAGGAAGCAGTTGGCTAGCGTAGATATTTAACTTTCATCGTTTTTGACAGGTTTAGGGTTTAAACTTTCTGAAGATTTTAAATAATTTCAGTATCTTTTTTTGCCAAAAATGTCTCAAAACATTAAGCTAAGCCTGATGAGGGGAAGAGCAACTTAAAATTCCTGGAGAACCATTGTGTTTAGGTGTTTGAGAAGGATTGAAAAGCCCCATAATTAACTGTGGGCTGGTAGAAATGAGCACCTTTACTTGCCTGAAAAGTTCAGAGAAAAATGCAGGACGCCAGACAGAGACTGTACTAATGTGCTGTTACACAGGAAGTTATGACTTTACATGGTGTCCTGACAGCCCCACTGGCTTTATATATGTATATAAGTTTATATGTCTATTTAAAGCAATGTTAACTAAAAATCTAGAAATCTGACATGTTAACTCAAGAAGATCTTTAATCTGAACTGTGTAATCAGTTGGTAATTGCTGAATTGAAACTTATAACAGAAACAAAAAGTGAAACCAGTATATTATTCTTTATGCATAGCTTTATACAAAGCCACCAGATGCTGGAAAAAGTTCCAAATAATCTAATTTTGCTTTAAATGTCCCACTTTTGGAACCAGAGAGAGAAACCGGGTGGATTGGAATAAAACATTTGTTGAATTTAATTCGACGAGTTGGTCCATCAGTATTGTGCTGCTTCGAAGAAGTGTGTGCTCTGTTGTGATATGACGATGTATTTGTTTTAAAGACGAGGGGGAAACGAGGTGTAAAGCGCCGCGTTTAGTCGCGTTTTCATCAGCTCTTGTCCGTTACAGGAACATCATAAACGATCCATCCCAAAGGACACGTGGAACTTATTGTTGGACTTTGGTAACATGATTGCAGATGACATGTCTAACTATGACGAGGAAGGTGAGTCTGCAGTAACAAAATACACACAAAGCGTCTCTTGTTCTCTGCTCCATCACAAGTTAATTAACGGTGTGGCTCTGCTCTCTCCGAAGGTGCATGGCCCGTCCTTATAGATGATTTTGTGGAATTCGCTCGACCAATTGTTACAGGATCCAAACGTAAAACTCTCTAAATCCGACCCCGACTCTGGAAAGCCAGAACATTGTTTCTTTCACAGCGACATCATAGTTTTTTTTAAGACTCTGTACAAAAAAGAAAAGTGGAAAAAAAAAAAAACTGTAGACTTCAGAAGAGAAAACGGAAGCACTTGAAACCGTCTTTCAGGGAGCCGAGTTGAGAAACAAACTGGCCACATTTTCGGTCTCCTTGAGACGGAGGCGGCGTACGGACATCGCCAGTGTCTCGGCGTCCCGGAGGGCCCCCTGCGCTCCGCTCCGCTCCGGGAGGAGCGCCACAGCCTCACCACTGGGCCGACGAGGACACGGCACCGGCACGAGGTTCACCCGCTGCGCGTTCTTTAAAACGGACAGGACAGAAGAGAGCTGTGTGTTTTAAGATTCTTCCAGGTCGTCTTTGTTTTGGTATATGAAGCTCTGCGTGACTGTGCAAACATCCCATGTCTTAACTCCAGCTTCGGGACAGAGTGCTCGCGACACCAGCACCAACAGAACTGTTGCAGTTTTTAACTGTACATACTGTATCTAATGGGACAGATGACAAAGAGAGCTATAAGAAGAATAATATAATTATGTTCGATTTATAAAATGCAAAAAGATGATTGTTTTATGTACAGTAAAATGCTCAGATCTCTAAACGGTGATGCCTCAATATTATGGATAATAATGCTGTTGGTTTAGTTGCTCGGTGGATGTCCAGTCATGGAGTTGTGAGCTCATTGAAAGCATGTTCTAAAATCATTTTACGTCACCTCGGACTGGTTTCAGAAATAAAGTTTCACTAAAGTAAAGGCAGTGCTTTAATTTAGATAACTGATGCTCGCTCATTTGTCTGGATAATTTTGGTTCTGAGTGGTTGTACGTAGGCATGGGCCGGCTGTCGAGGCGTAACGAAGGTTCTGAAACCTTCAGATTCAAAACTTTATGTCTGCAATTTATTTATTATTATTTAAAGACATTTGAGGTGCCAGAAAAAGTGCCCAAGTGAGGAGTTTTCTCCAGGTGTGTCCAACACAGATTAATGCACACCGGCCCCTCTCCCACCTGTTGCTGAAAAACTACTTAGCAACTGGTTAAAAAAAGAAAAACAAATCTGTTCCTTATTCCTAATGCTTATAAAGACTTATTCTACTGTTTTGAAGTATTTGTACAAAATATATATATATATATACTGTATATATATATATATATATATATATATACAGCACACACATTGCAGTGCAGCCTCTCCCCCACCTTTTTCTGGGCAAATTGTGTGTCATCTAGCTAAAAAATAAAGCTGCTGCATTTTTCTCATGCTTTACAAAAAGCATGATTTGACCATCTGCAAGTATTTCTGGTCTCAAAAAATGCAGAGTAATGCGGTCGTTGACCATGCTTGTCACTCTACAATGTTACTGCACACTGCTGGTCAGATGGCTGAAAAAATTTTGCTATATATTTTTTTTATCTTATGGAAAAATACTAATTTGTATGGAAAAAGTTTGCAACAAATATGTTATTTGCAACCCAAAGTAAAGCCGCCTTGTCCCTCCAAAGTATGTTGCTGAGCACTGCTGGTCAGTCGACTAAAAAAATTAAACCACATTTTATTCATGCTGACATAAAAATACCAAGTTGACTCTTTTAAAAATACAACTGGCAAACATTGCAAGGATTGTTTGGAAAAGAAGCAAGTTAAACCATCTCAAAACTTTAGCTTTAAATTTGTGCTGACACTGTTACAACTTCACTCAATAAAAAAATAATACTGTGAGAATCCCATACCGGCCCATGCCTAGTTGTAAATAAAATGTAGTCGAATTTTTTTCACTGTTACTTTAAGAAAAACTGAAATCAGTCTAAAAAAGAAATATTTCTTTATGATTATTTTTAACAGACGACCCCCTCGGCAGTCTTTGTGTCACTCTAAGACCTAATTTTCAAACTTTACAGTTAAGAAATGCTCAACCTGTAGGATTGCATGGCATAAATCTGTGTGTTTTGGCAGCGGGAAGTTTTTTTTTTTTCTTCAGAAGTTGAGAAAGCGACGACAGGACAACAGAGTAAGCCTTAAGAGTAAATGCCTGTCTGATATTTCTGTACCTGTCCCACCCAATCCGTTTCAGTGTTACTGCAGGTAGTGAACATCAGACTGTGTTGTCGATGCCTCATTTGTGTAGCCTAAGTATATCGCTCATCTGAGAGAGAAGTATAAAGCATGAGTTTTTCCATAATCCTAGATGTATTTAGCTCATTTGTTTGAGACTGATCATGGAAATGTCCCAGAATACAGCTGTGCAGCAAAGTATAAGCAGAAATATGGTGATGCAGTTGTGAAAAGTATTCAATTTTTTTTTTTTTATTATTTGCCATGAGCCAGATGAGCTTGTTCATTAACCGAACTCACATTGCGGGACACCTTGTGCCACTGATCTGCGGTAGAAGAAGACGACCGTGTGTCTTAAACTAGAGCTCATTTGTTCTCGATGTTTTGATGAAGTTGCTGCTTGTCCTCTTTGTGTCTTTTTTTTTTTCTTATAAGAGCTGGGTGATGCTTTATTTTATTCTTAAATAAAATGTATATTGGGCACTATATTTTATTGGCAAACTATGATTACCTTGAAGGAGCTGCTCTATTAATTTGTGTAATAATGGGTTAAAATATTGATTCAGATTTTTTTTTACTCCAACCACCTTTATTCCACTTATTTACCTTTAGTTAATTAATTCAAGATATCCGATATTGATTTTGTTTTGCATTAGCAACTCTTTTTGTCTCGTTGAGGATTGTTAAAGGACTCGTATTAGTTTTCTAGACTGATTATGGGCAATTTTTAAATCTATTTTACATATATTTTCTTACTGTTAAGAAATGAGACATGATCATAAGTTGTTTATGAATTACTACTTTTTAAGTTTATCTGATCAACTTTTATCAGTGACCTACAAATTATTTGTTTGGATCCAAACAGTTTTATAATTTTACCACTATTTATGCTTTAAAGTCAGTGTAAAGTCACAGATTTTTACTCCAATGAATCAAACGCTATTCTTGAGTCTATAAAAAAATTTTAATAGATGTTTCCCCAGAACTCCAGGCACATTTACTGTATGTTTGCCTTCACTTACTTGTGGGGATGTGCTGCTTTAAGTAAATATTGGTTTAGTTTCATTTTCTACCTATCTAAAACAGTTGCACATGTAATCAGACAACAACCTGTTTCACGCTGTCGTTGATTTTTATGAAAAGTCAAAAATATGACAAAACATCACATATGTTTTTGGAATTAACATCAATACCGTTCAAATGTCTTCACAGTGACTCAGTAGGAATGTAACTTCATCCCATGCTACGCTATGCAGACTCTCTGTCTGCGGCTACAAAGGTCACTCAGCTTCTAATGCTTGAAGAGGCTCCAAAAGCAGAGCAGTCTGACCCATTTTGTGATTAATGGGTAAGTTATTCTGAGTTTGACCTCATGAGGGCGCTCATGGACAGTGTACAGATTATTATAATTTATTCTCATTGTTGCCAGGAAGTTATACAGTACAGGGAAAGGTCAAAAAGATTCTGTCTTCATACAGCAGCATGATAAATTTGACACTTTTTCTTCCAATTCAAACGCAACGGATGGTTGTATTCAAGATCATGTCGGTGTTTTTTAAAACAGCGGCTAAAATTCCTTGAGGATTGTGTGGTTTCTGAAGTTTTTGGATAATTTCCTCAATTTGGCCTATATGTAGTTTAAAGCATTGCCACTGGCAATGCCAACTGAGACCACTCGGGTTCAACTGAGGCCACTCTAGATTAGCAGATATGTGCTGATTATTCACCGCTGATTAATTAAGAGACTCCAGAAACAATTGGAAGTAGGATTTTCTGTTAAATTTAGATATAATCCTATTATGTAATCAATTAAATGTTTAATAATTTTAGAGATTTGACTATAAACCTTAAAAGCATTGGTGGTTGAATAGGTGCAACTACATCAATATAAGTATAAATTACCATTATAAATAATACTGTAGTAATATGCTGTATTACAAGCAGTGGGAGGCATAATTGCTACTTTCTTTCATACATCTTTGATCTGAATGAAACTGCTGTATGTTTGGTGATGGTTAAATCGATGGTATGAAATCTGCAGGAAATAAGTTTCAGACTTTTGTCGGTTTCTAAATCTGAGTTCAGGTTTCAGGGTTTCTGTGTCTCGTTTTTATCGCCTCGAGAAATGTCCAAACGTAAAACTTTGAACTGCCGCCTCCGCTCGCATCAAATCGTCACGTACAGGAGGAGCTTCTCTCCCTCCGTTTGTTTTGTGTGCAAATAAAGTGCACACCTGCGTGGATGTTACCTCTGCGGTGCGGCCCCTCCTCTCAGAGCGAGCTGTAAGGTGAGCCACTGAAAACTCCGGCTGCTTTGTTATTTGCCTTCACAGCAGCCTGTTGCTCTCTGGGCGCTTGGGGATGAAGTAACCTTCATGTTGGAGGTTGTTTGTATGTTCAGTGGATGACCGGCGCTGTCTCACGATGGACAGAGAAACGAAAGGAGATGCAGCTCAGCCGCCGGCGTGCTGCGAAGACTCTGACAGGTAAACGTTTCTAATATATTCTCGCTATTAGATCGGGGAGAGTCTAGGCGCCTGCTGCTTCCTCCTGGGTGACCTTATGCAGCAGGCCTATTTGCATCATCTTCTTCCTCTTCGGATCACTGTTGTTCTCTTTTAATTCATCAGGCCACCATTAGAAACAGAAGCTCTGGTGTTTATTAAAGAACACAGACTGCGCCCGACTCCACTCGGGCGTAATTTAATACTTAACTATTCATCCAGCCGGGGCATTCGATCACCTGGCTGCAGCAACCCAACCCAGTGGAGGCAGCCTGGGGAGTTAGCTGTGCAGCAGGAAGACACAGAGAGGCGGAGGGGTCAAGGGTCTGGCTCTTTCTGTCGGCTTTGTGCACTGATGAGAGAGGGATTGTGTTCGTCCCCGCAGGATCGACCCCTACGGCTTCGAACGGCGACACGATTACGATTCCTACAAAGAGATGATGAATGAGTACGTGACTGTCCTCAACAGAAGGTCGATGAGGTGGTCCCAGCTCCTGCAAGACAAACCCAACGTGGAGAAGAACCTGAAGGGTACAGACTTCAATTCGTACAGTCCCTCACGCAAGCGCTCGCACCGCCTCGCCATGAAACCGCCTCAAACCTCAAAGCATTTAATCGAGATTTCAGATGTTGAGAGGCCAACCAACCCAAAGCAGGACGTAGAACACAAGTCTACACTTGAGTTAAGGGACTATTGAGTTTAGTCACTTAACTCAACAGTTTGATTGGGCTGTTCTAACACACGAACACGCTTTGATTTAAATCGTCTCTTTGTAGCTCTCGCTGTATGTTCAGGGTCACTGGCCAGCTGGAAGATGAACTCGAACAGGTTTTCTTCCAGTATGCCCCGATGTTCTGCTCCATTTATCTTCCTGTCACCTCCAACCAGATTCCCAGTCCCTGAAGGTCGGCATCTCAGCAGCATGATGCTGCTACCACCATGCTTTATATTAGGGACGGTGGGTTCAGGGTGATGTCCAGTGTTTTGTCTCTCTAAGCTTTTGGCCACATGGAGAGCACGGTATGCAAACGGACAGTGTTGATTTGATCACATTCATTTGCCCAAAGCATCTTCCACATTTGCTATCGCTGTAGCAAACTTTAAACAAGATTTCTCATTGTTTTCTTTCAACAATGGTTTTTATCTTGGCGCTCTGCAATAAAAACAGGTTTCTCATTTGCACTATAGTCTTAAAGCATCAAACCTCTTGCATGTTTTTGACATGCAGAAAGTTTAGCCAAATGATAAAGAGGCCAGAGGATCTGCTATGATATTAAAGTTATTTTCACTGGTCCGAAAATATATGCTTAAGTTTTTTGTTCATTTAACTGAAGAACACTGTCAGCCCTTGTCTCCAGGCGTTTTGGTAAAATGTGCAGTGTTGAAATCATTTGCTGTGCTCCGATCTATCTGCTGTGTCTCTTCGATTTCATGATGTTCTCCGGCAAAGCTTTGAGGCCTTCACAGAAACGTTGCAACTGTACCAAGATTCAAATAACACAGGTGGACTCTATTTTCTGAATACAGGGACTTTTCAAAGCATTAAAGCATTAGATCGCATTTTGTTCAATTTACGGTTTTTCAAACCAAGTAACTTTTGTTTTGGTCTGTCAAATAAAATCAAGATAAAATACATTGAAGTTTGTGGTTGTAACATGACATAAAGATGAACGGTTCAAAGGGATTGAATGCTATTGCCAGTCACTGTGACCTCTGAAAATCTACTTCTGGATTATTTTTTTTTAAAGTGAAAAGATTTGTGCGTAAAGGCGTTCCCAATGAGCACCGAGCCAGGATCTGGATGGCAGCGAGCGGCGCTCAGGAACAACTGGAGAGTAAGCCGGGTTACTACCAGTCTCTCTTAGCCATGGAGCACGACGCCAAGCTGAAGGAGACCATTCACACAGGTGTGACCGTCCTGCTTTATGCTCTCAAAGTGATCATTTAAGGAAAGAAATCAGCTGTTTTTATGTCTCAAATCCAACACCGGTGACATTCTGGGCAGACATGCACCGGACCTTTCCTGACAACATCCTCTTCAAGAGCCAAGCAGAGGAGGGTCTGCAGAAGGTCCTGTTCAATGTGCTGCTGGCATACGGACACCACAACCAGGCCGTGGGCTACTGCCAGGTGGGCAAAACGCTCCGCTCTCCTTTCACGTCCGTTCGACAGGACGGACTGTTAACTTTAATGGGATTCAAAGAAGCAGCCATTATCTAAAACGTATTCTTTCAACTATGCCTTCTTACTGCCTCCAAAGTCCTTTGGTCTTTGAAAAGTGTTGTTTCATAACTCTCTGAAGATCTTCCTTTGGAAACATTTTCTTGTTCTTGACTCCTGCCAGTGGTTTGCATCTTAAGGCACACCCTCAGTATTTACATTCATGCAGGTGTGCCTTCATTTTGAAAGCAATCTGTCTCTGTCTTTGAGTCTCAGAGGTTTTTTTTAATGACCTGATACTTTCTTGCTGCGTATTTGTCTCTCCAATGGGCCTAATTGTTTGACCAGCCTGAATAAGGCTTCATTTACCACCCAAGACTCATCAAGCTGCTATATTTCAGGGGCGCAAAATCAGCAGCTTATTGTCCAGTTGCTTTAATTGGGAGCTGTTTCATAGTTTGTTTTTTTTTATTTGACTCTTTGACCTGAACAGATTAAAATGTTAACCTTGGAGATTTTCAGCATTCGATGATTCGATTCTTAACTTCTCCACATACAGCTCTGGAAAAAAAATTGAGTTTCTCAGATTTTACTTTTAATGTGTATAAGTTTGAGTAAAAAAGAACATTATTCTTTTACTCCACAAACTACTGACAACATGTCTCCAAAATTCCAAGCACAAATTTAGTATTTATTTGCAGAAAATGAGAAATGGCCAAAATAACTACAAAAAAAAAAACAAAGATTCAGCCCTTTCAGACCTTAAATAATGCAAAGAAAACAAGTTAATATTCATAAGTTTGAACTCAGGAATAGTTTAGATATCAATATTTGGTGGACTAACTTTGAGGTTTTCAATGGGGTTCAGTGGTCTCTTCATTTTTTTTCCAGAGCTGTATATGTTCTTAAGTTATTTGATCACCTTTTAAAATAGGATTTTAAATACACATACCTATATGTAAGAAAGAAAACCACCCAAATAATTTTTTACTGTACTTATCTGCTGAACATTTAGTTTGGTTTGTCTTTCCCAGGGGATGAACTTCATTGCAGGCTACCTCATCATCATCACCAAGGATGAAGAGAAGTCCTTCTGGCTCATGGACGCGTTGCTGGGCAGAATACTCCCAGGTAGATTTATTCGCGTCTTGACGAAGTCCGGCTGATTGGTTTGAATTCATGGTGGATTGTACGGACAAACCGTGACGCTTCCACCTCCGCACTTCACAGTTTGGTGTGTGTAAGAGTTTTTACACACAGTTACAGTTATTGTAAGAGTTATTGTTATGTTGTGTTTTAATGTACAGCACTTTGCACTAGCGGAACAAGTCAGCGTCGGGCCGGGGGGCGGGGCCAATTACCGGGCCCCTAACGAATCACCGGGCCCCTTAGGTGCATCGACTGCGCAAGTGCAAACTGAATGAAACTGAAACTGTTGGGGGGGTGTAGTGGTGTGGGGGGTGTAGTGCCGCGCTTCTCCTACCTTGACAATCAAAACAACAGGAATATTGTTGTTCAGATCGATGGATTATTGATGTGAGGCTCCACAAATTTATACATACATAAAAAAAAAAAATTCCCTTCTCACCCTCTGCGGGTGGTCTCCTCTCTCTCTTTTCATCCTCTGAGCTCGGGTCCTCTACCAGAGGCCTGGGAGCTTGAGGGTTCTGCGCAGTATCTTGGCTGTGCCTAGTACTGCACATTTCTGGACTGAGATGTCTGATGTTGTTCCTGGGATCTGTTTTAGCCACTGCTCCAGTTTGGGGGTTTCTGCCCCGAGGGCCCCGATGACCACAGGCACCACTGTGGTCTTCACCTTCCAGTTCTTTTCCAGTTCCTCCCTGAGGCCCTGGTATTTCTCCAGTTTCTCATGCTCCTTTTTCCTGATGTTGTAGTCACTTGGTATAGCTACATCCACCACAACGGCTTTCCTCTGTTCTTTATCCACCACCACAATGTCCGGTTGGTTCTCCATTACCATCTTGTCTGTCTGGATCTGGAAGTCCCACAGGATCTTAGCTCGGTCATTCTCCACCACCTTTGGGGGTGTTTCCCACTTCAATCTCGGGGCTTCCAGTCCATATTCTGCACAGATGTTCCTGTACACTATGCCCGCCACCTGGTTATGTCGTTCCATGTACGCTTTCCCTGCCAGCATCTTGCACCCTGCTGTTATGTGCTGGACTGTCTCAGGGGCCTCCTTGCACAACCTACACCTTGGGTCTTGTCTGGTGTGGTAGATCTGAGCCTCTATTGCTCTGGTGTTTAGGGCCTGTTCCTGTGCAGCCAGGATGAGAGCCTCTGTGCTGTCCTTGAGTCCAGCTTTGTCCAGCCATTGGTAGGATTTCCTGATATCAGCCACTTCAGTTATTTGTCGGTGGTACATCCCATGTAGGGGCTTGTTCTCCCATGATGGAACCTCTAGCCCCTCATCCTGTGTTCCCCATTGCCTGAGACATTCGCTGAGCATATCGTCCGTTGAGGCTTTGTCCTTGATGTATTTATGAATCTTGGATGTTTCATCCTGGACAGTGGCTCTCACACTCACTAGTCCTCTGCCTCCTTCCTTACGGCTCGTGTACAGTCTCAGGGTGCTGGATTTGGGGTGGAACCCTCCATGCATGGTTAGTAACTTCCGAGTCTTAACATCCGTGGCCTTTATTTCTTCTATTGGCCAGCTAATTATTCCGGCAGGGTATCTGATTACTGGTAAGGCATAGCTGTTTATTGCACGGATCTTGTTCTTGCCATTGAGCTGGCTTCTCAGGACTTGCCTTATTTGTTGGAGGTATTTGGCTCCAACGAATATATATATATATATATATATATATATATATATATATATATATATATATATATATATATATATATATATATATATATATATATATATATTGGCCGATAGTTGGATGGGATTGAACCCTTTGAGGGATCCTTCTGTATCAGGATTGTGCGACCTTCAGTTAACCATTCAGGGTGAATCCCATTTTGTAGCAGCTGGTTCATTTGAGCTGCCAGTCGCTCATGGAGGGCAGTGAGTTTCTTTAGCCAGTAGGCATGGATCATGTCAGGTCCTGGTGCTGTCCAGTTTTTCATACCCGAGACTCTTTCTTGGACATCTGCCACAGTTATGGTTACTGGGGCTTGTTCAGGGAGGTTGCTGTGTTCCTCTCGTAGAGAGGTCAGCCACTTTGCATTGCTGTTGTGGGTCGCCTCCCTTTCCCATATGCCTTTCCAGTATTGTTCAGTCTCCAGCCTTGGTGGGTCTGCTCTGTTGTTAGTACCCTGCCATTGAGAGTACACTTTAGCTGGTTGGGTGTGGAAGAGCCAGTTAATCCTCCTGGCTTCATTCTCTCTTGTGTATCTCTTCAGGCGGCTGGCCAAGGCTTGGAGCCTTTGTTTGGCAGTTTCGAGTGCTTCAGGTATGGACATCTGGCTGTACTTCTTGTGTACTGATCTTTTCATTGCACCCCTTTGGAGCTCTGACAGTTGGCTCACTTCCCTCCTTGTTATCTTGATCTTAGCCTCTAACCGTCTTTTCCATGGTGGGTATTGGGTCTCATGATTGCTCTTATAGCCAAGCATCTCAAGGATCACTGATGCTGAGTTGTATATCAGCTCATTGGTTTCTGTTATGGTGTTGGTAGGGATCGTTCTCAATGCCGCATTCACATCTTCAATTAGACTTTCTGGTGGTGCTTCACTCAGCCGTTGTAATTGGCGTCAGGGTTGTCTGGTGTTCATTACGGCCACGATTCTCTCTCTCAGGTCAGTTGCTGCCTCGTTCAGCTCTGATGATTCGTTCATTACTGGGGCTACATACCCAGTCTCTGGGTGGGTCGTTAACTCCCCTCTGACCTGGCGTTCTGGCTCCTCCCCTTTGCCATAGCATTTGTGTTGAACCTCGTCAATCTCAAGTTGTGACAGCAGTTGCCGTTTGCGGATGTTGGAACACTGAGCCACTAGTTGCTTAGCAGTTAGTGTTGACTGGGGATGTCGAAGTAACCATTCCTCCCACAGTCTTCGCATGTAGCCCCTCTGACTAGGGTTACTTGAGTAGTAGCATTCCAACAGATCCACAGAGACAGGTTATTTATCCCATCCAACTATCGGCCAATAACCTGTCTCTCTACAACATGGAAGCTCATATCAGGCATCGTAGCGGCTAAGATAAGTGGTCACATGGATAATTACATGAGTACGGCACAGAAGGGCATTGGCAAAAATAGCAGAGGAGCCAAACACCAACTCCTTGTAGACCACACAGTCGCCCGAGACTGCAAAACCCGACACACCAACCTGTGCACCGCTTGGATAGATTACAAGAAAGCCTATGACTCAATGCCACACACTTGGATCAATGAATGCTTAGAGATCTACAACATCAATAGGACTATAAGAGCCTTCATTGCAAACTCGATGGGGCTGTGGAAAACCACCCTTGAAGCCAACTGCAAACCACTTGCACAAGTGTCCATCAAATGTGGCATATACCAAGGAGATGCTCTGTCCCCACTGCTGTTCTGCATAGGCCTGAACCCCCTCAGCCAAATCATCAACAAGACTGGCTACGGATACCGACTGAAGAATGGGGCCACAATCAGTCACCTCCTCTACATGGATGACATCAAGCTGTACGCTAAGAGTGAGCGACACATCGACTCACTGATCCACACCACCAGGATATACAGCACTGACATTGGGATGTCATTCGGACTAGAAAAGTGTGGTCGGATGGTTACAAAGAGAGGGAAGGTCGTCCGCACAGAAGGGGTCTCACTCCCAGAAGGAACAATAGCAGACATAGAGCACAGTTACAAGTACCTGGGAATACCACAAACAAATGGCAACCTCGATGAGGTCACAAGGAAAGGAGCCACAGCCAAATACCTCCAACGAATAAGGCAAGTCCTGAGAAGCCAGCTCAATGGCAAGAACAAGATCCGTGCAATAAACAGCTATGCCTTACCAGTAATCAGATACCCTGCCGGAATAATTAGCTGGCCAATAGAAGAAATAAAGGCCACGGATGTTAAGACTCGGAAGTTACTAACCATGCATGGAGGGTTTCACCCCAAATCCAGCACCCTGAGACTGTACACAAGCCGTAAGGAAGGAGGCAGAGGACTAGTGAGTGTGAGAGCCACTGTCCAGGATGAAACATCCAAGATTCATAAATACATCAAGGACAAAGCCTCAACGGACGATATGCTCAGCGAATGTCTCAGGCAATGGGGCACAGAGGATGAGGGGCTAGAGGTTCCATCATGGGAGAACAAGCCCCTACATGGGATGTACCACCAACAAATAACTGAAGTGGCTGATATCAGGAAATCCTACCAATGGCTGGACAAAGCTGGACTCAAGGACAGCACAGAGGCTCTCATCCTGGCTGCACAGGAACAGGCCCTAAACACCAGAGCAATAGAGGCTCAGATCTACCACACCAGACAAGACCCAAGGTGTAGGTTGTGCAAGGAGGCCCCTGAGACAGTCCAGCACATAACAGCAGGGTGCAAGATGCTGGCAGGGAAAGCGTACATGGAACGACATAACCAGGTGGCGGGCATAGTGTACAGGAACATCTGTGCAGAATATGGACTGGAAGCCCCGAGATTGAAGTGGGAAACACCCCCAAAGGTGGTGGAGAATGACCGAGCTAAGATCCTGTGGGACTTCCAGATCCAGACAGACAAGATGGTAATGGCGAACCAACCGGACATTGTGGTGGTGGATAAAGAACAGAGGAAAGCCGTTGTGGTGGATGTAGCTATACCAAGTGACTGCAACATCAGGAAAAAGGAGCATGAGAAACTGGAGAAATACCAGGGCCTCAGGGAGGAACTGGAAAAGAACTGGAAGGTGAAGACCACAGTGGTGCCTGTGGTCATCGGGGCCCTCGGGGCAGAAACCCCCAAACTGGAGCAGTGGCTAAAACAGATCCCAGGAACAACATCAGACATCTCAGTCCAGAAATGTGCAGTACTAGGCACAGCCAAGATACTGCGCAGAACCCTCAAGCTCCCAGGCCTCTGGTAGAGGACCCGAGTTCAGAGGATGAAAGAGAGAGAGAGAGAGACCACCCAGAGGGTGAGAAGGGAATTTTTTTTTTTTTTTATATATACGGCTGTGTGTATAATTTATTATAATACATGTTTATATAACTATACAAACACAAATAAATAATGATTAATTAATAATGGCACAAATAAATAATGATTAACACTGAATAATATATATTGTATGCATGTTTATATGTATGTATTTTTTTTAATGAAAGTTGTGCAAATTAATTTGTATTTAAGTGTAATTCTATAAAACAAATTAGATGTTAATTGACAGTTGTGGAGTGAAATATTTGTCTTGATCTTTGTTTACAATCTAAGATTTTTTTTATATAAGCCTTACATACATACATACACACACACACACACACACACACACACATATATATATATATATGTGTGTGTGTGTGTGTGTGTGTGTGTGTGTATATATATATATATATATATATATATATATGTGTGTGTGTGTGTGTATTCATATAAACATCCATCCAATATATATTATTCAGTATTAATCATTATTTATTTGTGATTGTATAGTTGTATAACTATGTATTATTATAATAAATTATACACACAGCCGTTCACAACAAATTATCCACGGCTGTGTGCTTTGTAATATCCTCATCATACATCGATATCAGAATATTCCATTCCTATTCTATTGTTATAGCCACCAATCATATTTAAAAATGCTGAACTATGTATTAAAAACATACTTAAATAATACAATTATTTATAAATGTAGCTTTGATAGATGTCTGAATATAGTTTCCAGTAACAAAAAAGTGTGTTATGATCGATTAAATGCCCTGATTTGTCATTTTGCCCGCTAAACACATAAGGCTGAGCGTAGTGATCTACCGCTCCAAGATGGCCGCCCTAAATCTCGTCAGCGACAATAGGCGAGAGCGGCGCATTGTGGAAGGTAACTTTAACATTAAATACATCTTTCTCAACAGGAGAGGGCGCACTTTCTCCGTCTATAATCAGACATTTAAGCGAAACCCGGGCCCCCCATCCTTGAACTTGAACTGCGAGGTTTCTGTAATCTGTTTGTAAAACTAAAAAAAAAAAAAAGATTAACGGTAATCTAAAACATGCCGCTCAGACTACTACAGCCCGGCCATGCTGGGCTTGAAGACGGACCAGGAGGTTCTCGGGGAGCTGGTGAAGAGCAAAGCCCCCGCGGTGGGACAACTCATGGCCCAGTATCCCGGCATATGGACACTGGTGGTGTCGCGCTGGTTCATCTGCCTCTACATCGACATCCTCCCCATGGAGGTAAGGGGAGGAGCTCGGTGGGCTTTGGCCCAGGAGCGGGACTCCTCCTCTCTCTCTCTCCCCCCCCCCAGACGGTCCTGAGGATCTGGGACTGCCTTTTCTACGAGGGCTCCAAGGTTCTCCTCAGAGTCGCTCTGACTCTGATCCTCCACCAGCAGGCGGAGCTGCTGAGAGCGCGCGCGCTGCCCGACGTGTGCGAGCGCTTCAAGCAGATGACGCGCGGCTCCTTCACGCTGGACTGTCACACCTTCATGCAGGTGAAGAAGCGCGACGTCGGTCCGGCTAGTTTATCTGTGTACATTATTCTAACGACGAACATGCTTGTTTGTTTGTTCCCTACAGAAAGTATTCACAGAACCTGGGACCCTGTCGATGACAACTGTTGATAAACTGAGAGAGAAATGCAGAAGACAAATCTTGGAGGAGGAATCCCGACAGCCGTGAGGTTTAGTCTCCTCCTCCCCCCCACCGATTTTTGTCTTCCTTACTCGTTTTAAATTAGAAAGCAGTCGATGCAGAATCAATGTGCAACAGAACTGCCTGGGGGCAAATAAAGCAGAAGAAAGAAGCCCCGTTTTGCTTGCTGCTCAATATATTAGCAGAGCTTTTGGTTGATTTCTGATACTGTGAGGTACAAAGATTTATTACACTGGAATTCAGCGGCCTGGGTGTGAACTTTCTGAAGCCTTTCCTTTAGATTTTATCTGAAAAACCTGCTTTTCCTTCGGTGAAGCTTATTTTTATTATTCGCGAAAAGTATTAGAATCCCTAGCGTCGTTTTCATACTTGTATTGTTGCCACATTTTTGTCCAAATGTTCCCATGAAGACTTTTGTGTCTCCTGAGTTAAACTGAAGTAAAATTGTACAGCTTGATTTTAGCGAGACTCTTTCAGCTGTCAACAGAAAAAAGGTCACGAAGGGTCTGATTTAGCTGGAAGTGACAATGTAATTTGATCCTAATATGTAGTTTTTACAGTTCGAAACACCTTTTAATCCAAAATCTTCAGAAAATGAAATCTCAGCTAGTCCAACTGTTAATTTCTGAGCTCAATCAAGTTGTGTTGAGCTTTTTAGATCTACATGACTTCTGAAGGGTTGCAACATCCAAGAGATGGAGGTTCAGAACCTAATTTTTAAAATCTTATTTCTAGACAAAAACAAGGATGATATAAATATATTGCTCTTTGACAGATTTAGTTTTTTGTAACCAACATGGAAACACCAGCTTTTTACACAATGGGTATTTATGAAATCTTCAGGGATTATGTCTAATTAAAGGGGAAATAAACTGATCAAATTTTTTGTGTTCCTGAACTAATGCAAAAAATAAGGTTGTGTTCGTCAGAGTACAGGCACTGAGCCACATAATCTCCACCCAACTTGACCAATTTAAGCATAGCACCTTATAAATATTGCGCTTAAAGCTTTACAAACTATTTTATTGGGTCTCCTTTTGGCAGAGGAACACAACAAAAATGCTCCAAATACCCTAAAGTCATAGGGATGGTGAGCTGCATGAAGCCAAACCTTCAGCCAAGGTTTCAGTCTGCAAGACACTGACCCTAGACACAAAAGACAATTAGATTGAAGCATTATAATGTTAAAGTTTAGACCAAGGCTCAAACGAGGATCAAGGGAGATTTTAAAATCAACGCGCTCTTAATCCTACCAGACTGAGCTTCAACCTCTGGATGTTCACAGCAGATTGAGAGACATCTTTAAATGCACACCACATTTTCCAGATTTTTATTTTAAAACCTTTAGCCATGCATTAATGTTCCTGTTTTAAAAGCTTGTTCTAGTTTTTGAAAAACGATTTAAACTCATTTTGTTCCACTTAAGCATTTTATGACCCAAGTAAAATAGCCAAGATCTATAATTTTGAACAAAGTAAAAATTAGCCATTTTCCAAATACAAAAGCATCCATTACAAAAAAAAAAGCTTCAAAATTTCAGCTGATATCCTGCAAAATTGAGTTATGAATTCAACCCATCAGTTTAACGCTTTGAAATTTATTCAATGTCTCTTCTTGCTCTGAACACTGCACAATAGTTATACAGTTTCTTTGACTGATATTTACATTTTGTGATGTTCCGCGTTTCTGCCAGGCGTCGCTGATGTTATTTCACTTCCACTTCTAGGGAGTTCAAACAACCAGAAACAGGTCTGACCAGCGACAAAGGCAAAACACAGGCAACGTCTTTCCTTCTTTCACTTTTATTGACATCTCCTTTAAAAAAAAAAAAAAAACAGTTCAAACAAGTCCAATAAAACATTATTAAATCACTGTGTATATTAAGATGAGGGGAAAAACAAAAAACAATGCATAAATATTTAATTCTAGCTTGTAACAATGCATGTTTAGTTGTAGTAACAGTACATGGAGGCTATGCGGAACACACGTCTCTTCCATGGCAGCACACAGAGTGAGGGAGTTCCTGTGCAATATTGGCTTTAACTGGATCCCACCCACATCCCGGCTGGGAAGGCACCGAGCAACACCGACACGAGTGTTTGGCCACTTTGAAATACTTCGATGCAACATCTTTCCCTTTTAGCAAACAAAACCCAAAACTGGGCTGAAAAACTAACAAAATGCTCCCATGACCTAGAAATGTTTGTGTCTAATGAAATGTAATAGTCAGAAAATTTCCCTTTTTTAAACAAACCAAACTTTGGGCAATAACCAATAAAAAAAATGGCCACCCCAAAAAAAAAAAAAAAAGGAAACGTAATCTGCTCGAATCCCACTTCCCTTCACAAAAAAAAAAAAAAACAAAACAAATAGAAGAACGCAGCGCGACGCTCTGATCAACATGCATCCCCTGCTTTACTGGGTGTCAGTGAAGAGTTTTAAGAATCTCATTACAATCCCCCAGTGGAGTCACTTTAGTATGAAAGAAGTCAGCTCAGAAAGCACAGGTCTAGTGTTACTGATGAAGCAGAAGAAGAGTAAACACACAGATAGATAAAGGATGAAGGGACAGAGAGGGAGGGGAAAGGTGGAGTGGTTAAATTCAGGATGGGGGAAGCCCCGCTCCGCTCCGGCATCTGGTAACCGCTCCATGAGCTCAGATGGTTTGGTAGCCGGCGTGGCTCCGCTTCCTGCCGATGAGGTAGGCCAAGAGCACGACGAGGACGAGCCCCGCCAGAGCTGCTCCCACTATGATGGGGATCAACATGTCGTCTTCATCCAGCTGGCACTCCACAGCTGAGAAACGAACGACAGCGGTAAGGATCAGAGACTCTTGGGCCATCGTAAGCATGCGTCACTGCATGGTTCGTTTGTTTTTTTTCACCTGCTCCAAAAGCGCTTCCTGACACCCCAAAGGGCTGCAGCTGCACCTGGAAAGTGTTGATGGACAAATTCTGAGTCACAGTCAGAGTTTGCTCCATGCGGCACATGTAGGAGTATCCAAGAGTTCCATGCAGGAAGTCCAGGCTGCTGTTCTTGGCGGAGAAGTTCCCCTCTGCCAAACAGAGGAGTCAGTAAGCTGCAGGAATTCATTTCTGATGTTCCTACTTTCCATGACCAGTGAACACTAAAGTAGACGCATAAAACAAAAATCAATCTTATTGTTAAAGTAGCACCTGGTCTTGGACTGGATACAGAGGGATTTGCACAAAGTTGTGTGATTTGAATCATTAAACTGCACCAAGTAGCCACATTTAGTCATGTTTCCAATTTAACATTTGATATTTTCACTTAAGAAAATAAAACTAAGCCTACAAATACAGAACATCTGGGGTTTTGGAAAATACAAACTGGAATTTGTTGTGATGATAAATCAAAATGCTTGGCCTAAGATCCATCATGATAAGAATATGACAAATGTCCACCCTTACCGAGAGATATTGACTGTATACTTTATAAATTGTCTTTGGAATTAGATTTAATGAGCACAGAGAGCTGAACCATCACCGAATATTATATAAAAACGCTGATGAATTTAACTCAAGTATTAGATAATCAGTCGTCTTCATAATGCCAATCTAGAAAACTTAAAGAAAAATGCGTTTCTTGTGAGCCATCAGAATAAATTCAGTAATTAAAAAAAATATATATATACATCCATCACTGTGGGAAAAATAAAAAAGAAGAAGTTATCACAACAGGACAGATGCAGAGGAGGCGGCTCACCTTTCAGACCCAGCACACTTGTCGTCAGAGATGCTTCGCTCAGGTGGTAAGTACCGGACGTGGTATTCTGCAGACAGACAGACGGCCACACCTCCATGTCAGCGTCACAGCAACAGAGCAGGTTTACCTCAAGCTCCCGCTGCCATCTAGTGGAGAGGTACGGGAACTACAACATGAAGCAGAGACTCGCCTGAGTGAAGACAAAGGTGAGCACGGTTTTATTTGCGTCGGTCTTCAGCTCCAGCACGGCCCTGTCTGCGTCGCACGAGCCTGAAGCCAGCGTCACGTTGGGCTTGACGTTCATCACCTCCTGCACAGTCTGAACAAATCAGAGGGTTACGCTCGCTGGCCGTCTGAGGTTTCGCTTAAGCCGTCGCCTCATGTGGGCACCTTGTTCTGGGAGGTGGAGTTGTAGGTGATGTTGAGCTGCAGGCCCATGTAAGCCAGTAAACACACGGTGTTGTTGCTGTTGGTCACGTTGTACTTCCCTCTGTCAGGCCGACCGGGGTCCTTGTGTGGTGCAGCGGTGGTTTGGGCGGGCGTTGGCGTGGTGACCGCGGCAAAACTCTGATGCAGGAAGGCAGCTGCAAAACAAAATGAATCAGACGTCTTCGTGTTATGTTTCTTAAACGCCTACCATTCCTAAAGATAAAGTTATGCTACGTTTTATGATTGAAATTTTTGCAACGAGAATTTTTAAAACACTTCCTTAAAAAAAAAAAAAAAGCTCTAGTCATGCATGACCTCATTTAATCAAATTATAAGAGGCATGTTTATCATAAAACTTCAGTCAGGAACACAAGGTCTCCAAACTATTAATACAAAAAAAGCGCATGATTTAGCACATAGAAATTATACTTTTGCCCCAACAGTATCAAACAGATGATGCACATAAAGTAATGATTTCAACTAATCAATATTAAATATTAAACATAATCACATATGTGAATGTCACAAAAAACTTTGAGCAAATTCATTTCTGCACTTTGAAATACTGATAAAACTTTGCTCATAATCAGATTTTGGAAACATTCTGAAGCCTCCACTTAGTTAAAAATGTCCAAAAAACAAGATTTTTGCTGTAATTTGTTTGAGTAAAATGAAACCTTGATCTGCAAAGGTTGAGATTAATGAAATTTACACATTTTGGTGAAGGTTTTGATGCACTTCACCAGAAATGTGTTCATTACCATTACACAACAAAATTACGATGACTAAAGTTAATTTATAAGAAAGATTAGGAGATCCTTATCCTGCACTGCGATGAACCGCTGCATTTCACTTCCTTTTCAAGGGTTGCATAATTTATTCAAAGCTCTGCTTAGTTTGAAATAGATTTTAAAAATAAAACAAAGACATCAGGGCAACAACAAAAGACACCCCTTTTGGTCAAGTATCTGATTTATAACACAAGCTGCAGCCTCTGCAGAAGCACCAGAGAGCAACAACCAAAACGCCAATTGCGTGATGGGAGGAAAGGATAATGGTAGCCAAGCAGGTAAAACTAAATTTGCGTATTTAAATCAGCAATGCAAAGCATATAGGGGAAACCCCCACCCAAAAAAAAAAAAACCCACAAGCAAAAAAAAAAACTTGCAATTTAAAAAACAAACACTTTAAAACTAGATCCCGCTGGAGTTAAAAGCCTAGTAAAATAAATGGGTTTTAAGACTAACTTTAAAAGTGGACAGTGAAGGAGCCTCTCTGACCTGCAAAGGCAGGTCATTCCATAACTTGGGGCCAATGACAGAAGCCCTGTCCCCTCTGAGCTTCTTCCTGGATCTTGGTACCTTCAAGAGCAGCTGATCTGCTGACCTGAGACCGATAAGGTATGTGGGGTGAAGAAGCTCAGAGAGGTAAGCCGGGGCAAGATTATGCAGTGATTTAAAGGATTTTAACCAATAATTAACCACATTGAACATTTCCACCATTGACTTGGTTCAACTTTAACTTACTTGGCTACTTTAACTTACAGTTCGAGTCTGCAAGTAGTTCATTTAAAAATATACTGGATAAGACCCACAGTAATTCAATTATCTTCCAATATTAAACACACTGCAAAACTTTTAAGCCACATGACATTTCTTTGCAATTTGCAAGAGAAGACCTACACATCTACATGTAGTAGGTCAAATGTCCCCCTCAGCTTTTATCTGCTCCAACACGCCGAATCAAATCACTGAACTACCTCAGCAAGACATTAAGGCTGGCAAAGGCCTGGTAACGAGCCACTCATTTAATTCAGGTGTGTTGAGGCAAAGATGTGTCTAAATCTGGGGTGTCAAACTCCAGTCCTCAAGGGACAGTGACCTGCAGTTTTTAAATGTGCCACAGGTACAAAAAAAAAAAAAAAAAAAAAAAAAAGACACCTGAATGAAATAGCTTAATTACCTCCACCTTGTGTAGATCAGTTCTCCAGAGTCCTGCTAATGACCCAATTGTTCTACTCTGGTGTGGTGCAGCAGAGGCACATCTAAAGTTTGCAGGGCAGCCGCCCTCCAGCCCTGGAGCTTAGCACCACTGACCTAAACGCTGCAGCAGGGACAAGAGTTGGAGACTAAAGATGACCAGAAAAAGCCAACAAAGGCCTGAGAGACTCTCCATCCTCCAGTTTATCATCCATCCAGCGCATGTCTGTTTCTCAGCCATTTGCCCTGTGAGAATCACCTTGTTAGGAAGAACATACCATTTGTCAACCTGTTTTCTGTAGTAGTTTTCACAGATTGCAATAAAGAGAATGTTACCAGTCAAAGACCATCATAAGTATCTCTGAGTTTATGGGACTTTAATGACAGAATGACTCGGGTAGTAGATTGGAAATGTTATGAAAATCTAATCGAATTGTGAGGTTTTTAACAATACCCACATCTGTCCGCCATCGCCCAAAAAAGCTCATTAAATCACTGGTGTGCAGTTTAGAGAATTTCAAACAATAAGGCAAATATCGTTTGAAATTCATGCACCAGGGGCTTATTGCTGAAATTTAAGATCAGACAAAACAATTTTTAATCAGCCTGAAGATAGTCTGATATCTGAATCACTTGTATGCAAATATTGACTGATTTAATACATGAGCAAATGCCAAATTAGGCCATGCAGACTACAAGATTTGAAAAATGTTAATGATCCTAATTTTAGGATTTAAGAATGCGAGCTCAATGTCTTCCTCACCACAAGGCAAAAATATTAGCTGCATTTTAAAAAAGAAAACTGCTAAGATATTGTACAACAACAAACCCGACCTCATTATTGCTAAATAAAAGCGTCATCATAACTATTTAAAATGACAGATCAGTTGTTGCATGTTTTATGGTAATATC
This sequence comes from Poecilia picta, assembly GCA_033032245.1. Lineage (NCBI taxonomy): Eukaryota > Metazoa > Chordata > Actinopteri > Cyprinodontiformes > Poeciliidae > Poecilia > Poecilia picta. Next base: position 26,064,054 of record CM065354.1, read on the forward strand.
TAAAAGATGAAATTTAAGGATTTCACATGTAATGTTTTAGACTCAAAGCGTTAACACTTTAAAACATAGATATGATTAAATTGCCATTTCTTCATAATTTAAACTTCACTTTTTAAGGCTGACCTGAAACAAAACCAGCAACTGGAGAAGCGGGCGAGGATGAAAGCTTCAGAAATTCACATGACTCCATAAAGCACATTAAATATGCAAAGAAAAACACAAGTCAAAACTTTGCTTTTTTATTTCAGCTGCATCATATTAGTAACCGTTTGCATGCTTGGTTTTAAGATTCCATCATTTAGGTTGAGTATCTGCCAGCTTTCGAGCTGACAACGTTGTTTTCCAGTAAAGTCGCAGTAACGTAAAGCAACTACTCACCTAAAATGAGCGGTAACATGACTCCCATCCAACGCCAAGGCCGTCCAACAGCAGAGATCATATTTTGTTTCCTCCGGAATAAAAAAAAATAAAATAAATCACAACACCACAAACAGCTAGTTAGCTACCGTTAGCTGGGCCGAGCTAGCTAGGCTAACGTTGGCGTCGCAAAAAAAGAGAAAAACAAAAGGACAGACGAAAGTAAAAGACTTATAAAGCAATGCTACTGAGAAGAAGAACCTAATACAGTCGGTGTCTACTGGTCTTAGATCTCTTCTGTCTGTATGAAGAGGTTTAGAGGTCAATAAACCCGCATTTGACACTTTATCGCCACTGCTAGCTCTGACATCACGGTCATGTGACTCTCGCTTAAGAAACACCGAGAAGGTCACGTGACATCCCAACCAGCAAACACCAGTATTTATTCAGCGCAACAATGATTGAGGTCGTCTGACTGAACGCAGGTGTGAGCCTGGCTCTGATTACGAAACAGTCGAGCTGGAGGAAACACATGCCTGAAGGCCTGGCAAATTATTCATTACAAATACAATAGAATATAATACAAATATTTTTATTGTCCTAAAAGTGAGGAAATTCAGGCGCACCAGCAGCAAGTTAAAGGTAAATAGAAGCATGCCTATTCAGACTAAGGTAAAATTATAAGATGAAGAAGAAACTGTTCAGTAAGTGCAAATTTACACAATAGGATAAGTAAAGCTGCAGAGATATAGAGAATAACACACTCCGTTTAATAGAAACATGCAAGATGATTTTAAAATGACAAATTGTGCATGAATATCTGCAACAAAATGTTTATGTGTATTTTATACACTTAATAGTCCTTAAAAAACCACTATTAAAAAGGGGAGGGGGAAGGAAACATGCAAAAACAGAAGATATTTAAACTTTGACGGAGTTTGTTGGGAGCAGAAATGTTATAATCCTAGAACTGCATGGAGAAAGGATCTGCAACAATAGTCCAGTATCTGCCGTGGATGCAGTGGTCTGTCACTGAAGGAGCTCTGCAGTTCTGCAACAGCTTCATGGGATAGGAAACATTATCCAACAGTGATGTTACTTTAGTCAGAAAGAAAGCTATGCAGCTCATTATTGATGCAGAAGCACTCATAAAAACAAAACTCAATGAAACTGGCTATTAGTTAGGAAACCATTTTATCAATTATAGAAGCAAAAACAGAAAACATGCTCAAAATGATACGCTCTCTGGACGATTTACTAGAGATAGTTGTTCAATTTGCTGAAATAAGAAATCAGTATTCTTAGCAGTAAATATTTACATTTCTACATTTACAATTCTGTGAGGAGACTTCTTGAAGTTTAATGAGTTTTAGAATCAGGGAGAAACGGGATCTGATTGATTTCTAATATGGCACAGCTGTTTTAGGCTGATTGAACTGAGTGTATTTCAGAAACTGCTACTGGGATTTTCACAAACAATAACCGTCTATCCAGTTTATCGAGATTGCCTGGCAAAAAGAAGACATCGGAGGAGAAAGGCTTGACTAATTTCACATGATGGAAAGGAAACAGTTGTGCAAATACTTATTACAAACTAAGATGTGTGCAGAATTTCACTGATAACTTTGACACATCAAACCTTGAAAGATCAGCAGAAACCACACCTGGTGCTGTTCATGTCACCTAAGAACAGGAAGCTGAGGCTACACAGGTTCAGCCCTGGTTTTTATCCTTTAAAGGTTCCTCTGTTTGGGGGTTGTAATTGATGAAAACTTACATTTTAAAGCTCATATGAAGAATATTATGAAAAAACTAAGATTAAAATTGGGTTTATTTTGTACTTATGTTTATCTTGTATTTCAAGGAAACAACTCCTCCCCCCCCCTTCCTGCCTCTCTTAGACATCGCAAACGCCTTTGCACATTCTCATCAGCAATTAGACTAGGCTTAATACTGGGCACTAAGGCTAATAGCCACATTTTCCTTAGCTTAATTGCCAACTTTTTCCACGTGTAGCGTTTTCCATAGGTATACATTTATCTACAAATCAATTTTTGACTTGTTACCCTCATATTTATCCCCAAATACACCAGCACATTTCACAGGATTTGTTATGATATTTATAATATCTGCATGCTGCCAGTTTAGATGTTTTCCTCAAATCGTTGTGATTGTGCAACTTCAGAAATGCACAAGGCTTTGGAAGAATGCTGAATTGTTTCTCTTTCCTCAACACAAACCTACTAACATTTAACTAACATTTAACATTTCTCCTGACCTTTAGGGTTACAGATGTCTGAATAACGTAGAGCAGTCGGATAAGCCTGTCTGCATCTATTCGGGCTTGATAAATGCTTACCGTACATTGACTGTAGTTTTTTGTTTTATTTGCTCCAAGTTTTTATTTGGAGCAAAGCCTTTTCTTTTGTCATTTTCAAAAATAAAATAATCTGTTTATTGCAATACCATTTTTCATCTTACAGTGAAGGAAAAAAAATATTGTTTTATTTCATTCGTTTCATTTTCATTTGCAAAATAAATAAATGTGACTTTTTTTTAGTTTATTCCTTTTAAACAGTTATAGTTTTAGGTTTTCCTGTTGCCAAAAAGAGAGCTCAGTCAAAGTTTTGTGAATGTTTAATATCCTCAAAAGTGGTGAAGACATTCCAATAGAAATAACCCGTTAATTAGCAAGATTTGAAGACAAAAACTTGAGCAGGTAGTTTTTTTTCCTCTCTTGCAACCAAGATAATTAGCTTTAACTCCACTAGTTATTATTTGCATCCAAAATTAGCTTAATAATATGCCTATACGTGCAGTGTAGAGGAATAACCTGAATGTAGACCCTCAAGGTGGCAACGTTTACTCTGTAAATGCAGATTCTGAGCAGATGAAATGAACAGAGCAGGCGAGACCAGCGGTGGGTGTTCAGGGTTGCAACACAGCTTTGTAGTTTACTGTCTCAGTCCACTAGTGGGTTGTCATTCAGCCTCTTCCTCTCAGCAGAGGGATCAGACGATACCGTGAGGCGACTCGCAGCTGCTTGACGAAAAGAGTAAAAAAATAATTTTTACTGGCAGACAGAGGCATGGATTCATGGATGACCGGCGTGTTTGTGCTCTTTGCACTGTTCATGCCTGTTTGCTGTGAAGGTAAGTGAAACAAAAAGAAAGTTTGTATCAAACTTGCTTTTCTGAGCTTGTGACAAAATGTTCTTCGGATTTCGGTATTTGTGATTAAGATTTATAAATTGAGCTCCGAATTAGTTTTGTTTGCCAAAAATTATGTGAATTTAAATAAGTTTTTACACTATGTCTGAACTTTCAGCGTGACCCTTACGATCGGCATCGGATCAACAAAACTCAACACTCTGAAACATTTAGATCATTTATTATGTTGTATTTCTATATTGTCACACTGATGCTTTTTATCTTGAGTGCTAGTTTATGCTTGTTTTTGTTGGTTTAAGATTCTTTTCCATGTTCAGTTTTGTATTTTACAAAAAGCTCCCAAAACCTGGGACAAAGCAAGAAGAAGATACACAAATATGATTGAGCACTTATCTGATAATCCAAAATTAGATTTGTGCGGAAATTCATATGTGTATTCCCTTTTGAAAGTAAGGTATATATATATATATATATATATATATATATATATATATATATATATGAGTACATTTTCTATTGCAAAGGGATGAAATTGTGAATGTGTTTTGCATGAAACTTTTAAAAGATGCAAGTCTAAGAAGATTTTATGTTGTGATATATTTTGTTTTGTTGTTTCATATTTGTTTTTAGAAAGGGATATGATTTAGATTTCTCACAGACTTTCTATTTTAAGTTGTAGATTAAAAAAGAAGAGAAAAACAAAGAGATGCTCTAAGTCTATATTTATTTTGGTCTACATTACTGTGATCACTGTTACATTTTTAAAGTCTATATTAAATTAAATTAAATTCAGACAGTTAAAAGTGATCATGCGATCAGCTACATATTGAAGTTATTAGCTCACGATAATCACTAATGTCAGGAAATGTGAGGAGTCTGATCAATATTTTTATAATTAATGGCGCATCACTGCTCATTTTTGAATGGAAAGATGGAAAAGCCGCCGTTGTTCTTTCTAGATGGCAACACTACGGTCTAAATGAGTCTGATGTTATTAATGCAATTTATGAAAGAGTTTATTTTCATCACAGTGGTGAAAGGTAATTTTTTGGACTCCTTTTCACACGTTTTCATAAAAACAAATCCTCAGATACGTTGGATTTTTATTTCTCTATGGATTTAAAATATATTGTTGATAGTTTACTTTTGGTTGGACTGCAAGGTCATCTTTGATAGACGTGTCTGTATCAGATCAATTTTTAATGCGTTTGGAACCTCATCAAACTATCTAAGAATAGAGAAAACACTTAACAAGTGTGAACCTTTCCACCAAAATTACTCTAAAAGTGCATCAACAACTCATCCAAGAAGAACATACAAAGCACTGCAGGCCTCATTTACCTCTGTCAACGTCAGTGACTGCGAGGTACATGACTGACCCTGTGCTGGAAACAAAACAATGGGGCGGTGGTGTGATGGACTTGAGCTCCTTTGATGCTTCAGGATATGAATGTTTTGCCGTAATTGACGAAACTACGAATTGTGCTGTCAAGCAAAAAACGCTGAGGGACGATGTCCGGCCACCACAGTATGAGACCGTTTGCTAAAGCACATCAGCAGCTCCACTTCTACATAAATAAACATTTTAGAGTGTCCTAGTCAAAGTATAGACATTAATTCAAATGAAACGATGTGGCGTCAAGCTGAGCTGGCCGTTTATACAAAGAAAAACTCTCCAGCGTGACTGAAATAGAAAAATCAGTGACATAAAAGACTCAATGCTATGCATCACGTCAGAGCAATAGTTGCTACCAAAGGTAGACCAGCCAAATATATTATCTTTGAGTAAATTATATAATTATCTCAAAACTGCATTTTGTATTTAGTCAAGTTGTCCTTGTCTGATATTTAAATTTGTTTTGTCAACCTGATACATATTTTGTGACAAAAAAAATAAAAGTCGCAGAACCGTGTGACGGACCAAGTACTTTTTTACAATCCTGCGTGTTTTGGATCCGAAGCGTAATTCGGAGTAGATTGGCATATTTTTTGTTCAAGTTAGAGTAGGAAGCACTTAAAGGACAGGAAGTCACCTTTAAAAAACACTTAAACTTCTTTTTCTGTGCAAAGGATATGGGAATATTTCTTGGTGCCAAGTACCGGAGAGAACCCTCAAAACTTTGTATGAAACGTATTTTCAAGCTACACAAACAGTGTAACGCAAAATTACTTTTAATTATTTTGTTGTGTTGTTTTGTCTTTAAGTTACTTTTGTGTTCAAATCAAGAGCAAAACTAAACTAGGGTTCAGATTAAGTCACATGTCTTTGACGCTGCCATGATTGTTGGTCCTGAGCTTAAGCTAACTAGCTAAGTGAAAAGAATGTCAGAAATTTTACACTATATTTCTCAGAGTAAAACTTTGAAGAACAGTTTGCAATGTTGATTATTTCAGGCTGCCAAAAAATAAAATAAAATTCACAACACAGTATCAGTGCGCACCATTTCCAGATGACAAAACAAGATAAGGTCCAAACGTTAGCATCGCTGCTATTAAGTTTAGCTTTCCAATCATGTTCATGGAAGCAGAAATGACGGAACTGTTGCTTTTAGAAGCATAAAAATAACGTCTGAATGGAAGAACTGTTGCGCTCTGAAGCAGCTTCAGATGACTGAGAGAAAGACGTTAAAGCCTCTGAATGTGCCACGGCTGTCCTCTTTCTTACTACAAGGCTGCTGTTCCAACCGCACACCAAGATAAAAGGGCCTCACAGAAACCTCACAGCAGCCCATCGCACTGACAGGAAGACATTTAAGGGTTTCAGCTGCAGATATGTAGTTTTCTTATTTCCTGTTCTGAAGGGGTCTCTCTCAGTTTTCTCATCCGTCTCGCTTTAATGTCCTTTTTTTCCATCCAGTTCACACACACACACACACACACACACACGCAAACGGGTCCATTTATAGTTTCTTCCTGTGTTTCTGTTTCTAAAAAAGCACAGTGTCACTTAAATGGCTGCATGTAATGATTCTTTTATTTGTAATCAGATTTTGCATGAAGACCCAGAGATCTAAAAATAAGATAATGCAGTTAGTATAGCTTTTGCTTCAAGAAAAAATACAGTAAATAATAATAATAAAAAAAAACTCAAACCCTTGGGTGCTATTGTAGAAAAAGAGAGCTCTTTCCTGTGAACACAGACTTTCAAAATGTACAATTCAGAACATGACTACTGGCTTTTTGCTTTAGGAATTGAAAACTGAATCTAAATCATGAACTGAAAGAGAAACGGCACGATTGAACTGAACGGGAAACGACAACAAATTTCAAGTAGGTCATTCTGGGATCGGAAAGGTGTTTGACGCATCAACAGAGCTTCCTCTGCAAGAGAGAAGATCACAGCAGAAACACGTGCAAGCAACGTCCTGCAGCCAAAAAAAGAAAAACACAGCAAATGTGTGAAGAGCTAATTAGATGGAAAATAGAGTTTAAGAGCTCAGTAGTGGTTTTCTGCAGATATCAGCGTTGCGTACTGTGTGAAACACATCATAGTGTGTTAGGGGCTGTAAGCCAAATTTGAAACTTGGTCAAAGATCAAAAAGTCCCCTTCCTGCAACAAACTGCATGCATTTTATTATCATGTTGTACCATCAGCGAGACCGCTTATCTCTTCCAAATTCACTCTGCAACAAAGCACCCAACCCAAAACGGATCGTCCACTGCACAAATATCTTAAATAGAAACTTCATGATACAGTTGGCGCACAGTTTGAAACAGTCGTATAACATCCTGTTTCTGTTTTCCGTTTGTTTCTTCTGCAGAACCCTTTTTCACTGATCCGGTCATCTGCTACTTCCTGGACGCGTTTCTGATGGTTTACTGTATTGCTGCAACGGCGCTGTTCTTCAGAGAAAAAGTGAGTTTCAGCAAAGGTAGACCACATTTCAGAGCGGTCTCAGACAGATAAGCATCGCTGGATGGAAACTTGATTATGAAACTGAAATAAAGTTAATTATGATCGTTAAAAAGTAAAAAAAAATATATATATTTCTCAGAGTGTAGGAGAAAAAAGAGGTGAGTGTCTCCAGTAACTGATATGAAAATGATCAAATATTTTTAAATGAGATTTCACATTTTCATTTCATCTTCTGATAGAGGCAGACTGTAGTTAAATTAACTACAAAGCAAAAATCCAATAAACTTTGTGAATCAATTATATCTGACAATTCCACGTCTATAAGTGTTTTAGACATATTGAATTAAATAGATATTTACCCCCTGTATTAAAACATTAACATTTAATTTGTAGAATACGCAAGAAGAATATAACAAAACTGTCATCCATGCGAAAGTAGATCGAAGGAAAAATCAGCATATTTCTGTTCTTCTAAAAATATTGGTGTGTAAACATAAAACTCAGAGGATTTAAGCAAACAAACAGCGTCAAGCAGAGCAAAGAACAGAGCTGACGTGTTCTTTGGAGAGGTTTGAGGTCAGTTCACCAAACAACATGCTGAGCTTTGAACATCTCAATTCATCATCAAAAAATGCAAACCTACCAAGACGTCAGCATCCGCCTAAACCAGCAGGCCAAACATGAAGTTTGGCAGCAGCACAGATAACTCTGGAGGAGCTGCAGAGATCCACAGTCCTGGAAGAACTTGTTGCTGAACTTTCTGTCCTTCTGGTCGTACATTGGGCTACAGAAAATGTTTACGCTGTTGTCCTGTTATACTTTGATGAAAAGGCTTCATTTGTTTGTAAAGGTGGTTGAAATGTTAGATTTAATACTTTCTGTTTGTTTCATCCTGGTTCAGTTCTCCAAAATGCCACAAGTTCAGCCGGAGCCTGTAAGTATCCAAACTTCAAATCATCTCTCTGATGTCTTTATATACAAATAGAGCTGGCGATGGTTATTCAACTTTTCATATAAACTATGTACTTTGCATTTGATCTTAATTGTTTTATTCTTCTCTTTTATAATGAAGGGAGAAAAAGGGGGAATTTACCAGGTAAGGTCAGCATTCTCACAGTTTAAATAGTCAGATCTTTTGGTAATTGTGTTCTTATCTATGTATCGATTATTTCATTTTGTTTTAGGAACTCGAGAGGCCAAAGGACACTGATGCTTACGAAGTGCTTGATCCCAAAAAAGCAAAGGTTTGCTTAGAACTTGAATGAACAAATTCCCACTTGTTCACCTTCTTCATTTTTCACGATGGCGTTTTGTCCTCTTAGGGAAAAACTGACAGGAAGAAGAGACCTAAGGTAAACCAGCCAAATATGTTGAAATATTTCAGACTCTGTGAATCCTCAGAACATTTGGGGAAGATCCAGAGACATGACAAATTCATTTTAGGCCATAGCTCAAATATCTTTGGCTTATTTGTGAGTCTGTTCAGTACAAGTTTAAACCATCAGAACAACGAAATCAAGTTTGTAATACTCAATGATCTTGTAAATTACGTAGACTCGTAGCATATGTCTCTCGTCTCTCTTCTCTGCAGAAGAGCCAGGGAAAGCCGAAGGATAAGGATCCATACGAGTCTGTCCCCACCAGCCCTCGGTCCACTGCGGCTCCGTAGCGACGCACTTTCAGAAACAGAGAAGCTAATCGCAGCTGAGATAAATGACAGATTATTGCCAGTTTTTTTTGTTTTTTATGTAAAGACTTTCCTTTTCTCTTTGCTTTTTTTGTATCGATAAGCACTTAATTTTTTTGTGGTTGGTTAGATAAAATGTGGTTGGATTTTTAAGAAGACGTGAGGTTTTGTACCACTGAGAACAGATAGTTACATGCGCCGTGTAAAATAAGACAACCTTTTTCCCCTCACTGTCTGGCATTAAATCAGACTAAACGTTTCCTGTTTTATGTCAGCTTATTAAGTTGTTTCTGTTCGCTAAATACCTGAATAATGACATTTTTACCTTGATCAAACCCAGAGGTTTAAACACAGCTACTGGTTTGATTCTCATTTGAGTAAAACAAAGGCAACTATTGATCTTCACAGTAATAATACTGATTCACCCTGTGGAAAAGCAGAACATCTTGTAAAAACCTTGGCTGGAGCTTGTGAATGTCATTACATGGGCTGAAAAAGCCACACAGCAAGAACATTTTAAGAGATAATTTTTGCAAAAGCACTCGGAGGGACAAAGAGCTTGACTTTTACAGGCATGTTGAAGTGATTATTTCTACATTTGTAGGATGTTTGAAACTTGTAAACATCTCGAGTGTGATGTAGGGGTGTGCCAACCTTCTCTTGAGTGTTTTGCTCCAGGATAGACTGATAAAATGACCTAAGAAAAGAGTAATAGATACAAAAACTGAAGCAGCATCTCAAGACATCAACCAGGAAGTTAAAGCTTGGGCTTAAATTCAGTTTTCTAAATAGTGAACAACACTAATAATCCTGTTAAGTTAGCTACAAGGTAACTTTAAGGACAATAAAATCAATGTTTTGGAGTAACCGTCAAAAAGCCTGGATCTGACTCCAACACTAAATGTGTGAGCGATGCCACCTACAAAGCTGACTCTGTTTTGTTGGGAAGAACGAACCAAAATTCCCACAAATGATTTGACAGAATATTGTTAAAGAGCACCAAAAATATTTGACCCTACTAACAAACTGAATAGCTGAAATTGTAATTTTACCACATGCTAAAGAAGCACAAATAAACCTTTGACATTAAAGTAAAAAAATAAACTAGAAAAACGGTCTCCTTCTGACATTTAGCAAATAGATCAATGTAAATTTGAACTCAATAGGAAGTATTGCATTCATTGTATAGAACAGGATAAAGCACGTGTCAAAACACTTGGAAAACAGTTTTAATGATGTTTACAACAAAAAAAGAACTGTACATTTACAGTAAAAGATTATCTTTGTATGTGTATAAAAACAAAAAAACAAAAATACAGCAGACAAATGCATCAAAATCTACTATGTATCCTGATTCACATACTTAAAACTCCTACACAATCTTTCATTTCTAAACCTCCACGGCTGGAGGCCTTTACTTATTTTTCTGTTTTTTTATTATTTTATTCTTTTTAGTAATAATATCAGAGCAGTGTCCCTCTCTCAGTGTTGTATTTCAGGTGAAAACCAAAACTCCTTACATTCGAGTCTTGGAAAGTAAATCGATAGACTGCAGAGTAAGAAAAAGGAGGAAAGTAAAACAGGAACACATTCCTTTAGATCAGCCCAAGCTTCCAACGTGAATTGTTTTACAGAACGCATTTCTCGAGATACACTGACATAATATGTACATGGTTGTCATCCTTTTTTTTTTTTTTTTAATAATTTTTTATTTTTCAGTTTTTTTATTGAAAGCCGTGGTTGCCTGGGCCGGAAAACTGATAATCGCACACATGACACACCCAAAAAAACATACAAAAATACTATATCTTTAACCTACTAAGAGTAAGACAGCTCTGCAATTAGTTCCATGCTGTGACAGAAAAAAAAAGGTTACAACAAACAGACGCTTTTCACGCAGTTTTTTTTTTCTTCTCAGAAATATACCAAAATATACATCTAAGCTTTGGAATTACTGAGGCTAAGGACTAAAAGCCAGAGCTGGGTTTTGTCTCTTAATACACATGCTGCAGGGCGGGAAGGGAGACAGAGAGACACACACAGAGAAATAGAAAGAGAGAGAGATCTTTGGTATCTGCGTTTGTCAAAAAAGTTTAAATATTTGGATTTTTGCTTTGGGATAGCGCTTGTGAGAGCCGGACGGCCTCGCCTGGAGTAAAGCCTTAGACAAAAGTGTCACCGAAGCCCCGTCGGGTCTGAGCCGGGCGGGGACGGACCGTGATGCATAGTGTCACAGAGTCTGTAGAGAGCAGACGACGGTGAAGGGAAGGGCGTGTGTTTCTGGAGACATGAAGGGGGAAGCGAGGGGAAGAAGAAGAAGAAGAAGTCCTTGAGAAAGAGAAAAAGAGAGAGAGAGAGATGCGATGGAAGAAAGTAAGGGAGGACGTACAAAGTCCTGAGCAGGTCAGCGTGCGCAGGAGCCACCCTCAGCGTGTATTAACAAACATCACCCAGCTATCGCCACATTGGTTCGTGCCCGTCACAGAGGCCCGCTCAGCCCCCTCCGATCCCCACCCACAGGCACTGAAACCGCTGCACCGACGGGACGCACATTCACTACGAGAAACGCAAACAAACAAAATAAAACGTCCCCTTACAGTCGAAACGCTTTGGGACTCTGGAGGATGAGGGACGTGGAGGGAGTGCAGCCTGGATTAGATGCTGAGCAGTGAGGTGGGGAAGGGCGAGACGGCGGCGTTGCTCGCGTACAATCAAGTTAGAAGTCTTTGGTTAGCGTTGGTACCACAGGAAACCGAGAGCGGGCCGCGACAGGAGGAAACCTGCACATACTTGTACCGTGTCATAAATGACAAACAAAAATATGGAGGAAAAAAAAAAAACGAAACAGGATTGTCAAACTTAAAAGGAAGTGTATACACACAAAGACGAGGGTAGGAAATCAACTAAAGTGGCAACAAAGGATTGCAGATTTTTCAGTTCTGACAAATGTAAAGACACGTGTGTGTGTGTGTACAAGTTGTGAAGGAAAAACAGCAGACATTCACAAGCACTGGTGTGTAATCTGCCTCCACCTTGTGGCAGTACAGGTATGAGCAGGCTTCTCCACAGACTTTTTTTTTTTTTTTTTTACTTTTAAAAACATTTTTCTTATCTTATAAGTAGATTAAAGCAGGTTTCACTCAGTTTTGAGTTAAGAAATGAGGTATACAACAGTTTGTTTTGCCTTACTGGTGGTCCACCTGTTCCTCCTCCACAGCAAACTGACATAATCGGGCTCAATATAGTCGCCTGGTTGAACCACGAGAACGCCTTGAAGTCTCAAGATCACCTACTGACAGTGAAGCACTAAAAGCCAAGAAAACAGCTCATAAGAATATCAAAAGAAAAAAAATTAAATCAACCACAAACTGTAGGATTTTCCCAAAGCAGGCTCGGCGAACGGCCTGCGTGAAGCCTGTGGCTTAATCAGTAGACGAACTCAGTCAAAAAAAAAAAAAAAAAGGAAGTAAGCACTCCTTTATAACAAAGTTTTTGATAAAAGGAAGAAAAAAGAAAGTCACTCCTTACACCAGCTGGAAGATGAAGGAAAATGCACCGCAAAGGTTTACAGACAACCCAAACACACTTTCACACACAAAAAGCCACTGGAATTACAGGTAAAGCATTTCCCAACCTGGCCGAAACAAAACACGCATCACTAATCCACTCCAAAATGCCCCAGATATCTACCATTTCACCGAAATGCAACAGATTAGCCCTCACTCACACACACACCAACACAACGCTACAATGCTCATGTCTTCTACGTAACAGTAAGGCATAAATGATAATGTTAATCCTCTCTTGTCAAACTACAAAACCCAGTGATCTTATCCTCTCACGCTATACAAAAAAAGGCCAAAAGTAAAAAAAAACATGATTGTTAAAGACAACACAGCAAATCAAATTCACAACGCAAAAAATAAAACATTAGCAATAATAATAATTATAATATAAAGCAATAAGGTCAGATGCTTCAGCGTCTCGAGTTCCTCCGGTCAGAAACAGAGGCATCCTCACCAACTTCCTCTCATATTTTTGGTCAGGTTAAAAAAAACAAAAAGGTGAATAAAGCATTAAAAGATTGCGGGGAGATTTATTCTTTTGAGTTAGCATGATAAACACTACATTCAATCTTGATAACATACTAGTTCAAATATAAAATATGAATATCTTACACGTGTTTATATATATATTTATATAGAATTAAGAAAAGGTTGCTTCTCTAATTGTTAAGTCTTTCCTCAGATAAATATTTCAGTAACATCCTATGGTGCCAGCTGGTTTGTCACGGTGCAGGTGAAACATAATGACTAAAAAGGAGGGCAGGAACTGAGCGCCCCCTGCAGGGTGGAGGGGGCCAGACATCCACAAAGCATTGATGAGAAAAGGCTTTTACTTTGGCAAGAAAGATCTAAAAAAAAAACAAAAAAAAACACCCCACTTAAACCCAGAAACACCCTTTAAATAGTAGTACTAGAAAATAGCAGTAGTAGTAGTAGGTTGTCCTTTAATGTTGTGGTTCCTATGAATTGTATAACCTCTGAATGGTAAAGCCAGACAGCACTTATACATTCTACACCCGGAAATGTCTAACGGTGAACCTATGTTGAAGTTTCTGCTGAGGTATATTTAGTCACAATTATTCAAAAGAAAACAAGGAGGCGGATCGTGTGGACAAATTTCACGACTTGGCAGCCACAGGAAAAAAACAAAAACTTTAAAAAAATCACTACAGGAACTAAAGTCATAATTTGGATATCGATCAATGCTACTTTTCTGTGGGGTGTGACTGAATGTGCTGCTTTGCAAAACAGTTTGGTGGGTTTACGGCCAGTCCACAGACACAATGGGTCAAAGCGGCGACGCCGAGACGAACGTGAAGGATGTTCTCCGACGATTGGGTTTATGCATTTACACAGGTGAGCCCACCCCAGTGGGAGGGTCCAAACTACCAAACCCCGACTTCCACAGGGCGTAGTCATAAAGCTATAAAGGAAGCATGCAGGCCTCTCGACAGCTCGGCTCCCCGTCGGGAGCTTCAGCAGCAAGTTGTTAAAGCTAAGTTTCTGTGATCTGGTTCCAGCAGCACCAAATCGGGGAGAATCTGGCATTTGGAGAAGAGGACAAAAAAAACAACAAAAAAAAACTGCTTGCACGGGGAAGGGGAAGTCGTAGAAACCATGTGAACAGCAACTTGCTGTGCTCCGGCAGGCACAGCAACTACTGAGTAAAACCGCTTTGGTTCGAGCTGTTGTTTTATGGCTGAATATTAGCACAAAACAAACAAAAACAAACAAAAAAAGAGTCCATTAGGCATGGGCCGGTTACCTGTTACAAACAGTTCCTATGGTTAAAGTCTGTTTAATGTAATAGCAGAGATTTTTTCTTTCTTTCTGCAATTTGAAGTAATGATGTTGCTCACTGCTGGCCACCAAAAGACGGAAACTACAATTTTCTCTGACTTACAAAACAAAAAATATATATATATCAGCTGTTTGGAAATATTTCAAGCCTCAAAAAAATCCTTCAGTCTTATCAAGAACTACTCTGAAATGACAGTCAGCCAAGCTACAAGCCGGTATTAGATCATTTGAAAAGCATAAAACTTGGTATTTTTGCTCTAGTCCATCATACCGGCCCATGCCTGCTTTCCACTACGGTTCAGAAAAAATGTCGAAAATGCTACCAGAACAGATTAGAAAAAAAAACATGCCTTCAAACGGCTCTGAAAAAACGAGTTTAAAAATCGAGGGCAAGGCCCAGCTGGTAAAAATGAACAAATATGTCTCATAAAGAAAAAAAAAGAAACCAATTTCTCACAACCATCCCATCCCTCTCATGTTGGCGAGTAGTGCTGCCAATTAAAATAAAAAAACAAGATCAAAAAAAACAATGTTATCTTTGGAAAATGGTCATCAAAATATTGCATTTCTATATTCTGTTGACAATGAAGAGAGATTCTGCACTCATAAATATATCGACTAGACTAAGCTACACTGACTACACACAGCAACTATTTTAACAAATATTTTTGGTATATCTTAAAGTACGTATTCATTCCTCCCAAAATCAGACAGACTGCAGCTCATCAATCCAGTTGTTTTTTTTTTGGTACAGATACTGTGCACAAGTTCATATATGACAGTACTACTATTAAAAAGAAAACAAAAAAAAAACACAAACCCACAATAAGATCCCATGGAGCCAGTACTGCCAGTACATGGCTCTCCTCAAAAAAAAAAAAGACACACTGCCAGAAACTGATCTGGAGGAGCTGCAGAAAGCACATTGCAACCCAAACCACCTCGTCCGGATGCGTGGCTGCAGCTCGCTCTCTATAAAAGCTCTCCACACAAATATTTCGAGCCATTTTCTGTCAGTGTCAACAATCCACAACTAGACCCTCGTTTTACATGAGCTTAGAGGCCTTTGACCGCCACAGCGACTTGTAAAACTCAGTGTTTCCAGAGAAGAGACGCAGAGAGACCCACCCAGTCACCTCCGACCCTTAAAGCAATGATAACCTTTAAATCGGCCACTTATTACTTGTATTTAAAGCCTTATAACCACGATTAAAAAGTGATAGGTGAATATTAACTTATTAGAATTATAAAGATTTAAACCCCAAAAAAAATACATAGAAAGGAAAAGCAAAGAAGAGTACAACTTTGATATGATTTAAGTTGAGGCCTGTCAAAAACGTTAATAAAAAACACAAAGAAAGTGATGCACAAACCCTTGTTAGTCACGACAAAACGTTGTGAAATTAGTGAAAAAAGACTCAAGTTGAAATGTTAGAAGGAACAAAGATTTTGTTTTTTTGGTTAGACGTGTCAGATGTGATTCTGACCTCGTAATAGGAGGAAATATGTACATAATAGTGTGATGGTGCAGAGTTTGTTTTTTTTTTTTTTTCGTTTTTTCAGGGCAACAAGAATGTTTGTGAAAAAAAATATTGAGGACTATTGAAAACAAAAAAAAGAGAGAAAAAAACAAAACCTAAGCCCAATTATATTGGATGTCGTTTTCTATTTGGTGGCAGCAAATACATTAAATAATGTTCTAGTTTTCATCTGAAAAGCGTGGTGGGGGTTGGGGGGGCGGGTAGTGAAGCCTGTGTCCCCCCCGCCCGTTGTGACGGGGAAGTAGTGCTCGCGGCAGGAAACGAGGCGCCGGGGCCGAGGCTTCACTGAGCCTTGGAGGCAGTGGTAATGGTCGAGGCTTGCACAGGCACGGCAGCGGTGGTGGCCTGGTGGTGGGCGTCGGCGGTGACCTGCAGCCCGCCCGCCCCCGCCGACACCAGGCTGACGGGGTTGCTGGTGAGCAGCGACAGGTTCTGGGGGTTGAGGAAGAGCGGCGTGGTCACCAGGTTGGGCGTGTTGGCGGCCGAGGTGTTGGCGAACAGCAGGTTGCCGCCGTCCAGAGACGTGATGGGGATGGGGCTTCCCGACGCCAGTGCTGAGGAGGAGACGGGTTTAGCGTGCAAAACACAAGGTTTTCAAAAATATTTGCATGTCTTTAATTAATGCAACCATTTCTTATGAACTGTTTAACTTATCCAAATGTTACTATCCATTTTCTACTGATGCATTTAGTTCTTTATATGCAGGGAGAAACAAAAGATTGAATAGAAACAATTTTATTTGTTTTGCTTTGAAATCAGTCCACTCAAACGATAAAACAGTGAGCAATGACATTGACTTTAAGGCTGTTTTTGGCATCTAGACCAAATTAGATCAGTGCTATTTCACAGTCTATAACGCTAACACTTCTTAAATCTGGACTGGATGATCCTACACTAAATAGAAAGTCTCTAAAGCCCACAGTGGGTTTTATTAATGGTTGCTACAGCAAACCAAAACTAAAAAGATCAATGAGTTTAACCAGAAGTTCTTATGTTACTAACACAGAACTGATGACTGATGACAGTGGTTGTTTAGAAATTACTTTTTCACATTTTCATCTTTTAGAAAGTATTATTCCAACCCTAGTGAAGCTAGGAGTTTTATTTAATCCATTGTTTCAGGATGCAATTTCTTACACAAAAAAAGAGAAAAACCACTCATTTTGCTAAAAGGGAAATCATCCAAAAATGTTTACTACTGGGTCATGACGCTGGCCTAGCACACACCTTGAATTGCAGCCAGAGTGCTGTTATTCATCAGAGGACTCAGTGCACTGCCAAGCCCCCAGGAGCCAGGCTAAGAAGGGCGCCCCTGAAAACAAAACAAACATTATTAAGGCACATACAGAGAAAGAAAAAAAAAACGACCTCTGAGCAAATTGTAGAAAAGTCAGAGACTAACCCTGGAGTGAACTGGGATGATGCCATCAGTCCCGGGGTCAGCCCCGCGGCTGCAGCCATGGCTGCGAAGCTGGCGCTGGTGGGCAGCTGGGCGGCCCCCAGCTGCGCTGTGGATAGGCCCGGAGCGGCCACCATCACCTGGCCCGTCCCTAAAGACGTCGCTATGGACGTCGGAGCCTGCGTGACCAGCGCCTGAATGCTGGCTTTGCTGTCTGTGGACGTGGACTGAACGGTGGTGGTGGATGGGCTTATCGATGGAGCGCTGGTCGACGTGGTGAGTACAGGTGTGGTGGAGATGACCGATGCGGTGTTTGTGCCTCCAACTGTTGTGCCTTAGCAGATGGGGAAAGAAGAGGAATGCAGTTTCTTTTCTCTCCGTGAAAATAATCAGGTTAAACGCTGGATTTAATACATTTCAACATTAATTCGCAAACAAAAAAAAAAAAAAGAGTGAAAAGAACAGGAAGAAGATGAAATCTTGTATAAACCTGCCCTGTTCTCGTGGCCGTATACATTAAATTAACAACAAAAGTTGGAAACAATATATAATTTACTCCAAAGTATGTAAAAGTTAATCCTTTCTGACTAAAGTCTCTTGAATTGATTTACAGTAGAGCTTTTTTTCAACCCCTCATCTAAACAGTTCCACAGTTTTACTCCATGCACCAAAAGTTTTACTTTTGCAAATAATGAATGCGACGTCAAAATAGTTTAACTGCAACTCCGCAGCTTGTCCTCTTTTAAAATGCGTATAAATATTCAAAGTGGTCCCCACCTAAACCTCCAACACTCGCCTGCAGCTGTTTCCTTTCAACTGAAAACTACTTAAAGTTGCACAATAGCCCACTGCAATGTTAAAGACACTCTAAAACATTACTGAAGCTAGAACAAACATGCAAGACCGTTGACATTAGGTAAGGCTATCGACAATATCTGCAACTTGTTTCAAGTTCGAATAAAGTTAAACATAGGCAGGAATGCAGCAGCTGCAGGCGTACAACACAGAGGAAGCCATTTGCCTATTCATAAGTTCGTGAATGCCGAGACGCACAGGTGTAGATTTACAACTAGGGCATTTTAACACAAAGGTTGCTCTTAAAAAATAAATAAAACAGACACCCAGCTTAGACTGACTGATTCGAGGTTTCGGTCAAAGTCAAAAACAAACACAAACCTGTGAAAGCCAAACTGGAGACACTGGTGCTGGTGAGAGGCATCACTGGGTTTACAGTCAGAGTGGTGGATGTGTTAATAGTTGGACTGCTAACAAGGCTTGCTGTGCTTGCCACCTGGAGAGGAGGATACAGAGGAGCACTCAGCGAGCTTCTCTGGGTTTACCTCAAAGCATGAAGTGTGACAGATCAGTCAAAAGATCCGACACTGCTGAAGAATGGCTTTAATGTGCGAGTGTGGCTACCAAAGGGCTGCTGGGGGTAAAGATGGTCTTGATGGAGGTGCTGCCTCCTCCGTTATTGACGCTGCTGGGCGGGTTAATACGCTTCTCTTTCTGTCGGCGATTGCAGAACCAGACCCGGATCACCTCCTTCTCCATGTTGAGCTGGTCAGCGATAATGCTGATCTCGTCAGAGGTAGGTTTTTGGTTCTGCTTGAAGAGGGCAAAGAAGCCAGGGATTCCCTGTCAGTACTGAGGAAGCTGCACCTCACTGCTGCTGAGTGTCAAAGGTAAGCTTTCAAACTTTTCCAGCACCACACTTTAGAGATAAAAACTATACAAATGAACTAAAAAAACGAGTTTCAATTCACCACTGTATGACATAATTAATTACTGTCATTAATAATATCTTATTATAGTGTTCTGCATAGCAGGGACAAAGTAAACTGAAATGTAACCAAATTTTAATTCTCTCTACACCCGACTGGTCTGAGAATAAAACATTAATTTAGCAAAAAATAAATAAAATGAAATAAAATCTGCAATTTCAATAAGTTTAGTGAATGAAATATAAGACCACCTTCATTTCTATTACTCAAATTAATAACTCACCAAGCCATTAGGAACAATAAATTGTCATTACGCTGTACAAATCCGTTTGTGTTAAATTACCTTTTGGCTCAAAGAAAATTCTTACACTATATAAATAATCACCTGACTTTCTGTAAGGAGTCTTTTCTCCATAGAAATCTACTGCAACTTTATTACAAAACAATGCAGACAGATATACGTCATGCACTTTCCAAATCTTGAAAACTCCATCCTTAAAAATTCAAGCATTTTTAAGGATTTCAATCAGGACTTTGGATTTCAGGAACATGAGGCTCTCACCTCCAGAAAGCTCTTTTCTAAGGCCACTCGAATGTTGGTCTCGATACTGGTCCTTTTCTTCCGTCTGCGGTTGATGCCCTCTATGCCCATGCCTGAGGAGCCCAGGGCACTGGGGCTGGACAAGGACTGGTCAGATGTCAGGTTCTCTGCACAAACAGCACCGACAAAACGAAAGGAGGGAGGTAAAGGCAAAGTACATCATGCAAAACCAAACATCCTTCAACTCGGGTTATTGAGGTCAAGTTCTTCAAAATGCTCATGATGATTTGTTTGATTCAAACTCAAGAAACAAGGTGGGCTTAGGGACAAACCTGCATCATTAAGCCACTTCTCCAGCAAAGGCTTGAGTTTGCACATGTTCTTAAAGCTCAGGTTCAAGGCCTCAAAGCGAGAAATGGTGGTTTGGCTGAAGTCGTTTCCATACAGTTTCCCCATCGCCAGGCCGACGTCCCCCTGCGATTTGAAGCGAGACAACGACACAGAAATATGAGAGTCATAAATTATTAACTGCCTTCTAGACTTCTGTTTCTGATTAAAGCCTCTAAAAACTAATCTCTATTCATTTAAATTACATAGTGAAAAGTTTTTTTTTAGAGTCGCAAAAATATTCTGATCAGAGCCTAAAATGGCCTACATGTGACTTTCACACATTTTTCCTCATTTAATAAGCATGGATCTATGAATATGCAGGCCGATTCCTGCCTACATCCCAGCTGCTGCAGCTCCTGAACCTCAGCTTGGTTCAGACACAGAAAGCTAATAATGCCACAAGACAGGAAGTAGTAATTTAGGTGGAACTCAACAGCACGACTTCAAACTGGAGTCGAACACTAATGAAATGTGCAGGGGTTGCTTTATGTCGCTGCACTGGTTTGCAATACATTTCTCTAAAAGTGCCAAAGGTATATGTCACCTTAAAGTTGAAGAAAAATGAAGAAAAACACAACTGACATTAAAAACAGGGTTACTTTGTAATTTACAGGTCAGAGTCCAAACTCTCAAACTTCAAACTCTCCTCTCAGTTTTACAAATTTCAGGAAATGAGTGCAAAACATTTATCTAGTTTCATTTTATTTACTAATTCCATTTAGTTTCATTTTAAAGTCTGCAAGCAAAAGATTGATCAAATCTGAAGGAAATTATCCTGCACCTTTAATACATCTACATACATTTCTCCCCATACTTATCCAGATTTAGGAAACCAAAAAGCAAATTTCTGACCTTCACAAACTCTATAAAATCAACTGGAGATGCTTACTGCCAGCACATTGTGAATCCAACTCGAAATCTTTTTCAGATGAATCTCTTGACAGTTTACCTGCGTGAAGCCCAGTTTGATTCGCCGCTGCTTGAAAGTTTTGGCAAACTGCTCCAGCTCTTCAAGATCGCTGGGCTCCTCCATGGTGGGGGTGTCCAACCGCTTGGGGGGCGTCTGACTGTGGGGCAGACTCTGAATGTTGGTGGTTGCCGTCGTACGAGTTGGAGATGTAGGCTGTAGAGGAAAGGAGTAAAGATAAACAAAACATGCACAAGAAGTTAACAACCTAAGCAAACTTTGATTATATCTTACCTGAGTTGCAAGGGTAATGCTTGGTTGAGTCGGATGGAGGTTAGCTTGGCTTTGAGGTAGTTGAGTTAGAAGACTCTGGGCTGGCAATATACCTGAAGAGTTGCACGCAACGGGAACGTTTTAACAAAATCCTGCTAATGTTTCTCTCCTCTAAATCATACGAGTACATCCACTTGCCTTGCTGGGCCGGCGGCGTCTGCGAGATGATAAACTGAGTGGGCTGCAACTGCGTTGCGATCGGGTGGCCAGACTGAACCAGGACAAACTGAGGCAGGGTTAGATTCTGCGACAGCTGCTGCATAAAAAAACAAACAAAAAAACACACACACACAATTAACCGACTATTTGAAACTTTTTACTTTAAGAGTACGGAGGGTGGCGACTTACAGGGGCGATCTGGATGGGCTGTGACAGGGGCAGCTGGGTGATCGGCGCGGCTGCAGTGGCCGAGATGTTGGCTCCAGTGGTGCTGCTCTGCTGGCTGGCGGAGTGCTGCTGCTGCTGCTGCACGGCTGCAGCCAGCAGATGAGCTTGGGCCTGCTGGAGCAGCAGCTGCTGCTGCGCCGGGCTCAGGGTCAACTGAGGGGAAACACACACAGGAGGCGTGAGACACGAGCGGCTGGAAACGCCGAGGAAGTAGGTGATGCGCTTGTAGGTGTAAGGATAGATCGCACGGAACGTGAAGTGTGCTTTGGCTTCGATACCAATGAAAAGTTTATTGTCAGATGTCAGATCAGTTTTTGATTTAATGCCTGGGATTTTTGATGGTAATTTGGGTATATTGACTGGAAATCTTTCAGTAAACATACTGAACGTAAATTCCTATCAAAAACAACAAGTTGTTATTGTTCGTTTTTTTTAATAAATGTCAACATTGACTTCAGTTGGTGTTGATGCAACAAAACCACAAGTGTAGCTGTGCTTTGTTCCTGCAACTTTCCGATCACAGTGCCTTGCAAAAGTATTTACACCTTCTTGATATTTCCCAGGTGCGCTGGTGGCAGCATCATGCTGTGGGAATACAATTAAATAGCGGCAGTAAGAAAGTTGAGAGAGAGCCATCAGAAGTCCAATTTAACTATTTGCCCTGGATCTAAAACCCATAATTCTAAACACACCGTCTTCACAGTGACACATGGCAGTGGCAGCGTCATGCTGTGGAGATGCTTGGTGTAAAGATGGGTAGATTTAACGGAAGAAAAAAGGTTTTAGCAGGAGCAGATAATGACCATTCAGAAAGCTGGTTTGGATCAAAGCATATTCATTTGGTCCAATCAAAGTTCAGATCGAAATAAGTCAGAAAATTGGTAGCAAGATTTAAAAATTACTGCTTACAGATGTTTTCCAATCAATCTAACTAAGCTTGAGCCACTTTACAAAGAAATTTCAGTTTCCAGTTGAGCAAATTTGGTGGAGGAACCACAAGACTTGCAGCTGTAAGTGCAGAAAAAGGTACTTCTCCAAAGTACTGAAGTAGAGAGCCTCAACATAAATATATGCAACACTTTTTAGTTTATATGTAAAAAATAAAAAAAATAAACCCAAACAGACCCAAAATCATGTTTCTTCCACTTCAGTTATTCACCACTTTCTGTCAGTGGATCACATACAATCTTAATAAAGTAAACTCTGGTCACAACATGAAAAAATCAAGGAAGTGTGAATACCTCTGCAAGTCACGGAATCGTGTTAACTGCGAGTATTTTTGTAAATGTCCTTGAAGAATGTAACTTTTCACATAGATATCAAAGATAAACGAAAGCTTAGACTGTTTCCCAAGCACAAATATGAGTCATTAGAGGAAAACAGAGAAAAGGACTCATGCAGCTGCACCAGGCAAAAGTGCGAATGAGTATGTTGACGTCGATGTTCAAACACAGATCCACATGCACAGTAAACATTCACTCCCGCATCGCACAGCAGCAGCCGTCGGGTCCTCTCAGGAAAAAAAAAAACATGGAAATGAAATGCCTCGAATGCTCGCTTTACACTTTCTGTTATGGAGACGTTTGAACATAAACTAACAACCACAGAGATGAGCAGGCAGACAGGCAGAGGAGGCTCAAACTTATCAAGCCATCATTTAATCAGCTACGTTTCCCCAGCAGGACTGATCGTATTGAGAGGTGATCATGGGGGGCGGGGGATGCACGCAACGACGAGGCTGTGACCGAGCACAGCGGGGGGGCGCAGGGCCACTTACTCCAGCAATCTGTCCCCCTGCCAACATTAGCTGGGTCTGAGGCAACACGCTCTGCTGGACGGAGGCAGGATGAGCGCCCGAGTCTTCCGACTTCGACTGGCAGAAGTGAAGCGGAGAGCCAAACTTAATTTTACGTCCTTTTAAGTCATAATCATAAAATATAGGAGCAAGACACTGATGTTTTCTTAATTAAAGCAAATCAGATCAAGAAACGAAGCGTCGTGCTAAACAAGGAGAACCAAGAGGATAAAAATCTAATTTCTCTGCTACCCGAGTGGCTCGGTCAGACTGCACCTTTTGTCTTTAAGCAGTGAGAGGAATTTCAATTAAAAAAAAAAAAAAAAGGAAATGAAAAAAAGACAGGCAGCGATTAAAGTGGGCATTTAAAATGTGTCGCAGCCTTCAGAGACAGGAAGAAGTGAAGTGAAGGGAGGGGAAGAGCAGAGATCCTAATTAAAATAACTGTTATGCAGTGCATGTAAATTCTGCATAGATTTGCATATTCTCTGCCATCTGTTTCCGAGCAACCGCAGAGCAGCTTAATTAGCATACAGGGTTGATTAATCTGCCTTGTTGCCAGGCGACACTGACAAGAGCCTGGCTCATTTAAATGAACTCCTTGCTTGCAAATGTTGTCGTGCTGATGAACATACCTCTCCTAGAAATGCATCTCTTTCTTTTTTTAGCAACTACTTTTATGAATATTTAAAGGCGTAGTCTCCTGTAACACGGCTGCTCCTTGGATTAAAACAAGAACTTTTGAAAGGTAAAAGTGAATGCTGCAGCTCATGCAGGCATGTGTGATGTGGTACCTGTTGGAAGAGGGCTTGTGCATGTGCGTTAGAGATTGTGGTTGGCACCGTCTGCCGCTGAAAGTCCAGTCCATTGGTTTGGACTCCTAGGGACAGAAACACAGACATGTTTGTAACAGCGGTTGAACCGAGAAAAAAAAAAAAAGACACTGCAGTTAAAAAACAAAAAGAGGAACACTGAAAATATCTGCAGGTGGGAGGAAATGTTTCTTTAAATGCATATGAAAACAGCTGCGTGGTACTGATTAAATAAAGTGTTCACATTTGCAGCTTACACAGGAATTCAAAGCATATATCAGGAAGAATGCAAATGTTTATCTTCGGTATTCAACGTAAGGTTACACATAGTTGCAGCGAAACGTCACTAAAGCATTGGAACAAAACAAAGCAAAATAAAACGAAAAAAATAAATAACAGAAATTTCGGAAAGCTGATCAAATGAGTTTACAAAGATTAACAGGATGGTTTTGTGTTGCCAACATTTTTCAAATAAATTTCAGATCCGATTCTGAAACCTGTTGAATGAGGAGATAAAACTAAAAAAATTCAATATCTCCACCCTGCAAAGAAAAAAAAAACTGAAAAAAAAAGAAACAGGCTGATCGATACTGACCGGTGTTCCCGTCACCTCTTTCCATTTCACATTTAGAAGTTTCTGACTGATTATTCACTTTAGCATCTGAAAGAACCAGACAGACACATAATGAGATAATCTCATATCAACTGGTGCCAAGATATTACTCCTCCTCCTCAAGTGATCGTTCATTCTCACTGATAAAAGCTACAGAACACTCATTAAAAAAAGCAAGATGTTACAACCATGTAGGTTAACATGTAACATTTGCATATCGATATTCCAGATGAGCCTCCGACCAAACAATAAAACCCAACTAAACTCGCTTGCAGTCTCCTTTAAAAAAAAAAAAAAAAAAAAAAAAAAAAAAACTCACCAGCCTTTGCTCCACCTGTGCTTTCCTGCATGCTTGCAGGGCCTGTCGAGTACAACCCGCCCGACTGGGCAACCCCACCGACAGGATGTCCAGAACGCACTCCTTCCTCCCACGCCCCACCCGCCTCTGCCTCCCTTCTCTCTTGTTTTCACTCTCCACTGGTCAGCAGCGAGCACACAGAGACACAGGGACACAGTGGCGGTCTCTACCACACGGTCTGCTGAGCAACTCTGGGAAACGCACACTGGGAAAGCCAACAGGGTCTAGGCAAAAAGCTCTGCTTGCTCCCCTCTTTTCTTTTCTTACAGCTCTGCCCCCTTTCTCTCTAGCACTCCCTCTCTCTGCTGCCAAGATTGCCTCTACTTCTGAAAAACTTCTCTCTCTCTCCCTCTCTTGCTGGAATGAAACAAACGACAAGTGCAGCTGGCGGCCTCCTTCAACACCGAACCCCCCCACCCCCCTCCTCCTTTTCCTCCCTCCATCCAACTCTATAATGAAGCATAATCAGTATTCAGCTGATTAAAGCCGTATGCAAATCTACTCCTGCCTCGTTAGTGATGCAAGGCTTTGAAGTCCTGCGAGCAACGCATTTCACACCGGGCTCTGAAAGCTCTCTGCATAATTTAAAACCCCTATAAATATTTATCAGCTCATTAGCATATTAATTGGATAGCTTTTGGAGGACGATAAAAAACAGGGGAATAAGGACGACGGAGAGAGAGAGAGAGAGAGAGGGAAGAAAGTGCTCAAACTAGCACTCTGTGCAGCAGAAGGAGGGGAGGAAGCAGCACAAGACCAATTATTGTGCGAGCGTCGGCCTAAAAAGTAATTAGCTAAGAGCAGGTAAAGGGGCTGAAGACATCCCAGAATGCAACGTGAGGTCTGACAGCAGAGGGTTTGCGGTGTTAGCAGGGAGAACTGCTTCGATGGAGCGTCTGCGGCTGGAGACTGGGCCGAACTGCTAAGGAGGGAGGGAGGGAGGAGGTTTGGGTTTCGTGGGGGGGGGGGGGGGGAGGCGGAGTGGGTGGAGGGTGTTAGACTCGCTCAATCGGAAATAAATAACTCCACATTAATCCACCAGCAGCTTGTCATTACTGTGAGAACCCCCGCGGCGAAAACATTCCAAAGCGAATGACTTCAGAAAGTGGGTGGCGGGCCGCTGGCGTCCATGTTTATGAAGTGTTTGGGGATTAACATATTTAGATTAGCTTTACATTCCATTAGTGTTTCGTTTTGGGGGCCCCCCCTTTTAAAATTCACTGGGAGCATGTGCTGAGAGTTAATGCAGCAGGGAAGCGGCCCGGTTATGGAGCCGCACAGGTGTCCAACCAATCAGAGAGGAATGCGAAGGCTGGATTTGGGTCTTCTGGGGAAGGGGCTTACCGACTAAATCCACAGCAACTGCTCCTGGCTAAAGGCCTAATCAACCTCTGTACTTACCAACCACTGCCTGACCGAATCACAGCTGACCAACGCTGATAACCGCGCCAGCGCCGCGGTAAATACTAATAAACATGTTTTCTTCCTCGTTTCTCTCTATATGGATGCTGACAAAAAAATATTTTCATTTCAACCATGAAGATAAAATTAGAGATGCACTGAGAAATAAGCTGGCCCTCATCACTTACTGCCCAGCTAGCAAATAAATACCCGACCTTTTTAACAATCACTGAACACACCATGCAGAAATACTAAACACTCATACTCAAGAAACACTCTTCGGTATAGAAGTTGGTACTGAGGGAACATGACTCCAAGTTGGCTACTTTAAATAGCGATGCAGTAATCAGATATTAATATCTGTATTAGTTCCAATATTGAAAAAAAGTCTAGATCATGTATCAATGACAATCCTTGATCTATTCAGCCTAATTCTATGCTCTGAGCGACGTCACGGCTTAAAATTTATTTTATATTATATTTAGAATTCCTAATCATACAAATGTTCTTTCAAATGGTTCAGAAAGGGCAGCTAAACTTTTTATATGTTTGACTAGTCAACCTATTGTTATTATTTTACATTTGCTGTTATTCTCCTAATTGTACTGACTGAACAAATTAAAATTGTGTTGTTTTTACATTTTTCACCAAGCTTTTGCAGCTGCTTTTATATTTAAGTTGTACTGGTGCATAATTATCAAATAAATCCTTAATTCAGATCATTTATGTTCGTGTTTTAAAAAAATAAATAAATCACTGCTTTTCTGTATCAGATCGGTATCTGCCGATACTAAACTTCAGATATCTGTATCGGTATTGGCAGTGAAAAAAGTGCCTCGGTGCATCCCTGATTTTAAAGTCACTGAGACGTTTGAAAATGAAGCCGGATGTAAGGTGTAGGGAAGACGCTCAAAACCAAACTGTTTTGTAATGAAGCAAGTCTGCTGTTTGTCCTGACTGCTACCTTTAAACAGGGTGAGGCCTCAGCCATTAGCCAACGCTGCAGTAGCTTTTGTTTTAACCTTTTTAAGTGTTCAAATATTTGTTCGCAATCTTTCTGGAAAGGTTATGGTGACCCTAGAGGGAACACGCAGGTGTTAGCATGGCTATTACTAAACATGGTAATCACACCAGTCATGCTGAATGCTACAGGTTGCTAAAAGCTGCTTAAAGCATCACCTCTGGAATACTTTAGTCTGTTTAGACATTTTGTGATGGAATATTTCATATATTATAGAAACATCACAGTTTTAAATACTTATGAAGCACCAACTGCACTCTCTCACTTACACATGAGGTGACATTGCTTCTGGACCTAATATGAATCAGTCAGACATGCTTCACAGGGATCTTTAATAGTGAATGAATGAAAGATTTAAAATTTAACAATCCACCAAAAGTACAGGAGAGGTTTCCCCAATCACACATTAACCCAGACAATACTTTTATCCTTTTTTAAAATGACCCTAACAATTATTTTTCTACATAATCCCAAGGATTTTACTGTATTTGTATTGTCTGTGACGTAGAGACAGACACCCTCAGGTTTTTTAAAAAACTTCCTCTACTACAAAAGCTTTGTTCAGTTACGTTTCTACTCTAACCAGGAGGAAAATATAAACTTAGTTGATTTTCATTTATTGTTGTGAAAAAGAAATCAAAATCAGCTCAAATCTGTCAAACAAACTCGTGTCTTTCATTTCAGAATCAACCACGTTTTCTCCACTATGAATTTGGCAAATACATCTTCAAATTCCCTCAGGTCTTGTTGTCAATTAGAGCTGCACAATATATGGAATCATAATTATTATAGCAATATCAATACCTGCAATATCACAAAGAACAATTTTGATACAACATTATGACCGATATACACAGTCCAGTCACATTAATGTGACCACCACGTACTTTCCACTTCAGAGTTAAATAACCAATCACAGAAGGCAGGTGGCAGCACAGTGCAGTTGAGCGTATATAAAGGGTGTGTGTGGGCTTCGGAAAACATTTCAATCGTTGGCGTAATGCAGAAACGAAGCGATTTATCCGACGTCCAAAAGGGCATGATCATTGGCTTTCGGGCCAAGGGTGGAAGCATTTCCGAAACGGCTGAGTTTGTGAACTGTTCGCGTGCCGCCGTGGTAAAAGTGTACCGTGCATGGCAAAATGGGACTGTCCAAAATCAACGACGTGGCAAATGTGGTGCACCACGGGCCATAGATGACAGAGGCGAACGACGGTTGCGGAGATGCGTTCGGGCAGATAGACGGGCTACCGTTGAGCAACTGACCACTAAAATGAACCAAGGGGCTACCACAAGTGTCTCCCAAACCACTATTCAGCGAACATTGCTGCGTCTGGGCCTCCGAAGCGGACGCCTGGTTCGTGCACCTATGCTGACTGGTGTTCATCGACGACGAAGGCTAGAATTTGCACGCCAGTACAGCAGCTGGACGTCCACTGAGTGGCGACAGGTAGCGTTTTCAGATGAATCGCGTTTTATGCTCCATCGGACAGATGGACGTTGGCGTATAAGGCGTGAAACCTCTGAAAGGAACCACCCTGCAACCATTGCAGGAACGGTCCAAGCTGGAGGCGGGAGCATTATGGTCTGGGGAATGTTTTCCTGGCATTCTCTGGGTTCACTGATTATTGTGGAAGGCACGATGGATCAATACAAGTACGCATCTGTCCTTGCGGACCATGTCCACCCCTACATGCGCATTGTTTTTCCTCAGGATGATGGCATCTTCCAGCAGGACAATGCGAGGTGCCATACAGCTGCCAGTGTACGTGCGTGGTTCGAAGAGCACCAGGATGAGTTTACCGTCCTCCCCTGGCCAGCAAACTCACCTGACTTAAACCCAATCGAGCATCTGTGGGACCATCTCGATCGAGTTGTTCGCGCCATGGATCCTCAACCGCGTAATCTAGCGCAGCTGGCCACGGCATTAGAGTCGGCATGGCTCAACATCCCAGAGAAGACCTTCAGGGACCTAAGTGACTCTCTTCCTGCACGTCTCGTAGCAGTTCGCTCTGCGAAAGGTGGTTATTCTGGCTTTCGACAGATGGTCACATTAATGTGACTGGACTGTGTATGTCAGTCATAATGTTGTGGCATGACTGCAAATTATGAATGCCAATAGTATATTTGGCTTATTTGATTAGCTACTTCTGCTCTTGATGTTCACACCTTGTGTATAATTTTAGTGGCAGAGATGATACATTTCACAAATAGTGGTGGGGGAAATAATCGTTGAATAGTCATAAATAACATCACAGCAGTGTTTGGCAATATCATCTTAATAGCATGTTTTCCTGATATTGCACAGATTCTAATTTGAATCTGAAAAAGAACTCATTTCACCTTTTATCGACAACTTGGACTTTACTGGCACATTCTAGATGACTGCCTATTAGTTGTCATAACACCTCTGATATTCACTTCACACTATTTATCAGTCTTATTTCCTTCAAGACATAAATATTTAAACGATTTAAATAAAACATCACCACTGAAGCATGTTTAAATGTATTGACATGTTCACACTTGTCAACAGTTTATTCAAAGACGAGCGTTTCCATGTTTCATCTGCAATAAAAAGATTTTGAAGATATTGCTTGAACAAAGTAAGCCTGGAGAGGCTGAGAAATGACTCTTCTTGTCCTCAAGCAACCAAATGAGAAAGCAGAGAAGAAGTGAATGCAAACTTGGTTATCAGCACCGCTACACATACACGGCCCCTTGGTTGAATGGTTTGCAAAACCTCAAAGTGGAACAATGCATTATACAAATATCCTGCGCAGAGAATTTTAAACCGTTATCTCATTAGCGTTGTAATACGGGAAGGCTGCCTGAATTCTGCAGGGACATTAATGTGAGCTGAGAGATTCGACACGAGACTGAGCAAAAAGTTAATTAGCGCATCCTCATTCTGTACTAGCACCTTTGTTTTTCAGGGTTAGCCGAGATTACACGGACAACCTGTACATTCAGGTCAATCTGAGCACCGTGCTGATTTATTTTTATTGGTCTGGATGCATGCGCAAGACAAATTATCTGCGAGTTTGGGGCCATTAACCTAAAAACACAACAACTTCCCAGCTAAGTGCAGCATTTTTATAAATATTCCAAGCAGATCCAGACTGGAGTGTAATAAACCACACCACAAAGACCAGAAGCTGCAGCCGGACCGAGTCCACAAATGAGCAAAACTACATACAGCATGCCATGTAATTTGATGAACAGTAATGGGTCTAACACCTCTGTAAGCTACCGTGGTTTCTCTCCTGGGTGGTCATTAGGTAACTTTCGGTAGACTAGGAGTAAAATCCAATCCGAGCAAATTAAAGTACGTTTCTCAGGGAGGACAAGCCCTCCATTAAGCACATGCAGCAGAGGCTAGACGCATGACTCGCTGTTACAGTTTAAATTCACATGAACGTCACTGATGAGGGACATGGCATTTATATTAACTCCTGGATATTCAGGTGGTTACTCATCGTTCTGAACCTTCTGCTCTATAGCAAGTCAAAGGAAGCTCAACAAAGCAACAATGTTCTTACTAGTCGGCATGTTTTCCTACGCAAGACCTCCGTTTTCACTTCTCACCGTTTGCAGCTAAAACAAGCTACAATAAAATACCAGCGGTAGTTTACTCCAGATCTTAATTATGTCTGAGGCATGTCATCCGTTAGGAAAAACGTGACGGTTATTGCCCTCAACATGCAACAACTTGCCTTTCCCTACTTCTCCTGAAAGCCTTCTTAAAGATTATCTCTTGTTGCTACATTGTAAACATGTTGTCACTTTTACTTTTTATCTCCATCTAGGATTTTAATACTATTAAATGCTTAAAAGATGACCTAAGCTTTCTTATTTTTTGTATTGGTGTTACAAAAAAAAAATTCCTGCTAATTGGAATATATTTAACAAGTTTTGCATGTCATTGTAAAGTCAGAGTGGATTTTTTTTTAATTCCCCAGAAACATGAGAAGTCCTAGGGCACCACAAGACTCTTATTATTATCTGAAATGTTGCCTCCACCACAGGAAAAAGGCAGCCTGTCTAACTGGAGCCTGCATGGAGGCCCTCTCAGTGCTCTGAAATGGCATGTCCTGAATTTATTACAGCGGCTGTTGCATTATTCATAACAACCATGTTTACAACAATGAATATTCATGATGAAAGTACAAGGCTAGAATGAGGGTGGAACTGTGAAACTGATTAAATGAGAAAAAGTAGCTCCAGTTTGAGGGAAACATTCAATTCTCAGCTGTTATTTAAGAACCTCAATCTAATACAAGTCCTTTTTTTTTTGCATAAATTATTATTTTTTTCACAGTTGCAAATACACTACTGGAAAAAATTCCAGAGTGAAACATAAGCAAATTAACTTTTCTTTGGCAATCCCCAATGCAGTAAATTTAGTTTAGGATCTTGGAACATAAAATTTGACATTAAATTGCATGAGATTGTTTTTGTATTTTGAAAGTGAATCAGTTTGGAGAAAAATACAATTTAAACAAATAGCAGACACATCGTTAAACATGGAAGATTTCACACTTTTCCACACAAAAATCTCCAGCGCTATCACTGCGTAGCCATTTTTAGGGAAAAAACACATACAATATAAATTCATAGCACATAGTTTCTATTTGCCAGGCATTAAATATGGATTCCACAAATGGGATGGATGGATGAGACAAAATAATAAGGCATGAGATGTAGTATTATGCAAATATTATTCTGTTCTGTATTTTATTTTCCCCATAATATTCAGACTTGGCAAACACTACCCAGCACTTTTAAGTAGATCTTAAAAAAAATAAAATCTCTATGAAAATAACAGAGCAGAAAAATAAATCTCCATTTTGCTCAAATGACCTTGGTTATTATTACAAACTCCATCTGAGTGCAGCTATCTGAGCCAAAGATAGTTTTCATGAAGGTCTCACTCATTTCTTCTGCTGCTATTTCATGTTATCCGTTCATCTCGAGCATTTGCATTCGGGTACTTGAGTGCTATTTTTGCACATTCAAATACTATAACATTATTGTGAGCATATTTAGTTTGAGCCGAAAACGAAAAAAAAAAAAAAAACTACCATTATGTTTTAGAATCAGAGTCTGTGGCTGCTGTTTATAATAACAGCAACACTGTCCCCTCAGAAGCAACAGTTTCTTAAATATTTGCCAAGGTATACTGAGGTTTTAAAAAGTTACAACTTAAAAAACATTGAAATCTTCTGTTATGTTGCTTCTGTGGTTTAAAAGCTCTTTAAATACAGGGGTCCCAATCGCCAGGAAATTCACTGTATTCTGAGGAGCTAATTATGCAATTTGATTCAGGAGTGTTGGACAAAGGACACATCTAAAAGTTATAGGACACTGGCCTGTTAGAAGGGAAATGAGATGCTAAAGAGAATGCCTGAGTGACTGAAGATTATTTGACTGCATGAGACAAATTTGACTGTTTGAAAATACTTCCAGTCACAAAAACACAAAATCAAAATGTGATTTTGAACCAAAGGAGTCGTCACCCATCGTGCTTATTAAGGTAAAGTTGTTAAATGTTTACACTTAGTAAGCTGTGTTAGATAAGAACAATAAATACCACGCATTTTTAATCTCTATTTTAATGCCGTTATACCAAAGTAGTGTTGTAAAAATACAATGCCAGAAAAGTTATTCATTTTTAGAGTTTATCTTTGAATATTTAGTACAACAAAATCACATTTGATTTACATAAAGATGAGTAATTTTTTATTAAATAATCCAAAAAACATTTCTTTATCAACCTTTATGTCATACATCAACCAATTTGGTAGGGCATGCTTAATTTTATCTGATTTCTATCAAAAAAAATGTTAAATAGCTTGTGCAAGTTACATAATTTGCCAACAATATGTATTTCAAAGCAAACTTTTTAATGTTGAAAATAAAACATTTTATTTGACTCAAATGAGACCTTTCGGTCAAATAAAACTTGTATTTCTGAACAACTGACCCCTACCAAGGCAGAGCCCAGTATCATTTTGTAAACACATCATGGTAATATCCCAAAATACTATGCAAGTTTTGGGTTTGTACGATTCTGGATCGGATATTTTTTTAAGATTTCAATTGTAAACAGAGACACAATTGCTCAAAAATGGTTGCGCAACAAATCAAAACTGATTGTTCAGTTAAAAAAAAAAAATCTTAATACACAGAAAGGAATTTTTGGCTGAAAAAGAAAAGCATAAGCAAAGCAAATTGTATATAAAAAGCCAATGTCACAAGAGTACAGCCCGTCTTCACTAATTAAGTCTAACTCCCATGTCCAAAAAGGAGTGGGCAGGAATGTACCCTTCTCAAGGGGTTTGTGAGTTTAAAATAAACTAAATGAGAAGTGTAACAGCATGGAGTAAAATAGTGCTGTCATGCTGTGTCTTGCCCGGTCATGAAACCAGCATGGAGAATAACAAAAAAAAAAAACCCCTCCTGCCTGTTATTACTGTGGCCTTCCGGAAGTGGGCCTCACCACCCCTCCCTGAGCCTGGGGGGACAACACAGGTACAACCTCTGAATGCAGTGCAGCTTCACAAAGTCCAAAGACAACAACAAAAAAATCACATTAAGTTTTCAAAACCAAGCCTTCACAAGCAACGAGGTCTGAACAGAATAAATTATATTCGGTTACAGATTCACCACACAAACAGGTCTCAACTCAAGCAGAAAAGTGCACAGACCAACTCTTTCAAAAACACCGCTTATATTATTACCTCCTAAAAACTGAACAGCTGCATCTTACGGAGCTCCAGTGAGCGCCAGCAGGCCTGGACTGACACTAGCCACTTAGATGACGACTACGCTAGGAGAAAAGATGATGATAATAGCTTTAAAGTGTTGTGTTGACATGTATTTGGTGTGTGTAAAATATGCTGAACTCCGCAGTCTGGCTGAGGGAGGCCTGCATGAATAACACAACAGGCTGCTGCTGCTGCGCCGAGCACAAAAGACAAGAGGCAAAATGCTGTAGAGGAGAGAAGAGGGGGGAAAAAAATCACGTCGAACAGAGAGAGGCACACCGAGATGGCACTGTGCTCCTAATGAAAGCCATGTGTGCTGTATTTAGATTTATATCTCCGAGACGCTCTGGTTGGAAAGGAAACGAGCGCAAAGCCACTGCCCGACCGGTGGAAAAAAAAAAATGAATATGCAAAGCTCCCTCAAAAGCCTCACTGTGGGCATCAACACAAAGCCAAGCGTTAGCCGGTGAGCTAACGCTAACAGACTACAAGCCAACTGCCACTAGAAAACAGATATATCCGCTACACATGAACCCGAGCCACGACGGCGATTACTAATAAAATATGCTAAGTTGTATTTGTCGACCGAGGTATGAATATGTAGCGGCGTACGGGCCGTCTAATCACACAAAGGGGGGAGGCATGTTTCCATGTATTTCTGCCGTCGCACTGCAACAGCTCGTTTCCTCCTCTGTCAAATTACAGTTCAAGCTAGCTAGTGTGTAAACTAAAACAAAGCCTAATGTGGTCCACGCCGGCCGGTCGTTCTGTGTTTCATCTGCATTCTGCAACCATAAATTGCGAGTAACGCAGTTTGAATATGAGTATGAATATGTAAAATGCTGTAATCATTACCTGGTGCTGAACTCTCATCTTGACTCGCTGCTCCTCCGTCCGCCATTTTGAATATTTAACCCGAAATCCCAACCCTGAGCCTGCCTGCCTGCCTCACACACACACACACACACCTACACACACACACACACACAGTGAAACACTACTAAACAAATACCTTGTTGTACTTTATGGTAAGTAGCACGTTAAAAATGGTGGTTGTGTTCCGCATAGAAATATACGTTCAGTAAGAAATACAAAGTCTAGACCTCATGTTTACATAAAGAAACAGAAGAAGCGAGGCAGAGCAGACTCTTCGATTTATTGTGAGCTGTGGCATATTTACATACATAAATAATACAGTTTCTCTCTTGCTGCGAATTTGGATGTAGAAAGCCTCGGAGGGAACACTGAGTAGACCTGAAAGTTTAGCATCGTCTCTGGAGTGATTATTCAAAACAGACTGACTTCCTGAGCTGACAGTTTTTAATCACACAAACACAGGTGCATCTCAATGAATGCACCTGTGAATTTATTGTAGTAATCACATTCAAAATGTGAAAGTCATATATATTCATTGCACACCATAAGATATTTTAAACGTTAATTTTGATTATTACAGAAAATGAAAACCTCAAATTCAAATGATCAGAAAGTTCGCAAGATATTTAGGTCTGAGCTCTCAAAGGCTTCACAATTATGGTGCTTGTCAAAAAGTGAATTTTTGAGGTCGTACATGGGCACACTTTTCATTAGACTAACATGTCTGCATTACTAATAATCCCATTTTATAATGCTTTTGTGAAATTTGCATTTTCTGAAAAACTGTATTTGATTTTCATAATCTACCAGCCATTAAAAAACAAAATGAATGGAGATAAAGACTCTGTAATGAGTCAATATAATATGAGTTCCCCTTTTTGGAGTAAGATAAATGAACTTTTTGATGATATACACTTTGAGACAGACTTGTTTCTTTGTCACAGATCATTTATTTGTCCATAACTTGTATTCAGTTTGTAGCAGAGAAGCAAAATAATCATTGCTTATCTGAATCAGCTACCATTGATATTCCAGCAGGGGTCATTAAACACAAAGTTGAATATCCAGAAATAAAATGTAAGATTAATAGATTTTTTTTGTTGTTTACTTTATTGTAATATATTAAGTGCAATCAGTTTATTATCACTGTTAAAATTAGATTAAAACACAAACCAGATGCAGCATATACAAAAAAGTCTAATAATAATCTGAATCAAAGGGGAGGGGCACTCCAAGCAAACCTTCAAGTTCCTCTATGTCTCCTGCAGTACCTAGTTTTTTGTCTCATTGTGGATACCGGAGCATCAGGCTGAAATGAAGATGAATCCAGACTCTGTTGCGTATTGTGAAGACATTGGAAGGTTGTTAGATTCAGTTTCCTCAGAAAGTGTAATCTCTGCTGTGTGTTCTTCTACCAGGTGATAGCATCAAAGATCTACCACATGCTTGCTGATGCTAAGTGGCGAGAAGTGCTTCCTTTCCACTATTGCCTTATACTTGATCTCATAGGGGGATTGCTGCAGAGTGAATGTGCAATCATCCAGGATTAGATGCATTTTCAACCAACTGCCATTATGCAATTAGTTGAACTTGATTGTTCAACTAATTACTGAATTACTTACAGTCCAAATTTGATTTGGACTGTAAGTAATTCAGGTCTCTAACTATCTGACTGCATTGTATTAATATGGACTGGGCTTATTTGACTTAATTTGCAGAAAATCAAATCTACATATAACTAATCCATCTGTCTCTATAATTAGATATGATTTGGACCAACTTTTTTTCTTTTTCGCAAAGTGCCTCCAGATGAGATTTTTTTTTTTTTTTTTGCGTAAATTGTCTCTATATTATTAAACAGCACTGAAAAGCCGAAGTCACTTTAATGGTTTTTGTGACGTTTTGGAGCATTATTCTTGTTTAGTTGGATTTGAATTGCTCAACCATGATTTGGGTTTCCAGATCTCTACTGTTGATTTATTTTGATCATTGGATGAAAAATGTTCTCTGATCTGAATAATGGTACAGATTACAGATTTTATTACGTGAATATAAGCAACAGAATTTTCTGTTTTTGATTTTTGTTTATATTGACCCTTTGAGAAAAGACAAATGATTTATATTCAAACATAACATCTTAGAGAGTTTATGACCTCTGTTTAACCACAGAAAGACAATTTCACTTCTCCAATATAAAGGGATGTAAAGCCAAAATAACTTTACTGATGTTCCACCACTTCCTGCGAATTACTCATAGAAGTAAATTGGACTAAAACCCATTAAATTACACCTCTTTCTTCACTCACACCATTGAACTGATGTGTAAGTTTTTCTGTTTTGCATTAATTCATTCTAAAACATGTTGGAACTTGGCAATAAATAACAGGAGCTGTAATAAAACCCCTTGAAGTTTAACCAGCAAGCATAATTAGATCAAAACGTTGTAATCTGATGAACACTCCAACCATGAAAGAAATACAAGGACTTATAATGCTAAGAACTATTCATGACTTTATCTAAAAACTTGGAATATCCACTGTAATTACACATTTCCAAAGCGTAAATAAACCAAACTATTTGTACTCTCTAGTTTCTGAATGATTTCTGCATGTGTGTCAAAGTAAATGTGGGCATGGTAAGTGGCCTTCAGTCCTGAATAAATCACGTAAATTCAGTAATTGGTAATTGGTCAAAATCTCTAAGCTATTTTGAGGAACTTGTTGAAAAATAGCCCAAATTTGACTCAAGTCATAAGGAAGAAAAGGCACTTTTGTGAAATATTTAGGAACTTGATCCAAACTTTTTGTCATGTTGTGTAAGTCGACCCACAGGCTCAGATGTCAAATGGATGGTGAAGGTTTAAAGAAAATAATTGTGAAAAAACAAACTTGCAAGGAGCCAGGAGATTACAAAAACAAGTACAAAACTGGAACCAGGAATATGAGGAGCATAACAGCAGGTAAACAGGAATGGTTGGGATTTAAAAGGAACAACCAGCAAAGAGTGCAAGCAGGAGAAGGGTTTAAATACCGAGATGATGAAAATTGGGGTAAAAAAATAACCTGAGCTGATGAGCTAACAGGTTACAGGTCTGAGGGAAGCAAGAAAGACAAAGGAAGTGACAAATGGGAGCCGGGGAACTCACACTGGGGACCAGGGAATGAATCTAACGCTAAAGAATGACTAAACATGATAAAACTAGAGTATCTAGGAAATAAACACAACAAATTCACCTGATAAACTAAAATCACTAGCAAAGGACTGAACCAAAGTAAAACAGAAATACAGGTGACCTAATGAACAAAAAGGAACCAAGGAATACAGAAATTAACAAAACCCAAAACTAATTCAAGCAACCCATCATGACACCTTCAAAGTTTAAGAGGCAAAAATATACTTATTATTATCATATTTACAAAACAGAAATACAGTCACTTATGACATAATTTAACCTACACAAGGAAAGTTTATCCTGATTTTATATAAGACAGTAAATAACAATATTAGATCTCATGTTCTAATTTCTTGGATATAACTTCAGATCTCTGGTTTCAATTTATTTGCAACAAGTTCTGAAGAAGAGGTTCAGCAAATCAAGGAAAGAGCTTCCCATTTGTCTTTTACATTTATGAGCTTTTTACACTCGTTATAATCCAGCAATAATATTCATTAATTTAAATGTGACATTATGCTATTTTCAGCGCAATGGTGCTACCTGCAGGTCAAATGGTATACAACATCAGCTGCTGACTTAAATACTAAACCTCTATATACCTTTATAGGACTATAAATTCTGTGTATCCCTCTATATCTGACAATCTGCACAACATAGCAGTGGCAGCATCATGCTGTACAAAGCTGGGAAGATGGATGCAGGTAATACAGGACTTTCTTAAAGGATAATGTGTCAGATTTAGTCAAACAAAATGATTATGACTGAGGTTTACTTATGTTCATGTAAGACAAAATGCCAAACAATTAGTGACAATAACTGGAGCACAGTACTAACTAAGTGGGACACATTTCACAAGCATGCAACACTTTTATATCTTTGTCTTTGTAACAAAATTATCTTTTTCCTTTGATGAACAACTTTTTATTGGTCTACAAGACAAAATCTGTCTGTGGTTTCTGTTTGATTGGTAGATCCCCTTTTCTTATCTTTACAAGTCAAACTTCAAACAAAAGCAGGTTAGCGATTGGACGTCGACTGACATGTGACACATATTGCTAACTCATTACCTGGAAGAGTCAACTTCTCCACACCTAGGCGACACAGGAGTTCACCGTGAAGGTTAGGCAGGCTCCTGTTCCTCGTCGAAGAGCATCGAGTCTCTACAGTCTGTGAATGTTTTAGTCTTCAACTTAATAAAAAATGACAATGGGAAGGCATTTCAGATGGCAAAAACTTATTCTTCTACTGGCAGGTAGGTTTAATGTTTCTGTTCATTTCTGTTTAGTTTTTTTTTTGTTAAGCAGCCCCTGCCACACCTTTATGGTAGTATCACTGTTGTCAATCAGTAACTATTTCATTGCTGTGCTACATAAAGCAGGATCATGCTTTACTAGAAAGAGATCAGTTAGTTAAAATAATATTTCAAATGAATATCAAGATTTCACTGCCCATAAATATAATTAAATAAAAAGTTACTGACATAGATACTGACTGTCATCATGTTTATTTTTTTGTTTTGTAGTTTTTCCCTGCTGCTGGAGTGTGCAAGTGTCTATCAAAGAAAAGGAATACAAGGTGGCAAAAGGAGACGATGTTACACTTACCTGTAAATTCATCCCTGCTAACCCTATCAAAGATAACTTTGTCCTGGCATGGGACATTGTGGGTGCCCCATCGGTAAGATGCACAAAATCTAAAGCAGAGATGTTTTCTGGATTGTTTCTAGTACGTTGGTGGTAAATCGCAGGTTTACAATACAGTCAAAGGGTTTAATCTAAACCAATTTACTTTGGGAACTGTGGGATCGGTCGATCACTCGGTTGATGTTATCAATTGAAAAACTTTGGAGAAGTTTTAAAGTTCTATATAAAACAAATAACTTCATTTTGGTCACATTTTATCATGTTACAACCACCAAATTTTAATGTATTTTGTTGTGATTTTCTCTGACCAACACAAAGAAGTCCACACTTCTGAAGCTATGGGAAATTACAGGTTCATTTATTTGCCTTAAGAATTTCAGTAAATTGTAGTGTCTATGCAATTACATAAATCTGATTCGTGCTTTTATTGGATGTGATGAGGTAGCGACCTTTGTCCGGTGAATGATGAATGGGTGAATGAGTCAGAACCGCTTTATGCACAAAACTGCATTCCTGCTTAAACGGGTCAGAAAAAGAGAATACCCCAGTAAGCTTTAATTCAACACATTTTGTTTTCTAATTCTTTGTAAATTGTCTTTGATAAGAGCACATAAAGTATTTTAAACTGAGGAAATGTGAAAGGTTAGTATAAATATTAGGAATTATGTAAGAGCTATTACTATGATGAATCTGTATTATCATGAGGGCTTGTTGCGACTTATGGATTATCCTTTACTATCAATCTGGATTTTTTTCTCCTCCAGAAAGCAGTGGGCTCCTTCTTTCTGAACAGTCCTGTTGACATCGCTCCATCATATGAAGGAAGAGCCACCCTGGAGGTTGATATGGACAAGGGAGAAGCGACGCTGGTCTTGAAAAAGTTGACCATGGAAGACAGCCGCCATTATCAGTGCAGCGTCAGAATCCCCAACGATGACGAAGGGACACCAATCGCCTCCACTTCTGTTTTAGTTCTAGGTGAGATTTAACGCAAGGGTGAGCTTTATGTTCTTGTCTGTCTACATTTATAGATAAATACACATTGAGTATAAATATTTAGTTAAACTCCTAAACTCGATGGAGAAGAAGGGATATTGAAGTCATAGGGACACATTTAAAGAGGTTGACACTATTACCCCTTTTTTTATTTTAATCGGTAAGACCTTCACTGGAAACAAATATTTCTACCTCAGTAAATGAAATATTTGCTTATTTACAAGGAAATTATTATCTTCCATATTTTTCTTCACTGTATTCGGTATTTATGAGTTTGTGTTTTGTTTGTTCTGCTGTGGTCAGTTATTTGCTCTAGATGCCATCGGAGTAAACAACATCCACTCAAGATTTCCTTTTTTACCCTATTCAGTCTTCACCTGCCATACTCTTGCTATTTTGTGTAAACGCATACTTTGCATAAATAGACATATTGCTTCATCTTTCTCAAATATTTTTACATTTCAACCATACACTTTAAAGTACTTTAAGAGGATTACACGTTGCAGTCTAACACAGATCAGAACATAATTGTAAAGTGGGAGGAAGCGATTTATTGTTGTCAAAATCTGCAGTGTTACGCACTGGGGATGACTTTCTTCATCAGGAAAAGGAAATGGATGATAATTGATGGGAAGTTGACTGGAGATGAATACTGTCCAGTCCTGGAGGAAAACATTTTATAAGCTGCAAAAGCCTTTAATGCTTCTGACAGATGTGATGCAACACTTTTTAAATGTATACTTGTAAACAAATGTTGGAAACCACCTATTTTGATTGTTGCATGTCACAATTATGTAATACATTGTGTGGTTTTTCCCTCAGTTAAACTGCAATGTGCTGTATAAAATGTTGCAAAGAACATGTAAACTGAACTATTTTGTAAATTGTTCATGTTTTTTAATAAATTGTTGGAAGATAGAATAAAGGGTGTCCTTTACAGGTTGACTACATTTATATCGGTGATGGAAAAACAGACTCTATATTGCAGTTTATGTTTAAATCCAATATATTTTCCATTTCAGAGCCTCCCTCTAAACCAGTCTGCACACTTAAGGGACAAGCAGAGTATTTTGCTGACATCACACTCACCTGCAAGTCTGAGGAGGGTTCCCCAACTCCCGTCTATTCCTGGACGAGCTACAGTATTGAAAACCTTCAAAGGCCATTTCCCCCGAAGACAACACAGGGTATGCATTAAAAACAAAGCATGTTTTAAAGAAACATGTTTATGATTCAGGCTGGTGTGAATGTTGCCCATATTCTGATTAACATGCATGATGTTATTGCAGAGGATGGAGTTCTGTCTCTCTTCAATATTACAAAGGAGACGTCTGGCTTCTTCATCTGTCTTTCAGAAAATAACATTGGTTCTGCAAGCTGCAACTTTACACTAGCTGTAATGCCTCGTAAGTATTTTAAAACATTTCAATCCAACAACTTGTATGAATACGAGATCAGTTTCTATTATGTGCTAGAGCGATAAGAGCAAACCAGTGAAGTGGAAGAAAAACAGTTTCAGGATATTTCATAGATAAAAGTCTAGTGTAGTTCCTTTTTATTCCAAGAGCCCTGAATAAAATCTAGTATAGCCAACACTTTGTACTGTTCTATAGCATAAAATCCCAATAAAATACATTGATATTTGTAGCTGTGATATGACAAATTTTTTTTGGATATACTCTGCTTTTTCAAGTCATTGTATTCCTTCATTTTTTGTTTTGTGTAGGTAGAAAAGTACAAAAAACAGTTATCTGGCATTAAAAAAGCATTTTGGATAATTAAATTAGGTTAAAAAGGAAGTTGTTGACAGCTAAACATAATCTCATATAATTATTTTAGGAGAACAAATCAAATTACTATGTTTATTCAGAAAGAATCTCAAAGAACAATTTTATTTAAAAAATCTCAGCCAGAATGTCTATTTTTTCACAACAATAAAATTGTAGACCAACATAAATTGGTTAATATCCACACTTTATTATGATAGCATTTATATAACCACATTTCAGACTGTTATCACTTACTTAAATTGCCTGATTCAGTTTCTCTTGTCCATCTGTCTTTTTTGTCAAAACAGTTCAAAGATGGTGTAATGTCTTTTCTGTTTTATTCTCTTAGAAAGTATGAGCTTTGCATCCACTGGAATTATAATTGCAGTAGTTGCTGCTGGTCTTCTGGTTCTGGGGATTATCATTTTCTGTTGCTGCAGAAGAAAGAATAAAAACGAGGCTGATGAGGAGGGGTATGCAGTCATTTGCTAATCAAATTAGCAAATCAACAAACGTATAACGTTTACAGTTTTATGTGTGAAAATC
Organism: Poecilia picta; assembly: GCA_033032245.1. Lineage (NCBI taxonomy): Eukaryota > Metazoa > Chordata > Actinopteri > Cyprinodontiformes > Poeciliidae > Poecilia > Poecilia picta. Next base: position 26,107,487 of record CM065354.1, read on the forward strand.
ATGTAACCATTTAGAACGTCTTTGTTCCTTGTCTGTGTTTTAGTCCCGATGGAGATAAGGTGTATTATGACAAAGAAGGTCCTGAAGTAGGAGAGCCATACATGGATGACAAGCCAAACACTGAAAAGAAGAAGCCTGATCAGAATGAAGACAAAGATATTGCTCCTCAAAGCAATTACACCGTAGGTGGAGCAGCAAAGACGTTTGATGATGACCAGCACAGTTATAGAAGTGGTTTAGAGAGACACGACGGAAAGGGTAGTGATATAGATTCCCAGCGTTACCAAGGAGATCGGAAGGATTATTATCGTGGAAGCCGGGATCATCTGGACGATCAACGTGATCACTATGGAAGCCGAGATCGTGACAATCAACGCAATCGGTATGGAAGTCGGGATCATCTCGATGACCAACGAGATCGCCATGGCAGTAGAGATCGTCTTGACGACCAAAGAGATCGCTATGGAAGTCGGGATCGTCTTGACGACCAAAGAGATCGCTACGGAAGTCGGGATCGTCTTGACGACCAAAGAGATCGCTACGGAAGTCGGGATCGTCTTGACGACCAAAGAGATCGCTACGGAAGTCGGGATCATCTTGACAACCAAAGAGATCGCTACGGAAGTCGGGATCGTCTAGATGATCAGCGGGATCGCCGTGGCAGTAGAGATCGTCTTGATGATCAACATGTTCGCTCTGGAAGTCGAGATCGACTTGATGATCACCGTGATCAAGACTTGTACCGTGGTAGTCGTGATCACATTGATTACTGAGATGAGTGAATATGTTTAATGTTGACTTACTGAATAGTCTTCACTAAAGAGTACTCAGTCATTGTGTCCTTGGGCAAGACGCTTCACCTTCTTTGCCTGCTGTTCGTGTTCAGAAGGCCTGGAGACACTGAGTGTCTGTCTGCCCCAGGGAAGCTGTGGCTACAATGTAGCCCATCACAATTTTTGTGTGAATGACTGAATGTAGAGTAAAGCACTTTGGAGTCCTCTGACTTGATAAAGCACTACACATGTACAGGCTATTACCCTTTGAACCTTTGAGCTTATGACATAAAGAAGGTTGTCCCTGGTTATCTATGTCTTGAATGGGATTCTTTTTTTTATTTTAAGACTCAACAATAATTTAGTTTAAAATAGTTCACGTTTGTGATCCAGACTTACTGAACTCCCCTGCATGAAAATCACAACTTAAAGCTGGTTGTTCTTGGTGGCAAATCTTTCTATTATTAAATGCCAATTAGGGCAAAGTAAACACACTGTGGATATATTCACTCTTTAAAATAGTTTTGTATACTAAAATTGTGCACTAAATACAGAAACTAATCATACAAGTGTACAATTAGTGTCATTATTCACCAGTCTGTGGCATATTTCAGCCACTGAAAGGAAGAGTGAATAATTTGTTTCATTATGGCCCCGTAATCCTCAGTAGGTTCATAAAAATCTCCACATCCTGAGAAAATTACAACTTTTTGAGATGTCAAATTTGATTATTTTTTCAGTTGAATTACACAGGATATGACACATTAGATGTGGAAAAGGTTTTGAAGTGATTTGCAATGCTGTCGGTCTTGTATTTCAAAAAGGGTGTGGGTGCCACTGCAAGATGTAGTAAGGAGAAATGCAATGCTCAAAGCTGCTGTGTTGGAAGCTGAAAATATTGGCAAGCTTAGGGACTCCAAAAACTGTGATCACTACAGGATTGGTTCAATGCATCTCTAAAACTTCAGTTCTTGCACAAGGTCTCCTGTGGTCAATATCTATCAAAAGACAGAGGAGTGGGAAGCTTCTGCAGTTCAAATTGTTAAAGACATTAATCATTATTCTTGTTGGAAAATGTCAGAATACATAGTGAATTTAAATGTATTGCTTGCAAAGAAATAGAATAGGAATGATTATGACATAATGCTATGTTTGCATGTTGTATAGTCTGTTTATGTTAGAAAAAGTTTTTATACTAAGATCTTTAATCATGTTAGTGCAAAGAGCCAAACTATATGACTATCCACCTACAATGTAAGATATACTGTATACTAAAATTTTAAATGATTAATTAAGATTTTGCTTTGATAAATGTATTTGGGCGATTTAAAAAAAAACATTTTATCCATCTTTTAATGAAATTAGAGAATAAGTTTGTATAATGTTTGTAATCTTAGTTTATTTTGTTAGTACTATGTTTCCTTTTTTCATGCGTCGATCACACACATAAAAAATAAATAAACATAAGACTTTCCTGTTTTGTTCCACAAAATCCATGTTAAGTGATTTTTGTGTATGTTCTATGCAACCAAGGTGCATTTTTACATCGGAATTAATAAATTATTGTGGATGACACCATTAGTGCGCAGTAAAACCTTTTTTCTTTCTAATAAGTGTTAAAGTATTTTGCCAACCCGTTAGATTTGATAGAGTTTTGTATCAGAGCCCCCCCTTGTCAGTGAAGTGGTACAGTCCCGTTAGACGCAGCCTGCGGCGGGTCTGGAGCAGCCGCACTCAGAGCGGACAACGACATGATTAACATGCGGATAAAAGCCGTTTTACCATAAACACGGAATATATGATGAACTTTTACCGGTTGGCAGTTTTACTGGGAGCTTCGGGTGAGTTTATTTCCTTTTATTACAACATGTTTAACAACCTTTCTGCTCTCGACAACAGCGCAACAGGTTGTGCCCGTAAACTTCAGCTTATCCCAAACCCGCTGGCCTCAGCGAGGAACCTGCTGAAGGGGTTTAGGTAATGTTTTATCTTCACCGAGCCAAACAAGACAGACTCCCTTTAGCAGCCGTAGTTTGGACAAATATTTTAAACTGTCTTCACATATTTTTGGCTTCTGGGAAAGCCCTCCTTGTGCAATTGGCTGCTGGTTGTCATTAATCATTGTGAATATTCCTCAGGGTGTTCAGTCTTTGCTGCTGGAAGAATTTGTGATACAGCAACACTATATCAACAAGAAGCTTTTCAAATGTAGTAAAATTATATGTATTTGGAATAGTAAGGGTTTTTTTTTGTAGATGTTAGTGGTCAATACAATTATTATAACTGTAGCATAACGGATAGTTTTAACGGATAATTTTAATGTATCTGCATTATACATTATACAACATAAAAAGTATAACTGGTTAGGAAGAGTACAAAGCAAATAAACATAATCCAAATAATCCAAAAGGTAAGCAGAAGTATACACAATACTAAATAAGACAATTATTATCTGCACTAGTGTCAGTAACAACAAATACAGTATAATAAGAGGGGTGGGGCAGTACAGCAATGAAATGCAAAATTACCAACATGGAATCTAAAATAAACTTTTAAAAAATCAGTTTAGAAAATATCTCCTGCAAGCATGAACAATAAGTACTTTGTAAAAACATCTCAAGAAGAACCTTACAAACAGTTTTTCTATGAATAAGTGTTTTTTTCCAAGTGTCACTATATAAAAAAGTTCAGTACCTCTATACCTTGTGGGGAATCTGCATTAAAAATTTAGGAGGAGCTTCCACAGACTGGCAAGCTAAGTAGGAGTAAATGCACAAGTTTATTGTGAAATAGACTTTGCAGTAGTCAGGATTATCCCCAGCAATCATTTTCATAAAAAAAGAAAAAGAAACAGCCAAAATGTTGGCTGGAGATAGGCACCAGCACCCATCCTGACCCACTAGGGATAAGGGTGTACAGAAAATGGAATGGAAATGAAAATTCATTCATTCAAAATTCATATGCGGACACATTATCAGGCATATTCCATCCTGTGTAGACATAAGCTTCAAAGAATCTTTGAAATTAAGCTTGGAAGCAAAAAAAGCTTAATTTCTTGACTTCTGGGTGCTTTTTGAAATCTGCAGAGGAATCCTCCATCAACTATTGAGTCTATTTTCAGTCTTATCAGTGGGATTTGTTGGAATAATGAGTCGATGTGAAGGAATGCACCGTAGGGAGAAAAGAGGCAGGAAATGTGACGGTTTTGGGAGGAAAAGCCTGACCGTGTTCAGGAAACGAGCAAGCGTCCAGCAGCAGAGCTGTGACCTGGAATACCTCTTACTGTTTTAACGGCTCCTCTAACGCTGAAATAACACCTTCAAGTCAGAGCACAAGTGGTGGGGAACCTGCCTATTAAACCACAACCCGATCACAGTAAACAATGGTTAACACACGTGCTTCATGATGCATACAGGCGTTTTCCTCTTTGCTTATTCAAAACTCCTCTCACAACAAACTGAATGCATTCATGGAGCTGATGGAGGAACCGTTTGGTTTAAATCTTCAGTGGCTAATTGGTCTGTTTGGAGCCAGCTGTATGAGGCTGGACGCTGCTATTGGCTCAGAGTCTTGTGACCTCCTTCCCCCCCTCTCAGCTCCTCAACTGGGACAGCAAAGTGGGGAACAATGGTCAGCTCCATAAAGACGGAAACAAAGGGAAGACCGCAGCTCCTCCACTGGAGGAATTCAGGGTCTCAGTCCACGTTGTACACAATTCTGTTTTCAGAGCGTAAAGTCGTGAGGTTAAAGTTTATGCTGGAGGATTTGGAGTATGTGACACGTGAAAGAACTGGATTTCCATGAAACAAGTATTCATGAGGCAGAAAAATAATCAGGTCATGTTGGAGAATTTTTTTTTAAATAAGAACAATAATACAATAAACATATTAAAGAATAATTGTTAAATTCATTTTTAAAGACTTAATTTTAAAATAGAAAATATCTCATTTTTAAAATATTTCAACAAAATTAAAACATCCTAAGGTTTAGATTTTTTTGTCATTTTTTTAATAAAATGAAAAGTCTAGCTTGCTTTTTATCATTGTTTGAAAGACCAAAAGAAAAACATAAATGTATTATTTTCCTTAAAAATATGAGAAATAATAGAACATAAACAAACCTAGCTGTGCATTTGTATATAATTCATTCCTTAAGAATAAAAAAGAAAGAGTTAAATTCCTTGACATATATTTTCTAAATTGTTTTTAAATGACATTAAAATTCTGACTTTTTGAAGTACAATTTTACTTATAAAACATCAATAAATATAATTACTTATGAAAAACATATTCAAGTGTCACAGCAAAGGTTCCCTAAGACTAAAGATCTTTCTCTTAGTGTCATAAGCCAACAACAACAACAACAAAAATCCGCAAATTAGATTCTACATTATCAGGTATATTCCATCCTGTGTAGATATAAGCTTCAAAGAATCTTTGAAATTAAGCTTGGAAGTTTATTTTTGCAAGTTATTTTTTTCAAAACAAGTTGATTCATTACTGTAAAATTTTCAAAAAAAAGTCAGTAGGTCACATCTTTCTGAACGCTTAGTGATTTAGAGCAGTGACTGATAAGAGCTATTGAAATAAAACTACTACATTGTTAATGAAACTGATTATTACAGAGAAGAAAATCAGAACTAATTGTTTTAATCAGGGCCTGGCAATTTTTAATTAAAAGAGAGTAAATAAACACAGGGTGAGTGCTCCTCCTCCTGTTGCTCTGAAGGAAAGGCAAACTAGTGGACTTGCTTTTGTTTTCATTTCCTGTCTTGAGGGAAATGTTTAAAAGCAGTTCCTGCCCCACCTAGAGCTAAAATGACTTTCAGGCATTACTCACGAGCATCTGACTGCTGCAGCCCCTCCCTGTGTGATCACGGTCCCCCTGACTCTCCTCAGTCCTCCCCCAAATCCCCCCACGTTACACTGGAATTTAACCTCCTGACCCCAAAGCCTGAACAGCAGAAGAGCCCCCCACACACCTAATCTCTGTTCCTGTCTTCTCCCGTTTTGATGCAATGCAAATTACAGTTTCTTATCCTGAATCCTCTGCACAGATAAAGAAGATCTACAGCTGTTTCTACAGAAATAAAACTGTAATTTACATGCATTTTCCAGCCTTAAAGAGGTTCCTTCCAACCTATCCTCTTTTGAATGTTACTAAAGAAGCATCAAAAAATAATTAATTATCAGGTACAACAACAACAAAAATGCTATAAACCATTACCTGTTAAGTGCATTTAATCCAAGAATTAATGTCCAAATTATTTGGTCCAGGCTGTAGTAGGACTGGTTCAAAGCAAAGTGTTTGTATGTCTCTGAAATCTAGAAAGTTTCCAACTTTCCAGATTTCAGAGTGAAAAACACTCTGGAAAATGTTCAGGTGTGAAGCTTAAAGCAAGCTGGTTCAAGTCTGAAAGTTGGTTTGGTCAGATCAATTATTGCAGAGGAAAGAGAGCACAGTACGTTGTTAATAGGCCATTAAAAATTCAGCCTTTAATAATAATAATTAATAATGCTTTATGTGGTTGCAAAGTCATAGCATGTGAAACAGATAATGGTTGTTTAACTTATTTAATGTTTTTGCAGAGAACTGTAAACAAATGTCAATATGTCACATCAGCATTAATAAGCCAATATCAACTAGAACACATCTATGAAGTGAAAACAAAATAGATGCTTTTTAAATTTTGGAAGAAAACCTACGAGAAACTACAAAACACCATGGGGAAGAGGTTTTAGATGGAATATGTTTAGAAAGGTTTGTTTGTTTTTTATCTCAAATTCAAATACAATTTTGGATTAATTGATTATCTGACTGTTGTTCTTTCAGCACACGGACTTTTAAAATCAATTGCTGAATTAGTTGACGGTTACATCACGATTACTCTAATTAATCACTTCAGGCTTAGCTAATATACCAAATATCCAGGAATAGGAGTTCAATTTGTACAATTGTTCTCTTGACGTCATTAAAAACATGTTAACCAGAGTTCGTCTCTGTCTGTGCTTGTGTCAGTCTGTGTGTGTAATGGCATGCACGTCACAGTGCGGGAGAAGAAGCGGTACGCCATGCTCTTCCAGTCCGTGGTCCTCCCGTGCCAGTATCAGACGTCCTCCAGCAAACCCCCGGTGGTGCAGTGGTGGTACAAGTCCTACTGCCGAGACTCCACCCGAGCCTCCTTCTCCCTGCCCGACACTCTGGGCTACAAGGCCTCGGAGCTGGGAGCCACGGCCCAGGTGGAGTGCTCCGACAGCAGCCGGACGGTGCGGATCGTGGCCTCTAAGCAGGAGTCGTCTGTGACGCTGACCGAGCACTACAAAGACAGAGACGTCACCATCATAAACAGTAATGTTGTCAGCTTTTCCCTCCACAATGCAAAAACACAAAGTCTCATGAAATATTTGGTCTAGTTTCTACTGCAAATGTTTTTGTGTACTTGGAATAAGACAAAACTAACTCACAAGTAACTTTTCAGCAAGATATAGGAGCTTATTTGAAGTCAATAATTCCTTAATATTGATGATGCTCTTATGAAAAAGTACTGGCTATAAGTGCAATAATCTGTCAGTGGAAATAGACATTTTTCCCATGTTATAAGCAAAATTATTTATCAGGTTAACTCATTCTTTTTCATCAACATTGAGGAATTGTTCACTTAAAACAAGCTTCTATTTCTTGCTGAAAAGTCACTTAGTTTAGTCTTATTTCAAGTGAACTAAGATATTTGCATTAGAACCTAGACCAAAATTACTTGGTATGGTTTGTCTTTTTCCAGTTCATGACAAATGTTTGAGTCTGTTTGAATCATAGCTGTTCTCTCCATATAATAAGAATTTGTGTCATAGTTTCGTAATACAGGAGGAGGATCAGTCGCATGATCTCCAACCTCGTTGTGTAACGTTTAGATAACTCACCTCTCATCATCCCCTCTTTTATTCAGAATGGATTCAACCACTCATCTTCACAGAAATCCTCTAAATATGAGCTTTGTGTTTCCGTACAGAGGCTGACCTTCGCATCGGGGAGCTCCAGTGGGGCGACAGCGGCGTGTATTTCTGTAAAGTCATTGTCGCCGACGATCTGGTGGGAAACGATGAGGACCACATGGAGTTACTGGTTCTTGGTATGGCTGTGGATGAAGCAACATAAAGTTTATAGCCGTAAAGTTTTTTGGAAAAAGGGGCCTTCTTTGGGCTGCATTCCCAAGGGCCTTTAGGGCAGCTGCCATGGAAACAGCCTTTAGATGGTCCTGATCCGTCATGACACACTCTATTGTTCAGCCAGTCATGCATTTCAGAGGATCTGTGTGCACTTGACTGGACTGGGAAAAAATTAAAGTCAGTGAGGCTGCGCAGCAGAGTCCTGAAGGATTGTGTGTGTTCTGTTGGTTCACTGGGAGTACTGGTTCCTAGTTAATGATTGTACAGGGCTTGCAAATCTCCATCAAACAGCCTGTAATTCACTGATAAAGGTCAGACAATGAGCCAATGAGCATTTACTGTAAACTGGAACTCTTTCCAGAGATGGTTGTCCTCCCAAAACCAATTTTGACCTGAGGTCTATTCATTCATAACCTCTTGATTGTGCTAATCTGACTAAAACAATCTCACAAAGCATGGAGGGTTAGCAAACTGGTTTGGCTTAACCAGTTTGTTAACCAGTATTTTAATAATACTTAAAACCTCTCAGAGAGTTGTAAGTATTCTAGACAACTTCTTTTGGCATATTCTTGTTATTAAAAAAAAAGTTAAGCCAAGCTATTCCACAAAGAACAAACATCTAAAACACATTTAATTGCTAAAACAGCAACAAAAAAGCAATGAAAGATACAAGGAAAACACAGAGTCAAATGGGAAGTAACAGAAGGAGCCAGCAAGGAGTGACTGAGAATGAAGTGCTTAAGTACTGGGAGGTTGAATGCTGAAACAATGGACCTGGCCTGATGAGCAAATGGGATGCAGGTGTGATGGGAGAAAGCAGAAAGAGGAAGAGACACATTGGAGACTAGGAAAGGAATCTAACAAAATAACTAGATATAAGAGATATTTAAACAAGAGTAACAAGGAAAAATATAACTACATAACATAACACTACTACATAACAGTAGTGAGGACTGAACTAAAATAAAACAGAAAAAAGACTGATTTGATCAAAGAAATAGACTAAGGAACAGAATAATCAAACCTCAAAAACCACTCAAAACAACCCAGGAAATAACTATTTAATTTATTACCGTTTTAGGAACCATGAGCTGACCTTGTTTTACAACAAAAGTGGTTCAAATGCTGCCATTCCTCGCCTCTCTAAATAGAAAAATGTTACATCTCAAAAATTCCCTATTGTTCAAAACAATTTTCTTCTAAACTAACTGATCCTTGGATATGTTTTTCTTTTTTTCTGTATTTCTCCTTTTCCCACTTGGTTGTTTGCCCCCTGTTGTCTTCCAAAAGCCCCTCATAAATTAGCCCGTGACTCACTCCGTAGCCCTCCAATCACTCCCTGCTCCTCACAACTTCAACGCTCCTCGTCTTTCCTCCGTGTTTCAGATGGTATGTGAGCACAGTTGCAAGGCCAAGGTAGCAAGATTCCTTTTTTTTTTTTTTTGCCTCGACACTCCCTACCAACAGCTGACTCAACACATTTGGAATAAGCTCTCCGCAGAGTTGGTTTCTGCTTGCAGACAGACAGATCATTTTCTGGCCTTTACTCTAATCACAGTTGTTTAAAATCTCATAATAAGCACATGGAGCAAAAACAAGTGGCTCAACCTCAGAATGTAGAAGTTTTCTACCTGATGAAATGATTCCTGACATTTTTTATCACTATTGAAAAGCGCAAAAGGACATTGTTTTTTAAATACAACACAATTCTTTAAACCATTTCTAATTATCTGCATTGGAAAAGAATTGACCTCCGATTTCACTTCTCAACTTTTTTGCTAATTGTTGCTAAAGGTTGCTAGAATTGACTAAAATATGTTTGGATTATGTTAGGCAGAAACAAACAGAAAACAAGCTGGTGAAGCTGGTGCCTTTAAATGGCAGTGTAAAACAAAATGTAGAAGCTAAAACTATGTGTTATTATTATCATTATGCCTCTATTTAACCAGGAAGTCCCACTGAGATCAGAAATCTCTTTAAAAAGTGAGACAACATCAAAATTAGAACCATGTAGATCAAATATTGCACAATAAATACGACAAATTACGCAGCAATTTAAACACGGTGATCTCCGAGGAAAAACAACGACGTTCCTTCTTCACTGCATGTTTTTATAAACCTTAAAACGCTTAATGGATGTAAGTGTTTTGAGTTTAATCCAACTCCGTAACGCATGGTAGGAAAATGCTGTTTTGCCCAAAATCTGTCAAAGTCAGACATTCGAAAGCAGCCATTTGGAGGGACTAAGTGGTGTTTATGGAGCTGACAGAAAATGGGTTACTGAGGCATGCTGGGAGTTCACCCAGCAGGGCTTTATACATAAAAACATATGCATGAAAGATTTTGCATTTGAGATGGAGTTTGAAGACGGCTCTTAAGAGAGGAGGAGGCTGCATGCATGTTCAATATGTCACAGTAATCAGTTGCAGACAAATACACGGATTTAGTCGTTTTCTGAAATATAAAACAGTTTTCATTTTTAAATTTTTACCTAAGCTAAAGAGCTGCACATTTAAGCCTTTCATCAGCTCACATTCCCAGTTACGTAGAGGAGGAGACACTTTCAGTCATTATATCATCAGACGTAAACAGTCCTTGATTGTTAAAGTGTTGCTTTTGACAAAACCATAAACTTTGTTTTTTTGGGGGGTATTTAAGACCGATTTCAGACCTTTCAAAAGTTGTAATGCCAGTGATAGCAGATTTATAGATCATCTAGAAAAAAGGCAATTTAATTTGCATGTTTTTATTTACTCGTCAGTTCCACTGGTTTAGGTGCTTGGGTTCATTGCTGGTCTTCCTATCTGTTTCTTACTGATAGTAATGACTTTACTATGAATAAGTACCACACACAACCCCATTTCAAGGAAACACACCTACTCTTTTAATGCTTTTTCTGTGTGCTCGCTAAGCCTGATTTTGTACAATCTTAGTTTCTTTGATCAATTGATTATTGCACGAACATCAATCATCATCTTCTGCCAGATTTGCTAATTTGCCTGGCCTTTTTTGGCGCTGCTTCCTGCTGCTCCTGTCTGGCCTTCACCTGTGCTCTCCCTCTCTCTGCAGGCAGGACAGGTGAGCAGGACGATCTTCTGCCTGAGTTTGATTTGGAGATCATGCCAGGTACGGCCAATCAGCTGCCGCTTCTCTGCATTTTCGAGCTTTTCTGTCGCCTCCTAACTGATTTAACTCACACTGACCTTGACCAATGCTTTCCTTGACTCTGAAATAAATTATGGGCTTCCATCTAACAACTTCTTTCTGTTTAAATGGCAGACCTGGTGCTTTATCTTTAGTCATAGTTTAAATTCTTCGGCGAGCTCTGGTGGGCTGTGCAGATTTTGCGTAATGCCTCCCCTGGGGATGTGTGTTGTTAGCGTCTGTAATTTGGAGATGTGATCAAGGATTAATGTTACTGTAAGTTCCCTCGAGATCCTGTGTTTTCAAGCTCTGTTTGCTGTCACTCAGAGTCACTATAAAAGCCACAATTGGAAGAAAAACAGGTTCAGTAGGGGTAAGAAGTAAGCTCTTTAGGGTAAAAGATAATACAGGACCACTGAATTTACACTCAGAATAATTACAAGCTAACATTTGTGTACAGATAAAAGATAAAAAATGTTTACATTCGGTAAATCATCATGGATGTCAGTTTGTTTCCAAACCGTTTAGCTTTGTGCTTGTTAATGTCTATAAACATCATTTTATTGGGATTTTAAGTACTAGAGCGAAACAAAATAGGACATAGTTGTACAAATCCATAGTTTTTAACATCTTGTAAATAAAAATACTGTGACATACATTTGTATTCAGCTCTCCTAAACCAATACTTTAAAAAAACAAAAGATTCAGATTTTGCCCTTTCAGCTTTGTAAAATAGTTCAAATTCAGTCAATTTGGATGGAGAACAGCTATGAACATAAATCTTCAAGTCTTGCTAAAGATCCTCATTAGGATTTTAGGACTGAACTTTGACTGGACCATTCTATCACATGGATTTGTGTCAATCTGAATATTTCTGTTGTAGCTCTGGCTTTTGTGATTAGAGTTGTAACATAAAAATATCTTCTCCTCAACTCTGACCAGTTACCTGATCCTAAGACGAAAACTATGCATTAAGCTGCCAACATCATGTTTCAGACTGGTGACACTTTTTATCTGACCAGAGAATCTCAGATTAAAAGTATCTTTTGAAAATATCAACCTTTAAGCAGATATTGAGCATATTTTCCAATTAAGCTCACGTTTCTGTAATGACAATGTGTTTTTTCACTAGTCTGAGGTAATATTTTAATTCCAAAATGTCATTTTTATATTAGCTGTAAGCAGAAAATCATCATGATTTACACAAAGTGTTTGAGATACTGAAATAAATGAACTTGCTAGTAATATTCTAATTTATTAAATGGGTCTTTAAGCACCTTTGTTTTGGGTCTGCCTTGTATTTACTATGTTGTTCTGGTTGCAGTCATAGTGCAATCTGAACAAGTTATAAAATGATTGTTTTTGGCTGCTTGTTAATAAATCAGATGAGCATTTAAGGTGCATTTATTGTATTTTCTTCCTGTGTGTGTTTGTGTAAAACAGAGTGGGCGTTTGTGGGCTCCGTGGCCCTGGGCAGCATCCTGTTCCTCCTGCTGTTGGGGATCTGCTGGTGCCAGTGCTGCCCTCACTCCTGCTGCTGCTACGTCAGCTGCTGCTGCTGCCCTGATGCCTGCTGCTGCCCACGACACCGTCAGTAACACGGACAGTCATCCGCTGCATTTACACTTTTCCTTGCCATCTGCCTGGGTGGTGTTGACGTGTCGTTTATTTGTTCAGTGTACGAGGCGGGGAAGATGGCAAAGTCCCGACAGGCGGCTCCGGTTCCCGCCCAGGTCCCCGTGTATCCGTACTACATCTCCAGTGTGCCGACTGTGGTCCCTCTTGCTCCTTCAACCCAACTGGACCCAAAGATCTCATCGATCGCCTCGACTGAAAATAACCTGGCTGGAGGTGAGTCATCGCTCCTTAAATGGTTAACTTCCTCCCGCCCGAGAGGGAAGCGAAAACAACCTGTTTATCACTTTATGAACTCATAAATGTAATACTCCCTCCTTTGATTTCTCAGAGCTTCTAAGGAAACATGATTCATGGAAAACCATTAATCACCGACCGTCTAACTCTGACTTTAGCCGTCACCTTTGAGTCCGTTTCAAAACAGAAGCGTCTCTTTGTGTCTTGCATGCTTGTGAATTAACACGTCATAAATCATTTGTGTGTGTGTGTTTGTGCGTCTTTGCCTGTAAACATCCTCCTTTTGTGTGTGTGTATGGGTGCTTGTGTGTCTGCATCTACAGTGCGCAGTGGTTACCGTCTGACCAGCAGCCAAGACCAGGACTCAATGAAAGTTTTGTACTACATAGAGAAGGAGCTGGCTCAGTTTCCAACCAGCAGGTTGGCTTCATTCAAATGTAAGCCGCCACTAAGCAGGCCTTTTTCTCAGTGTCTCTACGGCCGTCCGTGTGTTTGAGTGTGTGTGTCATTCTGTCTTTCTTATGTGTGTGATTTGTGTGAGTTAAATAGTGCTAGAATCCATCTAATCCTCTTAACCATCTCAAAACATCTGACTAATTCAGATTGCTTTGGGTATGTGTTTTAATGTCTTCTAATGTCCTCACCAGAATCTTATGAAATGTCCAAAAATAAAAAATAAAAAGTCTGCAAATAATTCAGACTTATCTCTTTTTTTCAAATTAAATCTAGTTTAATTGGAAGGGTTTTTTTTAATTGAGATTTTAAGAAAAAAAAATCTGAAAAATATCTAAAGACATGAACACCCTAAACACAAATGAGTAATAATTTACTGACTACATTGTTGATTAAAAACCACAATGAGTTACTCATGTTTATCACAAGATTATCGTGAAGAAACCTCAAAAAGGAGGTTTTCAATGGTGTTTTTTTAAACAATTACAGTGAAGGAGGAAGACAGTAAGTAACGACTCATACTTGACAAGTTTGGAGGCTAAATTTGGACTAAATGAGGAAGATTTTCTGGATGTATACATCCAAAAATTAGTCACACCACTGTGAATGTTAATATTGTGATGAAGTTCAAGAGGATCTATGGAGTATTGCTGAGAGAAAGGTCTGAGCGCCACGATCAAAGTAAGCAGGAGCTAAGAGGAAAAGGCTGATCACCGCCACTCACTGATGCAGTAATTTATATAAACAGAGCCCCCCAGGTATTAAGTGCATGGAAATTAACACATTTTTCCTAAGTCTGGTATTTCTGTTTAAAATATATTATTTTATCAATCTCATCTCTTTTTCTGAGCACTGAATTTATCAGTTTCGGTTTCTGAAATGAGTAACAAAAAATTGTTGTACTGCAGAATATTTTGTTGGATGTACGTTTAATGTTACATGAATAGCACCATTTGTTAAAAACGGTTCAGAAATGTTGTTACATAAAGAAGAACCAAACATGAAGCGCCTTGCAAATTGCAGGGGAGTTTTCTAAATTAAATTTACAGCCACAAAGTGGGTGTAAATAGTCTTGACTCTAATTGCCCGAGTTTCTTAACAGTTGGAGTTTTCTGTTGCAATAATAAAAAAGAACGCATATCAGGCCTCATCCTTAATGTGGGTCAGATGGAAGTTTGTTTCAACCACAGACATTTATTTTCGAGGGCTGCCAAATGTTTTCACATTTCATCCGCGTAGAACTCATTCCGCTCATTCCTGCTCTGTGAAATGTTGCAATACATGCTGAAGATTCCCGTAAATCTCTCCATCTTGAACGTCGCCACAATCATTTCTCTCCGCTCCGACAGCCAGCAGCATGTCAGAGCTGAGCTCCCTTCACGATGGGGGGAACGCGGATTTCAGACGCAACTATCAGACGGTCCAGATGAAGGCGCTGCCGCCCATCCCGGACCGTGTGGAGCAGGTGAGAGCGGCTCCACCCGCACAGAGTCGGCGGCCCAGACGAAATGACGGCAGTCTCTCAGACGATGAATTGGAGCGAAGGTAACAGTGTCTACAATAGGCTGCATTCACACGTCTTGTTGTAAACCCTTTCTTTACAACGGTCAATGTTTTTTTGTGGAGTATTGACCGCAAAATCTATAGGGAAGTCTGAATGTGTAGTCAGGGCCAGGAGCGGACTGATGCGCTTTAGTGGCGCAGGTTAAGTTCATATAATCATAATTTCTAGCCGTTATTGACTTCCTGAATCAACATCTCTGGCTTTTTTCTTTTTTCTAGTTCAGCGTTATGATGAACGTCTCATGTCAGTGACATAAAAACTAGAAAGATGCAACATGTCCGTTCAGACTGCAGATGGTTCAAAAACAATCTGACACATATCTAAACTCGTACCACAAATGGAAGTGGCACAGATTGGATTTTTGGGGTAGTGGAAATATTGGAATTGGGCTCTTTCAGACTGTGGTGAGAACGCTGGATATAGAGAAGATAAAAAAGCTGATTTAGGTCGCTTTTATATGCTGTGTGAATGTAGTTATTGCTCTTTCATAGAACCTTAAAAAAATACTCATTACTCTTGAAACTTACCCACATTTTGCTGCAACAAACTTCAACCTATGGAACATTTTCGAAATAGGTAACAGAGTAACAAATGTCAAGCAAAATAAGCTGTAATGAATGTTGCTGCAGGTGGAATCCCCGCTCCGAACACCTGCAGAGGAAGACGTTGAGCAGGCGAGGTCGCACCGGCTCCCTGGATGAGCTGGAGGAGTTTGCACGATGCTACGGCTCCCATGCTCGTCGTCCTGAGCCTCCAGACCGGCTCCATGGGCGGGACTACAGCCCGCCGAGGCGTTCCTACCGAGAGGAGGACGACACCTGGGGTCGCCGGAGCCGGAGTCCCTCGCCTTTAATGCACAAGAGAAGGGGCACATGGGACAGCGACCGCCCTTGTCGGCCACCCCTGAGCAAAAGCTATGACGACGGCTTCCTCACCAGCGTGCTGGAGAGGAAGGCTAGAGGCCGGGGAGGGGACAGGAGCGCTGGGAGAGCGGACGAGGACAGCGACACTCCATCTAAAGGCAGCTCCAGGGGAAAAGCCAGCGACAGCTTCTACAGCCGGTCGCCCAGCCACCGTCCAGATGAGGACGACCCTTTGCCTCCGTACTCTGAGCTGGAGGCCGAGCGATACCGCAGGGCTGACCTGACCACGGACAGGTACCGCACAGCAGACCCGCCCCGATCAGACAGATACAGGACCGCCGAGCCAGGCTCAAGGCCTTTCTCCTACACCCGACCCCACCAGGGAATGTCCCAGACGCTACAGGGGGGCAGAGAGGAGCGGGACAGGAGCCGAAACCTGGTGAGTTACTTGTAGCAGGAACAAGAACTTGCTTCCTCCACCGCTCTGCAGGAAAAGAGCGTTTATGTCCTGCAGGAAAAGAGCATTTATGTCCTGTAAATTGCTTTCGTAAGTCAAGCCCAAGGGCATCCGATGGTTTTCTTGTTGTCAACATTATTGCCAAGTGGACCCCACTACTAAAACCTGAAAAGCCTTTGCTAATGAAAGGTCGTGCAAAATGAACAAAATTAAACAAACTTAGCACAAAGACACGCAATATGACCACAATGTGATACAAAATATGTTATTTAAAGAGACAAATAAATTAATCAAAAAAGGGCAGCAGAACCATAAAAATGACTACAGAATAAATGCAAGCCAATAAAAAGAGATAAACAAAGAGATCTACAAAAAATAGACCAAATGTCCTACATGTAACAAACTGAGAGAAATAATAATAAAATCATTTAAAAATTATAATAAACCAGTAACAATAAATCTATATTCATCACCAAAATGTCCAATTTATTACACAAAACGATCTAAAAGAAATACAAATATGAGGAACCACAAAAGATTCAAATGCACTCATCTGTGGGCACAGAAGGACTGAGAAAATAGTTGCAGATGATGACACAATTATAAAGTGATGCACATTGATAAGAGATGCCTTAAATATAATCTGATGAATGGAAGTAGACAATCCCATATCAAAATCTGGAGTTACCAGTTTTTTATTCTTTAGAGTCCTAACCTCTGTCTGCTTGTCATGAAACATGCTGAACTTTTGCAACCGTTAGAGAATTTAAGTGTCAACATCACCGAAGTTCACATTTACTTATACTAACGGCACGAAGCTAGCTAGATCACAAATAAGCATTTTAACGCTGACAAACTGAAAAGTCTGTGTTGCCATTTTAAAATTTAAAGTAAGACAGATCTGAAATGTGCTTCCGACCTCTTCAAACTATGAAAAGATGCAAAATAACCTCAAAACGTTATAAAATGAGCAAATACAAGTAAAGAGACGAGTTTGAGTGCAGAAAGTCCAGAAAAATGATCAGTCCTTGTCGTAAAGCAACTATTAAATGATGCATAATTGCACAGTCACTTCAGGCGTGTCTGTCTTCAGGCAGCAGAGTGGGGGGTTGTTACATTTTTGTTCCCAGGAGTTTGTTTTATTATTCATAATGTGTCCTGGTGACCTCCGGTTTCATTCCAATTAGGACCTTTGTTTCCAGCCTTCCCTGAAATTCCCTTCTGGTTCTTTTTTTTAATTATTTTTATGTTTTGTTGTGCAATTTCAGCCCCATTGTTTTACATCTTCAGTCCAAAGCTCTAGTTATCTGCTTCAGCAGCAATTGGAAGACAGTACACAAAATTACTGATTAAGACCCACAGTTTTCATTTAGTAAAATATGAGCATCCCTAAAGAGAGTATGTAAATTTGATATACACAATTAAATTATTGAGATGCTTACAAATACACCTAAATAATTTCTACAAGTCTGCTAGAGGCGTAAAACATGCATTATTCTTTATACATGTTGAGAATATCAAGTGTCTACAGATTGCTCTGCGGCCCTCCACTGGAAACAAAATTAACTGCAGCACAAAAAGGCAGCAGCTCTGCACTGAAGTTTTTTTTTTCTGTTATTTTCATATTTGTTGTCAATAAGAAACATTCATCGTGATTTTTTTGTATATATATTTTTGTCTCTTGTGACTTTTAAATATAAGGCATAGTGGAACAGTGAGTTATTAGTTTTTAACATTTTGTCCTTTTGAGCTATTATTATTTTTCTTTTTACAGGAATGTCCTTTAAATTGCAACTAATTCTTGATATATTCTCTCCATGTAAAATGTGTCTTTCCTTCCTTTCCAATGTTCCAAATCTAAAACACATCTTACTAAAACCCTTCATCTGCATGGTTTCCAGCTGTCACCCTGGTTGAGCACCGTCACTCGGCATGAGCGCTTCTAACCTGCAGCCTCTCGGTGTATCTCCCTAACAGAGCGCTGCACTGAGCAGGGACTCTCTGGTAGTGTGACGAGGCACTCGAACCTCCACCTGCACAGAGCTGCCGGTCCGTTCGTTTTATCCGTCCTGCATGCAGCTACTACGCAGGGAGAAGCTAAAACCGCCTTCACCAGCAGCTGCATGAAGTCTGGCTCATCTTGAAATAACCTCAGTGGGAAAACAACATTAGAGGAAGAAAAACCTGAGACAGACTGAGGCATCCAGCCTCTGCTGTAAGAGCTTGAAGGTTTCTGGATTATACTTGTGCATAAATGATACTGTATCATGCATATTTTATGTAAGGTATGACCTTTTTTCGTGTGTGTCCATTTTGTCTGGTGGCTACATTTACACAAGTGCCAAGATGTTTTATTTTATCTGTCCAATTTTTGCAGGTAAAAACCTCTGCAGCCTCCTCCTATTTATGTGTCAGTACTCTGTAACTCAGGTTAACTCTGCATTTTGTCCTTGTATCTTTCTTTTTTGTGACAGTTTTGGAAGTACTGCACCTTGAATTTGTTTTGCAGATTATCATTGCACTGCCTGGATGCTTTGTAATAAAAAATATCTTCTGAAATCTTGTCACTTTATCATAAGTACAGAACATAGCTGACTCTTTTTTTGTTTGACTTTGCAGATGCAAAGGTTTTGCATTTGCAATTAACAGTTCTGTAGCTAATTTCTTAGATTATTTTTAGATGGTTCAAATTGCTCAAATAGAAATATAATGTTTATAAAAATATTTCACTGGATTGCCGGATGGATGACGTCCAGTGATTGTTTAGTTCTCCTCCTGGCTTACTTGTTATTTCTCCATTTATTTTAGGCTCATTATTTATTCATTTGTCTGTCTGGGAGAGTTTAGACAAGAAGTTGATGCCATTTGATCTAGAATTAGTATATCAACATGCATCAGATGAAGATTACTATACTACTTCATCTATATCGTGTATCTTGTTCTCCAATATTAGGACTTGCTCCATTGATACATTTCTAAGGAATAATTATGCTACATGTTTGAAAGAAAATAAATAAGATGTTAAGTCTGATACCCAGATTAATAAACCATAAGGCTGAACTTTTTCACACAGTGGATAGAAGCCAGCACAGACTGAAAGGTGCTGCATCTTCTCTCTTGACGAAGACAAAGAATGAATTAAGGAGCTGCAGAGAGCAGAGCTTTTCATGTCTGCAGCATTTCTTAGAGTATCAAGACACACTTGAATACACTTCAGCACATTCGGGTCTGCGCTGTAAAGCTGGAAGAGGGTCCATGTCCCCTGCAAGACGTGAGAATCCTGACAGCTGCGACGCTTTGCATCCTGAGAGGAAGCGCCACAATCAGGAGCTGTGAGGAAAACAAATCCCTCTTCTACATGAAGAGGATGTCAGCATTCACGTGAGGAATGCATTCTTGTTTAATGGAAACTCACAGCAGCACTGCAGACTGTTGTTGATGGGCTACTTCAGTCTTACTGATTAAAACCACAACAAAAGAGACAGATACGACAACTTCTAAAAGAAGATGCACATTTTTTTTCTCTAAAAAATGGTTTGGTTTAAATTAAAAGACTCATTAACAAACAAATATCAAAAACAGCTGATGATAAATGTGACACAATCTGTTGTTAGATTTAGAGGGGAATAACTCACACAGGTGGTGGTGGCATGGCGGTTTGGAGAGTTTGTCTTTTCCTTAATAAATTAAATATTTAATTTCAAAGTGATATTAGAATTTCTTTAACGATATAAATCATTTAAGTGTAGGGAAAAAAAAGCACAAAATTTAGTTCAACTTAATATTCCCGTTGCGTCTCCCTGCACCTGTCACAGTGGGCGGGGCCAGTGATGTCACCTGTCGCTAAGTGGGGGAGGGGATGATCAGCCTCCGCCTTTCCACTGGGAAGTTCGCCTGGACTCCTGCTGAAACATCTTCAGGGAGAAAAACAACACACTGGCTAACATGTTGCCTTTGGTGGAAACCCGGAGATTATGCGGAACAGCGAGTACATGACGGGTTTTTTTTTTTTTTTTTTTTACCAGTACTCCGGGTTTTTCTAACAAGATTTTCGGTCACTAACAAAGAGCAACAAGTGAAGTTTCCGCGGAAGGTTACAGAGCACCGAGATGGGAAATATGATACTGGTGGTGTTTCTGCTGCTGCACCTGCCAACAGGTGAGGTTTTAACTCTTAAGAGTATCAACACTTTCTGCCTGAAAGTTCACCTGTGATTCTATGTTACTGTTGTGTTACGTTAGTGAGGCATACAGAGACAAACCGTCGACAGTAATAAACAATGGCGGCAAGTTAATAATCGACAGGTGTAAACAGGACAAGGCCGAGTGATGTCACGTATCTGCGGGGCCTAGTTTTCCATGTACACAAGAAACTCCCAACATCAGGAGTTTCTGCAACCACACAAAGGAGTTAGGTCGTTTATCAAAGACGTTGTTAAACAAAGGCGTTTTAAATGCTTTCTTGTCACTTAAAGGGTTTGGATTTGTGTCAACTCTTCTGTTTCAAAGAACATTTTTAATTGTATCTCTTGTTTCATGATCACTTTTGTTAAATAAATGTAATTAATTAAAGCTAGTCAGTGGTGCAGAGGATTGTAGCCTCTAATTTCTATGTAACCTGCTGTTGGTTTGCACCAACACTATCCCTATGTAAGATTAGCATCTACTCCTTTAAATCAAGACTAAAAACCCACCAATTGTTGTTTTTGGACCACAATAAGTGAAGCATTGACCAACATATCAGATATGTATTATTTTGGGGCTCATCAAACGATGATATCTGTTCAATTGATGACTGTATGACGTTTATATTTCTGTTTTTATTATTTAAAAAGCACTTTGAACGTGCTACACAAATAAACTTTCGATTTTGATTTTATATACCGTATTTTGTAATGTGTATTAAAGGTTGTTGTAGAGGTCATTGTTGTTGTTTTTGGAGAACCTTGCTAACTAGATTTCTCTCTGTTTGAAGCTCAACATATTAACTGTAAAATTAAATACTGTTAGACTAAAGATAGTCAATAGAATATTTTTCATACTTAAATAGAGTGCACAAATGTTTGTGAAATTAGCCCTATTAATCCTGTACCTGACCGTCAAAGTTTAAAGATTTCAGATATTGTTAAATTATGAGAAGCAAAAGCTCATAAATACCAGACAACAGCCAGAGATACAAAGTGTTTCCAGTTGCCAGTTATCGTAAATCATAATTTTATTCATTAGCAAAGGCTTCCCGCCACGAGGACATACAGTTTGCAGTTCATGACTGATAACTGTGATTACGGGTCATGACACAGTCTACTTGTTGTAAACTGTTAACCAGTCTGGTCAGATTCCTGCATTCAACCACAGAGTTATGCTGCTGTCACTTAAATAACGCGCCTCTTGTCGTTGTTCTGCGTCTTTGTACCAGAGCTGTTGTCCATTCAGGTGATCGTTCCACAGGTTGAGAGAACAACGGCGCTGTTTGCTTCGGTGAGAATCCGCTGCGACTACACAACCTCAGCCAACCCCAGGAGGTCCTCGTCACCTGGAGATTCAAGTCGTTCTGTAAAGACCCAGTCCTGGAGTACTACTCCACAGGTGAATTTAGCATTTTGGACTGGCTGAATGCTGCAAGCAGCTGCATTTGGACTTTACCTTATTTTTCCACCTTATTTTTTACCTTAGTTAAATTGTTAAATTTTTTCCCCCCTAAGCATAATTGTGTTAAGAAACATTAAAGTTCCCAAATAGCAGAGTTTAGTGACAGCTGGGGAGTCTTCTGTTTAGTTTTGGTTCACTTTTTCAAAATGTTGCGCTGCATACTAAATTCCACATGCAAATGTGTTCAGGTGTGAAACAAAGCTTTGTTTGTTTTGAGTGCACTGAACAGAGAGGGTTTGGTATGAATACATGTATTGTTACACCATTAGTTGTCCTACATGCTGATCAAAAAAGTAATTTTCCCAGATACTGTTTATGATTGATTACCTCTGTTAATCGTTTATCAAGTTTTGTTGTTGAATTTGCTTATTTCATACGTTTTATTTCTCCTTAATATAACAACTACAAAATATATTGTACAAACTAATACTGCAGAAAAGAACCAAACATCTTGGCTGCTTTATTTGGCAGTAAACCTGATGCTCTGCTCTCCTTTGTTTTTGAAGCTTATCAGGCAGCTCTCCAGATCGGTCAGGATCCTGCCAATGACTGCCCAGACAGCCAGCGCACAGTTCGGACCGTCATCCAGAAGAGGGGCATCAATGAGCCAACGCTGGGGTCAGAGTACAGAAATCGTAAAATCACAATCCAGGACAGTAAGTTTGACCCCAGTATGATTTCTTCGTTGCTTATTTGCTTGAATGTGTCATCCTGGGTTGGTTAACATGCATACTGTCCTTTTTTTGTTCCTGGCTATTGCTCTAGTGTTGAAGTATTCTATTCTTTAGCTTTTTATTTTAAAAGAGAGCATATCTTAATTAGTACATTATAGCAAATACCCAACGTAGGGGGAATTAAACAAAACTTTCTCTCAACAGAGGCTGACTTGGTGATAAATGAGGTGATGTGGTGGGATAACGGCATGTATTACTGCAGCATCGATGCTCCTGGTGACACCACAGGCGACTCGGATCGAGAAGTCAGACTCATCGTGTACCGTAGGTTTCTTCAGTTTCTGCAGCTGCTTTTAAACGTTCGCAGAGAACAAAGCCCGCAAACGTACTCCGTAACAAAAACGATTTTCTTGTTTCAGACTGGCTGACTGTCCTGTTTATCATCATCGGCGCTCTGCTGCTCATCATGCTCTTCTGCATATGCTGCTGTCAGTGCTGCCCGCAAAAATGCTGCTGCTATGTCCGCTGCCCCTGCTGTCCGCAGACCTGCTGCTGCCCTGAAAAAGGTGCTAAAGCTTTCTTCATGTCATGGAGGCAAGAGGGAGGTTTCTGTGGCAGAAACTCTTCTTCAGACTGTGATTTGGAAAACAAAATAATAAAAAATAAACAATAATGCAGCAAAGAGCTGCACCTCAGTGCCTTTAAAGTCTTTAAAACTTTGTGATATAAACATATGCTCTTTATTTTGCTTAGAATATACTTGCAGGTTCAACAATATTTGAAATTATTGACTTGCAGATTCTGATTAAATAAACCAACTCAGTGATGCTTTGCGCCGCTGAAGCGTTTCTGGTCTTTGCTGTGATTGCAGTTGTGATGCAGCATCGGATGCTGAAACAAGCTCAGAAAGCCATGGCTCCCTGGATGTACGGTCAGCCTGTTTACGCAAACGCCAGCAACACCTCCTCCCAGGGTGTTCCCCTGCTCTACTCAGGTGAATGTCAGTCAAACAAAAGCATGAAAAGGTTTATTTGGTGAATGATCCGTTTCTTTTCTCAGCGTGTGTTTATTTGGTTTGAAAACCAAAGTACAAGAAAACCAGTTCTTGCACTTGTAAGGACTTCTAACGAGCTCGTCACCTACTCGTATTGTGCTTTAGTACATTTAGCATCTTTTTCTGTGAACTTCAAGTTTTTATTTTGTCTTTATCAGATTTTTTTTTTCTTTTTTCCAGCCTCGGTGTCAGATTACCCGACGAAACAAAACGTCTCCATGACTCCCATCCCTTTGGGACCCATGGTCCCACAGCAGCAGCAGCCCCCTTTGCATGCTCAATACATGGTGAATGGCAGCCTGCGTAGCAGTAATAATAGTGGCAACCCAATGCTGGACTACCTGGAGAACCAGATGAGAGTGCTGGATGTGGGACCCCCTCAAATGGCACCACATGCTGTCCGAAACATGCCCCCATTGCAGCCCCAACCCTCACCTCCAGCTGTGCCCTACGCCCCCGGCCCACCGAGCATGTTGTCGGCGCTGGACGATATGGGGGTGAAAGGGGTGGAAAGAAGGGTGATCACCCTGCCTCCTATCATCCAGCGAGTTCCCAGCTTTTCCTCCCGCAGGGACCCTGCTGGAGACGGGGCCAGGGGCTATCCGAGAATGTCCAGTCAGTCAAGCGGGAGTACTAACCGGTCAGGAGGGGGCCAACGGGGAGGCAGCCGTGGGTACAGACCCAGAGAGGACCTTCCACCAAGGCAGGGGATACTGCGCGAGTACAGCGACGATTCGGACTGGGACAACCGGCGAGGAAGAGCAACGCACGGGAGTTCAAGGAACGAGAGGGGCAGTTCGTCCAAGAGGAGAGAGCGAGGGTCCAGGCCGCGTGCCCGAAGCCGCGACGACTTGATGGAGGAGCTGCAAAGCAGATCGGCAAGGAGGGAGAGGAGCTACTCCCCTCCCACACACCACAAGGGATCCTGGAGCTCAGATGAGGGCAGCAGCCAGAAAAAAGGACGCAAAGTAAAGGATTGGCCCGAGAAACCACCCAGCTACTTCGCCAGCGAGGTGCAGCCTGGTCGCAGGAACTACAGCCATCTTTCTGTAAGAGCTCCCCCTACTGTCGACACTGAACCAGCAGTGTGTTAAAATTTAACCTGCTTTGTCATCGTGTTCTAATACCACCTTCAGTTTTCAGCCTTTACTTCTTTCTTGCTTCTTTAATCTGTGTGTGCTGTGGTTTTGAGAAAATCCGCCATTTTATAGCAGAGTCACAAACAATCAGAACTACAACCATAAAGATCTATTTAATACTCAGCTTAGTTCCACTTTGAGGAAATACGTCTTTCGTTGTACTTTGAAACCTGCTTCAAAGTATGATGACCTTTAGAACCTGCAGTGGCAATATCTTCTCTCACAAGTGTGAGCATGAAGTATGTTGGTTATATAGCAATATCCAAATAAGTCAATGATAAAACAGAAATGTACCAATATTACATGCACATAATGTTAACATATACAGTAGGTTTTGCCAGATCTTGAGAACATTTGCTGCAGGAAACTGAAAGATATATATATATAAATAAAGGTAACATGGAGAAAATGCTTCATCTTATCATTTTTCAGCTGAAAATATCAGAAACAATGATTCTTTAAAAACTGGCTGTTACAAATCTTGTGTCACTCTGTGGCAAAAAGAATCAGCCTGTGTTCTTTGTGGGGATTCACTCAGATGCTCCTTTACTCTTGTAGAGTAGCAGACTGGCTTTGTTGCAGCTCTTCCCATTGCTTCAGGTGATGGTATAAGTGCATCATCTCAAACCTTTTCTTATCCCTTTATAATGGGAATTATAGAAAATTAACACATTAAGCAAGATTCAGCTCCATCTGTTCCACAGACCTTTCACACTGCCCCCAGGTGGCAGCAGGTGGGTACAACAAATAGATGTGCAAAGCTCTTTGTCTGTTCTTGCACAGCTTAGACTTCTTCCTCTTTGGTGCTTTTTTGTTGTTTCTGTCTGGTTTTGAACGTGGTAATCATAGCATCTCTTACTTAGACTCTAACCTTGCCTTTTTTCACGTTTTTTTCTCTCATAGGATAGAGGCTCCCATAGCAGTACCAGCGTAGTCATCTGAAACATTTCTCTTGTATTCCCCCTGACTGCTTCCAATTAAGAAGTTTGTAACTGTAGCTGATTAGTAAACTGAAATGTTGTTTTACAGACCTAAAGCATTTAGGACTGTAAAAAATTTGCACTACATGTGCATATTTGGACTGCAAATCTATTGTGCGTGTATTACAGCAACATAATAAATCATGTTAATTTCCATTTTTATTTGTTTTTATATGAATCTTTCATGTCACATTTTCTGTTTTGTGTGCTTTTCCCTGGTGATGGAAATAATTTCTTTAGGTTGATGTGCACTTAGTTTCAACAAACACATGAAGTATTGTGTATTGATTTGTCTCTACATAATTTTATCTTTTCATAATTCTTGTAATATTTAAAAATGTAGCCTTTATCTCTAATAGAACAGCTGAAGTAGAAAGCACAGATTAGTACTTTGAAAAGAATGAATGAACCGATTAGTTTTGAAATCAGTTGGCACTAAAATACTGTTTAAATGTGATCTTACCTAACCATTTCTTTTGTGATAGAAAAGTAGTGATGTGTATAAATAATGGTTGTATGTTTTTTTCTTTTAAATAAACATTGTTTAGTTACAACCAGAGTGATTTTGGTCCTTAATGTGCTTGAATTCTCCTGTAGATGCAAAGAAATTCACCTCAGGTTGATTGGAGATTTTCAATGGATCATATGTGAATCTATTTGACAAACTATCAAAAAGGGAGAGCAGAACCTATTTAGTGTGTGCATCTACTCCATAAAAGACAGGCCTCACATCAATAAAAAATACTGTGAATTTAATCTATTAGGCCAGGAGTGTCCAAACTTTTTATCACGTGGGAAAATATTGTCAAAAATAATTGAGGGCCAAAAAAAAAATAAACAGCCTAAAATCAAGCATGTATTTTTTTTATTTTATCTATAAAAAAGTTGCAAATTTCCACAAAACTCATAAAGATTAATATAAGAAATTTTCTAGAAAAATTTTTTAAAAAAATTGGTAACTTTGTTTTACATTTCTGCCTGGAGTTTATGGATTTTTCCACTTAAAGATACTTTTCAATGTCAGTCTTAAACAAAATGTGGGAATTAAAAAAACAAGCAATTATAGACAAAAGTTTAGGAAGCACAAACAGGAAAATTCTCAGTTTTGTAGATTGTGCCAAAACATCTCAGTACTTCTTTTTTCACTAAAACTTCTGTAAATTTACCTTTATTTACCTCAGCTGTATCAGTCTCAGTCTTTGCATCGGTAAAGGCGGATCTACTGTTTCCTAAAATTTGTAGCCTTATTTATGATATTTCTATTAGGCGCACAAAGACTTGACATTTATTTGGTAGTTCCAGTGGTAGTGTAGTGACCATTTGTCCCAAACTTAAATTCAAAATCAAAAAATTCTAAACTCAAAAGTGATCGAAACAAAAGGTGAATCAAACTCAAATAGTCACTTGATGCACCGTGGATTCTGGTTTACGCAGCAAAAAGAGTCAAAGTCAAAATATAATTATGTGATTTTATTTTTTGGTCCAGGCAAAAAGGCTACAGGCTTGTGGTCCCATTCCTGTACCTGTTCGCTGACTAACAAAAAACCTTGTGACCACCCACGTGCATAATAAGCTACCTAAGACCCACCTATTTATACCGTGAAATACCCACATCCCCACCTGAAATCAATTAACTTAAGTGAATTACTAACCAAAAAACTTATTCTAAATAACAAATAAAATACAAATTGTAATGATAAATCAACTAGGAAAACAAACAAATGCTAAGAGTAAACTAAACAATTTAAATTCTAAGATTTAACCAAACAATGGGAAAATAGCTCCTACAGGTAGTTTCCGCTATACTTACAAACAGCGCGATAAAATTAACTTGTATTCAGTTACACTCGGTTGCATACTTCAGGCTGCAAGTCTATAGAACATGGATGACTAGAAGGCCGTCGCTATCGTGAGATTAGACAAAAACACCAGTGAAAGTTGGCGCAGATGCTGAAGACAGATAAAGTTCATGTTCACCCAGCAGCCGTGCTGAGGGCGGGGCTTCTGTCCTCGGTCTCTCATTGGCTGATGCGCGGCTCGGAGAGGCGGGCCAACCTGGACACGGAAGTGAAGCCGCCCAATGTCAGGAGGCCCTGGATCAGCTGTCGCGCCTCCTTCCTCCCGTTAAGCAGCAGCCTGTTCTGTCGGTGGCGGTAGGGCCAGAGGAGCTCTTCCTATGATCGATCAGACCGGGTGTTTATCATATTCCCGCAGTTTTCAGGTGAGGCCCACTGACTAACAGCTCTGAGTTCGCTGGTTTCAGCTGGTTCATCTGCATAGAAAACCGTGCTTGTTGGAGAGCTGCGTGTGCTAACCGCAGCTAGCTTCTTTTTTAAAAGAGTTTAACCATTCGGCTACTAGTTTACCCTGTATTATAGTGAGATTCTGTCCAGAGAATCACAGCACTCCTGTTTTCTTTATGAAGGACTCAGCTTGAAGCTAATAGCTTAACGCTTGGAGCCGGTTGTTTACGGAGAAGCTGAACTTGTATCAGTCACAGTATGTTAGGCATCCCGGGGTTGCATGTCCTGCAATGTCTCATGTTCCTCTGAGTTGTTTTTTTTTTTTTTTTTTTTTGTATTCTCGTTCTCGGTGTCCACCACAGGCAGCAGCATGAACTCCCTCCCAGGAAAAGCCGCTCTGTCCCTGTGCAGACGCACCGCTGCGGGCGGGATGAGGGCGCTGGTCGCCCCCGCGGGTCGCCCCTCTGTGGGCGCGCAGGCCGACAGGGCCGCTCTCCAGGCTGTCCGGGTCTGCCACTCTGGAACCAACCGGAAGGGCAGCGTGTACACCAAGAAGAGGGGCTACGACATCACCAGGAACCCCCACCTGAACAAGGTTGGGTTATTTATCTGTTTACTTTATATAGCATGTATAACCCAGGGTTTCCCCCAGTGTATTATAAGCCTGGCGGGCCACCAGGCTTTACTTGTGCCCCCACTAGGCTAAGCATTGCTTTTTTTTTTTTTAAAAGTGGTTTTAAGACTTTCTGGTGTTCAGGTATTAATCTTCCAGTTCTTTTACAACACACAATTACCAAGTGATGTTTTCAAATTTAAACAGTTTTTAACTCAAAGATGACGAGCCTCTGGATGAATAACTGCCCTAGCGCCCAACCACCAGGCTTAGCAAGTTTTCTGGGGGAAACCTTGTATCCTCACATTTAAAAGTATTTTAGTGGGACTTTGTGCGGTAGATCAACAAACGCACAGTAGTGCATAAGTTGGAGGAAATCATAGTTTATAACTCATACTTTTGTGTGCAGTCCCTTTTATATCTGACAGCCATTTTTAGTGAACACCAAGAAGCACACAAGACAGATCAGGTAATAGTTAAGTTATGAATCCCCATCTAAGAAGTCTTTGGTAACTCTAGAGAGGCAGATAAGATCAAAAAAACACTTTGGGTCCACATACAAAACCTTTTGTGTAGCAGAAGCTTTAGACACACAATCCCCAGGGTGAAAATTGGCGGTGGCTGCATTATCTTGTGGGCTTACTTATCAACACCAGGGAAGAAGGTCAAAGTTCATAAAGAAGTAGAAGCAACCCTTTAGTGGTGGCTCACCTTACACCCAGAAGTTCCATGATCCTAAATATGCAAACACAGCTACAATGGATTGGTTTAGACTGCACCATATTCATCACGACCTAGTCAAAGTCCAGACCTAAACACTTTGCACTATATAATTATGTGCTACTTTGACTTCATGCAAAATTCCATGAAGCACATGTAGTGTTTCTGGTTGTTGCATGTGGATATGCGAAAGGTCAAAGTGTTTGAATACATTTGCAAAACAATGTAAATCTGGGAAAATATAACAGGCCGATAAGGATTTAATGTTTTCCCGTTAGAAGAGTAAGGCTGTTAATTGGCTTATAAACTCTTCTTTACTGCATATTACTCCTAGATAATTACATGTTTTCTTCAACTTAGTCATGATTAATGAACCTACATATTTGTATCTTTAACTATCATTAATACATAAAGCATACCACTTTAGAAAAATAGATAATGTTGTGTATAAATTGCATGACTAAGTAGGTTTAGCTTTGTTTTAACAAATAGATGCATTGTGGCCTTAAATATAGCCCTTTATTGCTACTTTTATGATTATGATTTGATAAAGTCAAGTTGTGATTTAAATACAGCAGGTGTAGAATAGAAATGATGCCAGGTTCCCAGTGCAGAATAGAGTGTTGAATGTGTTTTGTAAAGTTGAAGTTGTGAGAAAAATGTAAATGGATGCTTCAGAAACTCAGCTCTCACTACATTATGTTAAATGTTTGCACAGCCAACATGACGTTGGCACATATATAAACACAGTAAAAGGCCAGAACGTTTGGCTTCATGAGTCATGTTGGTATTCAGCGCTTTTTACAGTAATTATTTAACAGTCGGCACAGAACAAGAATCTTGCTCCTATTCCTCCTCTGCTCGGTTTGAATGAAAATAATCAACATTTCCTCAAAGTACCTTGTCTGTGGTATTCCTGGATTTTTCTTTCCCCCACCAATCATGATGACTTTAGTTTGTTCATGCTTTGTGTCTGACTTGTTCCAGCCCATGAAGACTCCAGGATTCCTGCAGAGGCTCAAGATGAGTTTATTGCTTAGATTGTAGATGTTCAGAGGTCACTCTCAGTTCTCTCTTCTTTCCATGCTGACTCAGCAGGCACATCCTCACTCACAGGTTCATTTAAGTGCAAACGGTCAGGAAATGGAGTCGCACTTTGACAAAAAAAAAAAAGAAGAGATTTTCCCTCTGTGCCGCGCAAAGCGGTGAGACTCCAAGTAGAGCTCCACTTCAGTGAGCTACTTCCTGGAAACAAGATTCCAGTAATTTCAAACATGTCCAGGTATTTCCTCATTGTCTTCACGTTCCAGTCTGTAAAGCTTTATTACAGTTTGTAGCTTTGCTGCAGCTGGGATGAGGCGTGGCTCCTGATTAATTTAACCTAGAACACATTTTTTTCTTTTGTATTATTTTTTTCTTCTTCTTTCCCCATCTGTTACATTAACATGAAAGAAAATGTTTGGCTAAAAAAAAGTTTGTCTCTTTAGTCTTGATTCTTCTAAATAACATCCAGTGCAACCGGTTATCTCCAAAATTAATTTGTAAATAGTTTCCACAGAACAACTAACAGTATTTCTGTCTTATCTCTGTTTCCATCACTCTGCGAAGTTTTAGCATTCTGGGGAATGTCAGTGTCTGGTGTGGAGCATCTGCTGCTGTGAGACTGTCCATCTGGACAAATATTACGTTTGCATGTAAAAAAGCGTAACGCTGGAATAGTCACCACTTTAAAAACACTTGGTGAGAGAGGTGAAGGTTTTCCGTCCGTGTAAGCAGTTTAATTTGAGGATTTTCCAGGGAAGCTTCCTCTCAAATAACTTTCTCTTGCTCTGCAGTTCTGGAACCAGTGTGCTATTGTCTTCTTTCTGAGACCTTCACTTGTGTGGCTACAGCAAATCCTGTTTAGTTTGAAACATTGTAGTGCGTCTGATGTTGGAATAGGTTACAAAGAAAAATGTGTATTTATAATAAATGCACCGTAGAACAAAGTCGGAGTGGATTCTGTGTCTTCAGAAAAGGGAGAGACGGTGAGAGACAAGTGGAGCTTAGAGGGGGAGTGGGTGCAGGGGCTCACGCCATTGGACAGAATAAATAGATTAAAGCGCACACCCCCGCTCAGATGCCCTTCAAGCAGCCTGCATGCAGGACTTACAAGTTTACCATGTTCCTTTTCAGAATTAAAGCTGGAAAGTTGTTTTGTTTTTTGTATTTTTAGTAAATTACCCTAACGGCTCACACATCGGTATGAGATCTGTCCTTCCATATCAGACACACTATCTAACAAGAAGCAATTCAAATGGTAATAAGCCTGCAAAAGAAGGTTTCAATGCTTTGGTCAGTTGTGATTAGTAATGGTATGTGCAACCAAGATCATTTTTATACTAACTTATGCCTTTTTTAAAATGAAAAACTTCCTTGTTTTTCATATATATTGGAGAATGGCTTTACAAACATAATGTTAACCTATTTTTTTTTATTATTATTTCATCTGAAGTTTTTTTATGCCCAGTGTCTGTATGCCGAGTGTGTTAAATTTCTTGTTTGTGCACACAAACAAGAACAATAAAGCTTATTCTGTTAAAACACGTAGCAAATAGAAATGCACTTTAAGTGTGTGTGTGTGTGTGTGTGTGTGTGTGTGTGTGTGTGTGTGTGTGTGTGTGTGTGTGTGTGTGTGGTGTGTGTGTGTGTGTGTGTGTGTGTGTGTGTGTGTGTGTGTGTGTGTGTGTGTGTGTGTGTGTGTGTGTGTGTGTGTGTGTGTGTGTGTGTGTGTGTGTGTGTTTTCCTGTGATAGACCGGCGAACTGCCAAGGCGATCCTTGCCTCTTGTCCAATGACTGCTGGAGATTTTTTGAACTTGTAAAGATTTTTTTCTCTTTTTGTCTAAACTTTCTTCCTGACTGGAAGCAGCATAACGATCGCTGCTTTCAATTCCCTTCGCCTCATGTTGTTTCCTCCCTTGCGTTTCCACATGTTGCTTTCGCTGGAGTGGAAATGTGACCACAAAAGAGAGATGGTTGTTTTTTATGTGAATACGATGAGTCACAACTCCGCTCTGAGGTTGATGACAGACGCATGAATCACTGCGATCTATATTTGCTGCTGTCTTTATTTATTTTAAAGCCTTTTTTTTCTTGGTGCAGATTCTTTCCCGGGATTACAGTGTTTTATGTTAATCGATGTCACACCCTTCAGGGAATGGCGTTCACCCTGGAGGAGCGCATGCAGCTGGGCATCCACGGCCTGATCCCGCCCTGCTTCCTCTCCCAGGATGTCCAAGTGCTGCGCGTCATGAGGAGCTACGAAACCCGCACCAACCCTCTGGACAAGTGAGTCTCCCAGCAAAGCATGGCAAAGTGCTGTTCAAGATTATCACACTGCAGATGCAGATGTTTAATCAGTTGCGCTGTCCTGCTTGTTGGGTAAAATCCTCTTTAGCATGTTCCAGCTGTTGCACCTACAGCTTGTTTTTTTTTGTTTTTTAATCGAGGGATTCAAGATTTATTTATTCTGGGATTAAAGGATCAGGTCATCATTGGTTGAGAATTTGCTTTGAACATTATAAGAAAACCCTTTCCAGAGCATTGGAAAGTGATCATACCCTCAAACTTTAAGGTATTTCATAGGGATTCTACATGTTGGATCTGCTATAAATATCAAACTAACACAATTGTATGGAATCCCTCTGAGTTACCCTTGTCTGTA
The DNA here is from genome assembly GCA_033032245.1 of Poecilia picta. NCBI lineage: Eukaryota > Metazoa > Chordata > Actinopteri > Cyprinodontiformes > Poeciliidae > Poecilia > Poecilia picta. Next base: position 26,140,551 of record CM065354.1, read on the forward strand.
ACAAATGCATGGGAAAAATGAATTTAACAACCATTTATCATTTTCCCTCCTTGTGTTCTTTCATAAATCCCAGTAAAATTCATTAAAGTTGGAGGTTAAAATGTGGGAAAGTTCAAGGGATATTTCTAAAAAATATATACTTTACACAAAATAAATGTGCCATTTGATGCTTATCTCTCCATCTCAGGTACATCCTACTGATGACTCTGCAGGACAGGAACGAGAAGCTGTTCTACCGGGTGCTGACCTCCGACATCGAGGAGTTCATGCCCATCGTGTACACTCCCACCGTCGGCCTGGCCTGCCAGCAGTACGGCCTCGCCTTCAGGAGGCCTCGGTGAGGCTGGTTCCTGCTACTGCTGCACAGTATTCAAAAGAAATAAATGTGTGATTCAGGACAGCTGTGATGATTAAACATTTTCTTTTCTGCTCTTTATATTCCATTATTTTGATGTTCTAGACAATGGATGTGTTTATGCTGTACTTTAAGGCATTTACTTGCTGTTAAACTTATCTTTGACCTTTTAAGTGCTTCATGTTCGTCTGTATGACTGATTTAGCTTCATGCTGCCATCCCGTATGTTTGCAGAGGACTCTTCATCACCATCCATGACCGGGGACACATTGCCACCATGCTCAACTCCTGGCCTGAAGACAACATCAAGGTACACACCGTGCACTGACACGCTCTACTTTAACTCCTGACCTCTTCACACACATTAACCATGTTCCTGTGTAGCCTGGGATCCTTGAGAACTGTGTGGAATTAGCTTTGATTTTCCAGATCTGACTAAGTATGGATAAAAGGAAATTGAGTGTGCCAAATGTTTTGATCTTCCAGACTACTTTCCTTCTTGTATCTTTTGATTGAGAAGTCTAATAAAGCAATGGTTTTCATACTGATTTCTACATGAACATGCTTCATATTTGATTTGCCAACTTGATTTATAACATTTCACCCTTCTGAATTTTGTTCTTGTATCCAGAAAACCCAAAAGGAGACGATTTCACTGTCTGCCTGGTTTTTACAGTCAGGCTTAACAGTGCAGACTGTAAAAACTGAACCAAACACTAAAGCTAATAGTTTTAGGAATTTTTACAATCATAATAAGGTTTGTAAAGACTCTGAATTTTGTCTCGGATGCTCCATTCTTAATTTGACAAGTCCAAGAGTTACAGATTTGTAAATGGTGTCAGCGTGAGTCCAGATGCTACCGAAGCAGGTCAGTGGCACAAGGCTGAGAATCAGAAGCTAATTTGCTGTTGTGCTGTAAAACTACATAGACATTTTGTGATGGAAAACGTGAATTAATGCTTGATGTCTGTCCAGGCCATAGTGGTGACAGATGGGGAGCGTATCCTTGGACTGGGAGACCTGGGCAGCTATGGGATGGGAATTCCTGTTGGGAAGCTGGCTCTCTATACGGCCTGCGGCGGCGTTCCTCCTCAGCAGTGTCTCCCTGTGCTGCTGGACGTCGGCACCGACAACCAGGTGAGGGCGCAAGAGCGCTGGAATGGGTTCCTCTTGTTGCAGACCCGTACATCGACCTCATTTATCGGCACGATTAACTCTAAAACCAAATCAGGAAGTCAGAAATATCCGTTGCGTTCTCGTCCAGTCGCTTCTAGACGATCCTCTGTACATCGGCCTGAAGCACAAGCGAATCAGAGGAAAGGAGTATGACGAGCTCATCGACGAGTTCATGCAGGCAGTGACGGACAAGTGAGTCCGTTGGCAGTTTTTTACTAAAATGAAATGGTAACCTTGGTGCTTGGCTGATGGTGCATTTCCTCTGCAGGTACGGGATGAACTGCCTGATCCAGTTTGAGGATTTCGCCAACAGCAACGCCTTTCGTATCCTTAACAAGTACAGGAATCGCTACTGCACCTTCAACGACGACATCCAAGGTATTTTGTTCGCCACAGGAGTCGGCGTTGGCATTGCAGTCAGTTTTGTTGTCATTTGAAAAAAGCAGAATAGGCACCCATTAAAGTTTTGTACATTTTTCCATTCTGCACTTCAATATACTTTTATTTTCTGTTGGTTTCATGTGATTAAACCAACACAAAGTAGTGGGAAGTGGAAGGATAATGTTTCGTCTGACTGGTTTTGTTTGATACTTCTGATACTTAGTCACAAGCAATTATTGTGTCATAATTTAAGTTCATTTCCTCTGCAGGCACGGCCTCCGTAGCCGTCGCTGGAGTATTTGCCGCTCTGAAGATCACAAAGGACAAACTGTTGGACCACACCTTTGTTTTCCAGGGAGCAGGCGAGGCGAGTTGAGCTAAACGATGATCAATTTTAAAAATAGCATTAAAAGGGAGACTTTGTTACAGAATGAACTGTTGTTGTTGTTATCTGACCAGGCTGCTATGGGAATCGCCCATCTACTTATGATGGCCATGGCTAAAGAGGGAGTGTCTAGAGAAGATGCTGCCAAGAAGATTTGGATGGTTGATTCAAAGGGGCTGATTGTGAAGGTAACGCGTCTGACCACGTGTTCCTGTACGCAAATCGCCACGAGGTTTGAAAGCAAACAATGAAAGTTGTTGTTCCTACAGGGAAGAGGCAATCTGAACCACGAGAAGGCTGAGTTTGCTCACGAACACCCACACCTGAAGACTCTGGAGGAGGTGGTGGAAACCATCAAGCCTACCGCCATTATTGGTGAGATAACTGGAAGTGCTGGTAAAATCAAACGCATTGTTTCACCAGCGCGTAACCCTCATTTGTTTTGTTCCTAACCAGTTGTGGAAACTCAGTGAAAATCTGTGAAAGGTGACTCTTTTTTCACGTAGCGTTTCTTCTCAACGTAGCGGCAAAACGCTTACTCGCTGCTTTCTCTTTAATCTGATCCGTCGAAAACCCAGACCATGTACTCGATGGTTTGAAATTTGCAAACTGCATGTAAATTGAACTGTCCGATATTTCTAACATCTTGTACACAAGTAATTCATCTGACAAAATAATCAAATATAATTGTTAGCTTCAATTTTTAACAGACGTTGCCAACCGAGATGCAGAATCCTAGAAATGGAGAGTTCCTGCATTCATCGTTATCGCTGTCAGAAAACTGACCGGTGTTTGTGCCGAAGGTGTGGCTGCGATCGGAGGAGCGTTCACCGAGAAGATCATCAAAGACATGGCGTCGTTCAACGACAGGCCCATCATCTTTGCTCTGAGCAATCCCACCAGCAAGGCTGAGTGTACTGCAGAGCAGTGCTACAAACTCACAGAGGTGATGCATTTTCACACAGATATTGCAGTTGATGTGGTTCGGGACTGTGCACAAGTATTTATTACTGTTTTTTTTGTAATTGTTTTTTTAAGGCTGTCATGTTTCCTCCCCTCACTCTGTCTGTGATCAGGGCAGAGGCATATTTGCCAGCGGGAGTCCATTTGACAAAGTGACCCTGGCAGACGGACGCACATTCTTCCCCGGCCAGGGAAACAACGCCTATGTGTTCCCAGGAGTCGCCCTGGGGGTCATAGCCTGTGGAGTTCGCCACATATCTGAGGACATTTTCCTCACCACTGCAGAGGTCCGTTCCTCGCTGAAAGAAAAGACTCACTAACTAGAAGCTAAGCAGCTTCAGCTGGGTCTCTTAGTGCTTCATCAAACCCAGAATCTCTCCGTTTTCATTTTCAACACTGACCATCTGATTGAACCTTCAAGTAAAAACCTGACGTCTGATCATGGTCCCTGCTGTGCCTGTTTGTCTCTGTCAGGCGATAGCTGACATGGTAACAGAAGAGAACCTGGCTGAAGGAAGACTCTATCCACCTCTAAGCACCATCAGAGAAGTGTCCTTCAAGATCGCAGTAAAGGTGAGAGATTTAATGTTTAACAATATTTAGATGACCTATTTTCCCATGCAGCTTCCTGAATGATTTACAAATTAGTTTGACTGTGTTATTATCCAGATTAACAGGTTACTAAAATAATGTTAGTAATTACATTTTCTCTTCATGATATGTTCCTCCAGCCAATCCCAGCTATCTCTCCTGTATGATCCTTATTAGTTTCAATAAAACAATGTTATAGAAAATAACATTTCCAATTTAAAAAGCATTTTTTATTCCTTCTGATAGAATATTGTAATTTTCTCTGAAACTAATTTTAGTTTAGTTACAGTTGTTAGCTGTAAGCACGAAATAAATGGAAATAAGTGATTTTTGGCTGAATTTCTATGAGCTACAATTTACGATGAAAACACTAAAATAATTTCAACACTAATTATAGGGGTAATGAGATGTAAGAAGACCTGTAATTTGTGTGGAATATAATAACCACTAGTTTTTGTGTCATTTTATTCTGGGATTGGTGAGGGGAGTTCCCCCAACAAATATTCTTCAAATCTAATTTATTATGTAAATTACACTCAATTATAGAAAAAAAGAAGGAAAAAAACAACTTATTTCTCTTTATTTGTTAGTGCCTCGTCCTAATCATTTAAATAATAAATTTTTTGATGACCAAAGTAAAGGAAATGTCTGCAGTGCTTACTAGAACCAGCAGAGGGAGCTGGAGATCAGACCAGGAGGTGCCACAAGACATCTTTAGCTGGTTGATCAAATCAAGATGATGGGTCTCAACGTCCTGCCCTTTGTTCCTGTTTCAGGTCGTCAACTATGCGTACAAGAACAGCATAGCTTCGGTTTACCCCGAGCCCAAGGACAAGGAGGCGTTTGTGCTGTCGCATATCTACAGTCCTGACTACGACTCCTTCACTCTGGATACTTACAGCTGGCCGCAGGAGGCCATAAATATCCAGGATGTGTAATCATTATCATTCTCTGGCATCTGCATACCGCTGTGGGGTTGCCTACAATTTCACTCCCTTTTCAGTTTTTTTTTTAAAGTTTATTTTAAATTTTTTTTGTATACTTTTCAGTAAGCATTGGACATGGATACCAAACAGAGTCGTCTGAGAATCGAGAATTTATTATTTTGGTAGTATATTATTTATTTGACCCATTCGTAAATGAAGATTATGTTCTGTTCTCAAAGCAGCATATCAAAAATCAATCATGCCACTTGCCCACAAAACCTTTTCACTTGTTTCTTTCAAATAAGATGCTGCAGTCAGTAGTTACTGTGCAGCATTGTGTCGCAGTACCTTGCAGTGCTTTTGGTGTCTCATCACCAGAGAACAGAGGATTCATTGTGATGCTGTGTCTGAAGTGCAGTCAGAAAATCCCCGTCAGTCTCGGTGTGGCTCACTCTGTGACCTCAGGAGGGTTGCTTCTCCATTTCCTAACATCGTTCGATCGTTCTTCCTGTAACACACTCTGCTCCGTTTGTTTTTGTACTGGTTTTTATTTTTGTTTTCTAGTCTGTTTTCTTTTAGCTTTGCATTGCTGTCAGAATTTTATTTTTAATGAAGGACACTTTAACTGTAATTGTCCCAATCATGATGTTTTTGTACGACTAGTGCAGTGGTTCTTAACCTTTTTTGAGGTACCGAACCCCCCAGTTGCATATGCGCATTCACTGAATCCTCCTTATTCCAATCCCCCCTACAAAAAAATAAATAATTTTTGGTATTTTGATTTAGTATTATCTGTGTAACCACCCCCACGCCACTAGAGGCAGTACCAACCCTGAAAAGATGCGACTAAGGAGCAGATTTAGACTATAGAATTTGGTAAAAACTGTGAGTTTTGCTGAAGTAATTAAAGACACAAGTTCAAATCCCTGCTGAGAGTGGAGCTCCTTCAATCAGGGCTCCTCCGCAGCTCTGATTGGTTAAGCAATGTAACGTGATCCTCTGCAGCCAGTGATGGCAAAGGGGGGCGTCGTCACGACTTTACACAAGTGTGTCTTTACCTCCGCGGCAGAGGCTCCGCCGAACCCCTGAGACCAACTCACCGAACCCCTGGGATTCAATCGAACCCAGGTTAAGAACCACTGGACTAGGGTTTCCCTTCAGTTCTGTACAAGTGTTTTTTTGTTTTTTTATGCCAAAGCAGTTTAAGCTCTATATGTTTTACTATGAGAAATGATGCTGTGCAGGTTTTAGCACTTAGAGATATGCTTGAAGTTTTGGAAAAAGTATCATGTACCTTTTTAAATAAAAGTCTTAACAAAACATGGTGTTTTTTGTGTGAGTTTGATATGATTGAACAGTAAAGTGGTTACTTGTCAATGAAGAGTGCTCGTTCTGTAGTTTGTTGCACAAACCTGCACCAAAAGCTGCAAGGGACCAGGTGTTGATTAATACAACAACAAAATAAACAAAACATTTATGTTTCAAGCTTGTCAATAAAGCTGTTTGCATAATTGCGTTTTGCTCCGGTGGGGTTGACTATACTTTCTTTTGCTGCTTGCCAAAGAACCAGTCTTACATTACATCTTTTCAGGTTTATTACCAACAATATGTCCTAAAGACAGTTTGTTTACATTTGACTTTCCTTAAATCTTTGAAGAATACCATCAATCAATCAATCAAATTTTATTTGTATAGCACATTTCAGCAGCAAGGCATTTCAAAGTGCTTTAGACAACTTAAAATAAAAATGAAAACAGAAATAGACAGATTTTGAAAAAGATTAGAAGATAGAAATATTAAAAGTTAAAAGTGAAAACATTTTAAAACATCTCAAACCTCGACATTATACAAGGATTCTCAAACCTCAGAGTTTTTGTATCTTACAAGGATTCAAGGCATTTCAAAGTGCTTTTCACAATTTGAAATAAAAATAAAAACAAGACAGAGTTTGAAAAAGATTTAAAGAGTTAAAATCATTATTAAAAGTAAAAACATTCAGTCTATCCATAAGCAACTCTAAACAGGTGGGTTTTAATTTGAGATTTAAAGGCACTCAGTGTTTCAGCTGTTTACATTGCTCTGGAAGTTTGTTCCAAATCTGTGGTGCGTAGAAGCTGAATGCTGCTTCTCCTCGTCTCATTCTGGTTCTGGGGATGCAGAGCAGAACCAGAAGATCTTATGAGTCTAGACGGTTGGTATGGCAATAGCAGACCTTTAAGGTATTATGGTGCTAAACCGTTCAGTGATTTATAAACTAACAACAGTATTTTAAAGTCTATCCTTTGAGCTACAGGGAGCCAGTGTAGAGACTTTAAAACTGGTGTTATGTGCTCTATTTTCCTGGTTTTAGTGAGAACGCGAGCCGCAGCGTTCTGGATCAGCTGCAGATGTTTGATTGATTTGTTAGTCAAATCTGTGAAGACACTGTTGCAGTACTAAAGATAAACGCAAGGATGAGCTTCTCTAGATCTCGCTGAGACATTAGTCCTCTAATCCTGGAGATGTTCTTCAGATGATAGAAGGCCGACTTTGTGACTGATTTGATGTGACTCTGAAGGTTCAGGTCAGAGTCCATCACTACTCCCAGGTTTCGGGCCTGATACCAATAGCAGCAGGTTATATTGGTACATTTTGCCAAAATGAGAAAATAATCACATAGTCAAAGTAAAATATAAAATTCTTTATTTCAAAAATGATAAGCAACAATAAGGGGAAATTAAGTCTTGGTAAATTAAAAAAAAATCTGACTTGCACAAAAGGTCTGAGGATAAAAGTAAGAAATAAAATCAGACCTGTGTAGAGCTTTCCAGGTCTCTCAAAGATGCTTTACAATGAGATCAGTCATTTCCATTCATGCACACTCATGGTAAGCTACTAGATCGTAGCCACAGCTGCCCTGCAGCAGTCTGACAGAAGCAAGGCTGCTATGTTGTGCCATCTGCCCTTCCGATCACCAACCGGTGGGTAAGGTGGGTGTAGTGACTTGCCCAAGGACAAAACGACAGAATCAGACTTCGAACTGGTGACCCAGTGATTGAGGGCCAACTCCAGCTGCCATCTCCACCATAACGTTAGTCAGTAAACGTCTTTTTCTGATTCTAAAACACCTGCTTGTTTCACCTTACAGCACATGTGGTGCTGCCTCCACTCCATTTCTAAGAGTTTTAAAAGCAAGTACAGAAAAAGATACTTGTGTCCAGTGCTCATTGTAATTCATCATTATGAGCAATTATCAAGGATTTATCCTAATCAATTTATCCCATTAAAGAATTAATTAGCTTCTTCAATGGGATAAAAGAAGCTATTAGCTAATAGCTAAGTAGGGCTAATGCTAAAGGCTAATGACCTTTAGAAACTTAAATATAATATCATTTAATCTTTGATTAAAGTGGAATCGTGTCTGCTTGCTAAATGTGAGTATTGAATGTGAGTGGAAAAACAACTCGTTTTGTTAAATATGTTGACAAAATGTGAAAATGTTGGTATTGATGAAGACTACAAAATCTACAGCATATGCCTGCATAAGAGCAAACTTTGTAAGCTTTGTTTCCATTTCTTTGTCTGACCATCTTGGGCTGATTTTGGTTTAATACTCTAACAGTCTGAATGTCCCCCAAATGGCTAAATAATTAGCAGAATGAGTTTAAAACTAGGTCCGACTCTCCTAATGTGTCAGCCACTCCAAGCATTCTACATGCCGAGGAGAGTTAATCTTCATCGGTGCAGACAAAGTCTCAGCATAGGGTAGCATGAGATTAAGTAACATTATTGGGTCTTTGCTGGTAGATTTGGATTGTATGTATCTAGTGGCACACGTGGTATTTTTGATATCTTTAAGTGGTGAGATGCCACAGAATTAAAAATCCCCCAAATCCCCAAAAATAGAGTAGCCTTGGTTATTCCATGTACTAAATTATAAGATAAGTAAAAGTTTCTATTTAAAAGTGCATGTATTCTCGTTATATTTTTTAAAATACTGATAGGTCACAGAGTTTCAAATTTTTTTTAATAAGGAAAATATCCTAGATAATTATCCTTTTTGGCCTGTGGGACTCCAGAAGCAGCTGATGGGTACCGGCGGGCGAAGCGGCATGCGGCTCGGGTGGTCGCTGAGGCCAAAACTCGGGCGTGGGAGGAGTTTGGAGAGGCCATGGAGAAAGACTTCCGTACGGTTTCGAGGCGATTCTGGTCCGCCATCCGGCGTCTCAGGAGGGGGAAGCAGTGCAGCACCAACACTGTTTACAGTGGGGATGGTGTGCTGCTGACCTCGACTCGGGACGTTGTGGGTCGGTGGGCGGAATACTTCGAAGACCTCCTCAATCCCAAACATGCCTTCTGTTGAGGAAGCTGAGCCTGTGGACTCTGGGTTGGGCTCTCCAATCTCTGGGGACGAAGTCGCCGAGGCGGTCAAAAAACTACTCGGTGGCCTCAGGGCCCCAGGGGTGGATGAGATCCGCCCGGAGTTCCTTAAGGCTCTGGATGTTGTAGGGTTGTGTTGGCTCACACGACTCTGCAATATCGCATGGACATGGGGGGCAGTTCCTCTGGATTGGCAGACCGAGGTGGTGGTCCCCCTGTTTAAAAAGGGGGACCGGAGGGTGTGCTCCAATTACAGAGGGGTCACACTCTTAAGTCTCCCTGGAAAGTTCTATTCAGGGGTCCTGGAGAGGAGGGTCCGTCGGATAGTCGAACCTCGGATTCAGGAAGAGCAGTGTGGTTTTCGTCCTGGTCGTGGAACACTGGACCAGCTCTACACCCTCAGCAGGGTCCTGGAGGGTGCATGGGAGTTCGCCCAACCAGTCTACATGTGTTTTGTGGACTTGGAGAAGTCGTTCGACTGTGTCCCTCGGGGTGCCTTGTGGGGGGTCCTCCGGGAGTATGGGGTACCGGGCCCTTTGATACGGGCTGTCAGGTCCCTGTATGACCGGTGTCAGAGTCTGGTCCGCATTGCCGGCAGTAAGTCGGGCTCGTTTCCGGTGAGAGTTGGACTCCGCCAAGGCTGCCCTTTGTCACCGATTCTGTTCATTACTTTCATGGACAGAATTTCTAGGCGCAGCCGAGGTGTTGAGGGGATCCGTTTTGGTGGCCTTAGGATCTCATCTCTGCTTTTTGCGGATGATGTGGTCCTGTTGGCTTCATCAGATTGTGATCTGCGGCTCTCGCTGAAACGGTTCGCGGCCGAGTGTGAAGCGGCCGGGATGAGGCTCAGTGCCTCCAAGTCCGAGGCCATGGTCTTGAGCCGGAAAAGGGTAGAGTGCCTTCTCTGGGTCAGGGGGGTCGTCCTGCCTCAAGTGGAGGAGTTTAAGTATCTGGGGATCTTGTTCACGAATGAGGGAAGAAGGGAGCGGGAGATCGACAGGCGGATTGGGGCGGCGTCTGCCGTGAAGCGGGCGCTGTACCGGTCCATCGTGGTGAAGAGAAGCTGAGTCAAAAGGCGAAGCTCTCGATTTACCGGTCGATCTACGTTCCCACCCTCATCTATGGTCATGAGCTTTGGGTCATGACTGAAAGAACGAGATCACGGATACAAGCGGCCGAAATGGGTTTCCTCCGCAGGGTGGCCGGGCTCTCCCTTAGAGATAGGGTGAGAAGCTCGGTCATCCGGGAGGGACTCAAAGTAGAGCCGCTGCTCCTCCACGTCGAGAGGAGCCAGTTGAGGCTCGGGCATCTGGTCAGGATGCCTCCTGGACGCCTCCCTGGTGAGGTGTTCCGGGCACGTCCCACCGGGAGGAGGCCCCGAGGAAGACCCAGGACACGCTGGAGGGACTATGTCTCTCGGCTGGCCTGGGAACGCCTTGGGGTTCCTGGAGGAGCTGGAAGAAGTGGCTGGGGCGAGGGAAGTCTGGGCCTCCCTTCTGAAGCTGCTGCCCCCGCGACCCGATCCCGGATAAGCGGAAGAAAATGGATGGATGGATCCTAGATAATTATCCTCACCTAGAAATCACTTCAGAAATATTCCATAGCTTTTCATGTATTCCAACATGAGTCAGCAATGATTATTTCTCACCTAAATCAATGTTCAACGATGAAACTAATTGTAACAAATTCTAACATCCTCTTGAGGCAGATTTTTGATCAGAAATCTGTAAAAAATTTGATTCACTTTACATTTTCTCATACTGAGGAGTGAAATGTTATTAAAGTAAACATAGTGAGAGTTAATATGTGTAATAGAAAATTTCATTTTTGGTCTTATTTCATTGTTGAAGGAACTGATGGTACCTTTTACCATTTATTTACTGATTATATCTACTGCATTTTGTATTTCTGCAAGATGTGTTTGTCCATTTGCAGAAGTTTGCAGATGATGTTTAGATGTTTCCACAGCAGAAAAGACCTGAAGACATCTTGGGTAAAATGCTTGATCTGGTAATTGTCTTAAAGGACTGATGTGTGGAATGCAGTTTGTACCCTGTTTGGCCTGACACATGAACTGACAAAGTAGTGTTACAGTTCCTCCTAAAATCCTTATCAGCTCTCCATCCTGCCATAAAATCATCTCCTCCAAGAGGTGAGAGATAGTTCATGAGGAGGGGGTCAGGGTGTCTTTGTGGCCATCTGAAAGTAAAGATAAAATCACACTTTAGGAGGGTCTTTGTCTTGCTGTGACTATATAACAACGTGATGTGTGTTGAACAGGGCTCTTCTACTGACTGCGCTCAGTGAGAAGGGTCTTCGAATGCTTTTGCCTTCGAATAAAGAAACTTAAAGACAAAGATTAATCTTTCTCTTATTATTGAAACAGATTCTCATTCCTTGATAATGAAATTTCCATAACATATGCTTGTAAACATGTTACACTCAAGAAAAGAAGCTTGTTTTATAATATTTTTCAGCTAACTTACTGGAAAATGGAATTATTTGTAAGGCTAGGTTGCTTCAGACAAACAATTTCCCTGTGAAAAACAGGAAGTACACATGGAGTCTAACGGTGGATATAATTGATCGGTACCACAGAAAAAACATCTATTATTCTATAGATAGAACAATATCTATCTATAGATAATATCACATTGCTGTGAGAAAGTATTTGCTTGTCTTGCAGATTTCTTCTGATTTTCCTTGTTTGTCACACCTAAATACTGAAAATAATATCAGTCAAAAAAACTCAGTGAATGCGTAAAGCAGTTTTCTGCTAGAGGAAAAACATCTATCCAAAGCTGCTGCTGTCATCTATCAGCTGTGAAAAGAGTTCCTAAGCCCTTGGGAGGAGTAGCCAAAAATAAAAGGAAAAACAAAACCATTTGAGGCACTGTCTAGTGACATAAATAGTCACAAGAAACTCGTGTGACTAATTATGTCATGTAAAAGGCAAAACAAAATATCTGCTAACCAAAAAGAAGACGAAAGCCTCTCTTACATTGGCCCCAAAAACATCTTGATGAATTCAAGAGTTTCATTTAGGAAAAATACTCTGCGGATTGATGAGGGAAAAATGTTCATCTTATTATTCCTCGCATAAAACAAAAAGCCTTATGCGAAAAACAACAGGTCTCTATTATGACTCTAACAGAAACGTCTGAGTGAAAATGTCCGACCGCCCGTTTGTGACATTCACCTGAAGCCACAGGTGTCAAACTCCAGTCCTGGAGGTTCGCTGCCCTGCAACTTTAGATGTGCCTCTGCTGCACCACACCTGAACAGAATAATTAGGTCATTAGCAGGACTCTGGAGAACTGATCTAAACAAGGTGAAGGTAATTAAGCCATTTCATTCCAGCGTTTTTTGTACCTGTGGCACATTTAAAAACTGCAGGACGGCGGCCCTAAAGGATTGGAGTTTGACATCCCTGCCTTAAGCAAACCTGGACTACACAAAAGGAAAATGTTAAAAAAAACACTAGTAAGGCTTTTCCACAAAGGCCAAGACAGTTGTGGATAGTCTTCTTAAAACTATAATTTCAAACATGAATTTTGTGCTTACTCAGGTGGCCATGTCAAAACAAACTGGCACAGATTTGTAAAATATTACAAATAATAATTAATTCAAATTTGACTCTAAGTTACATTTTGTCCAATTTTTCATTCGTAGCATTCAGGAGGAAAAGTGTTTGTGAAGAAGGAATGAATAAGAAAGATGTTTCTCCTGCCTCAGCCTGTCATGAGTAAAGAGGCGTGAAGACACCAGGTATGCTCGACATGCACACACAAGCTCACTTTGGTACCAACAACGGAGAAGAAATTATTCTGCCAGAGTCTTTGGCATTTCTGGAATAATGCAAAACACAATAAATATAAAACCATTTGCTAAAATTTGGGTGACTGGCTCTGAGAAGCAAACAGAGGAAAAGCTGTTCAGATCCGTACAGTTGACAGATGGATTCCCGCTCCCTTCGACAAACAGATTCCTTCACCAGATGTCGCAGCTTCTACTTTGCCCTTGACTTTGTCACTGGGCAGACGTAAGATAGAAGCATGTCTATCATGTTCTGCACAATGGCCTGAGGAGGATGGAGGGCGTGAGGGAGGTGATGAGCCAAACTCATTTCCCAGGCGTCCACCATGAGAACATCCATGCCTCTGAACATGGCCTTAAGCACCGTGTCCAGCTGCAGGGAGTACCAGTCGCTGTTGTACAGGCTCACCTCCGCATCCAGGGCTTGGAGGTTGGCCGCCCGGATCACCACCAGCGTCTCCGGCGCCCGGCCCAGCAACCTCAACAGCGCCCGCCGAATGTGCCGGAGGCGCCGGATGTACACCTCCACGGGGAAGGTGCTGAAGTGGGCCCAGATGCTGAGGACCACCACGGTGTTGGGGCCTCCGGAGAGGCCGTCCAGTTCATTAAAAACGTAGCGCAGCTCGCTGGACAGGACGGTGGAAAAGCGGATGGGAGGGCCATGGCAGCGGTACTTTAACAGAATGTTATGGGTTGTGTCCACGGCCATGAAGGGCCCCACATTTTTGGGACTGTGCAGATTTATCTCCTTCATTTCTGGGAATAAATGAAAGCTGCTTTAGGAGCAACAGGGGATGTGTGAAAGTAAATAAACAAAACAAGGTGAAAACAAACGATGACTCACCTGGGACCAAAGTAATGAGGTACTCGAACCACTGTCGAACGGTCGAGTCTCCGTACATGTTGATCACCTTGTTCCTCAAACACTGAGTGATTACCGCCGATTCATTGAAGTGACGCATGACGGTCCCTCCTAACGGCCTCCATGAGTCTTTGAAATAATATCCAGAAGGCTTGGGCTTAACCGTCTCTGTTCTTACAGAGTTGTTTTCCTTCTCAACTTCATCTGCCGCAAAGGGAGAAAAAAAATTAAGCCACAAAATACACAGTCACTGGACAAAGACGTAAACTTTACCTTCAGGTGGCAGCACGTTGATTCTGTCTTTTCCTGAGGCATGTATTTGAACTTTGATGTTTACACCACTGGGAAAATGACAGTGAAATATTATTTAAAGCAAATTAGAGTGAAAGCCAAGTGACAACAAATGTTAATGTTTTAGTAAACAAGTTTGTAGAAAACAGTCCTCAAGCAAAAGTTACTAAAGTGCGTGCTGTTTACAAATGCAGATTACAGTATTGATAGAGAGTGTACATCATACTGAATGATTGGGTTGATTGGTAGCGGATGGATGGATGGATGGCTGGATGGATGGATGGATGGATGGATGTATGGATGGACGGATGGACAGACGGACGGATGGATGGATGGACGGATGGATGGATGGATTGATTGAGTTCGTTCTCATCCTTTACACATATATTCCTGACAAGGAAAACACTTGATTCCCAGAATTGCCCAGACTGTGGAGGAACCCAGAATGATTTGTTAACCTATAAAACACGACAGACCTCTGGAAGAGCAGAGCCTCCTTGTTGGTCAGGAGATGTTTCAAATATCCCCCTTTGGCGTGGTTGATTCTGGTGTCACAGCCAAGTATCTTGGGCTTGTAGCAGTACCACGGTTCGCCCGTGTAGAGGTCTGTATAGTTGCACAGAGAATGCTGGTCGGAGGGTAAGCACATGTTGCACACTGTCGTTTCTGACAAGAAGCCCAAGCGGAACAGGCTCTTAAAGAAAACCCGATCGGGCCGATGCTCCCTCAAGTGTTTCAGCACAGCGACCGCCTCGCTGGAGTGCACAAGCGTAATCTCGACTTGGGCGGACCCCACCCAGAGCAGCGGGAACAGAGCAGAATAAATTCCATTCCTGTGATCTACCACCGTCCCAGCTACACCCGCTCTGAGCTCTGGAGAATGCAGCCTAGCAAGGAGGAAGTCCCCGCCATAACGCTTAGGACGACCCTGATAGTCGTGCATTTGGACCAGGGCCTCCAGCTGGTCCCCGATGCGCCACGCTCTTCTTTCCTTATTGGGAAGGATGGTGAAGAGACTGTGGACAGGGTCGCTCGTCTGGCGTAGGCTGGGTGGAGCAAAGCGAGCTGGAGGGCCAGGCCACTCTATCGAGTCCAACAAGTAGTGCTCTTCAAGTTTATCCTCAGGAGACGGTTTCTGGCCCAGATGGGCACAGAAGGTGAGGTTCTGATTGTACTTTGGGAGGTTCACTGACATGAGAGATGAGTGGATCCTGCTCTGAAACTGGTAAAAGGCTGAGATTGCGTGGCAGTTCCAACTCTAAAAAAGAAGAAGATAGTTGAGTGTTACACACAGCCAGCTGCCTTGTAGACTTGTATTATTTGCTGAAACCCATATTGACTTTTGCCAATTAAAATTTCTCTGTAGAAATAATAATATTGTAAAAGGTAAGACCAGTTTTTCTGCAACCAGGATTCTTTAGCCAATTAGGGATTATTTGTTTATTCCTTGATCTGAACTGATTATGATCAATTGAAAAGTCTTGAGGTGAGCTGGGCCGTTCTGGCTGAATCCTCCAATCGTCCACCTCAGAAGGTAATTATGACCTCGTAACCGCTAACAATTGCCTAGCCAGTATGGGTAAGACGGGGTTGCGTGATGGAGTATAAAGCAAAGGCGGCAGCAGCTGTTCTGTGGAGTACATGAGACTATGTATCACCTTAAAGTGTCCATCAGATCTGAGAAATATGATTATTGACAAGCAAGCTGAGGATAACGAGCAACAACTTGACTTGTATCTAAAGCCCTGAATACATTTGGAGAGCCTCATGAGACTCAGGCCTGGGAAAATCCCCAGCAGATGAAGGCTGAGTTATGAGCCGGCGCTACACTCCTTTAACTTTGCCATACCAACATGATGTGTTGGAGGAGTATTGCTGACTCAGCAAGCCAGCGGCAATTCAGCGCTGTAACCAGCTGTTGTTACTAGCGGAGATGCTCGTCGTTGTCCTCATATCTGTTTGTTAAACAGATAAATATAAATTAGTAACTCAGTTATAGTAATATAGAAGTGTGCAGGAAGTCCATGCTAATATGGGGAAAGTTGGCCATCTATCGCCGAGGGGTTAAATGGTATTTGTTGTGTTGGAGTTTAATTATTTCTGTCTCTGTGCACCACCCAGGTTCGTTAACCAGTTTCAGGATCTGACCAGAAATAATGAGATGTGGTTATATATAAAAACAGGCATTAATGCCAAAAAATGATCACCGGTGAATGTAATGTAATGAAGCATTAACCAAAACATATTGTTTAGGCTGTTGCTTTTTATTTGTAAATCACAATTACTTAGCAATGCTGGATATTTAGCGCGTAATTGCAGTTGACATTTCTTCTGGGTATCACTAAAGTCAATGCAAATCCCTCCCCCCCACCCCCAAATCCTTTGGTACAAGATATATTTTACAAAAAATAAATAAATAATTTTAACAGTTACACAAAATCCCATCTTCATTCTGATTATTAGTATAATTTAAAATATAACTTCATTCATAGATTAGTATATTTGCACAGATGAGGCAATTAAAAAAAAAAAAATCTACTCCCCAAACTAACTCACAACACTGCAGACTTTTCTTATCTCAGACTTTTCACACGTCTGAATAAAAGAGGATATTTAGAGAGGAGGTACAGAAAATGAATGTCAGATCTGAACTAAAAGGGAAATGTGTTTAATGGTGTAAAAAGGATTCTCCACCTCACACTTCAGTTTTTGCTGAAAATAAGTGAACTTACCAGCTGTGTTTTTCTTTTTCCAGCTGATCTTGTGTATGCAAATCTGGACTGAGTGTGGTAAACATTTCATTGTAGTGTGTAGCATAAAACAAATAAAGAGAAAATCCCTCTCCATATATGGCAATGCGTCTCACTTGCCCAGAAATGCTTTTTAGTGATAAAGTCCTAATAGTTTATAGCACTGCGTAAAGTTGCGGCATGTGAATTTTGTAAATATATATTTTCACATATCTGTTAAAACTTACAGTTTCCATTACAAATGTGCCCAAAACTTTGTCAATATCCCTTTAATGTCGAAAAACCCACAAATTCGCTATTGCAGTGTTTCCATTAAATAGGAAACCAATTAAAGTCAAACTGCATAAGTATAAGGTCAATGGAAATGGAATTAACTAGGTCTTCGGTATGAGACAGAAAACATACTGCCGCTTTAAAAGGGAAGAAAACCACCGTCACTCTCATTTAGTTATAAAACCCACATGTGGCCGACTTCCTGTCTTACCTCCAGAGTGTGGATGTTACGCAGCAGGAAGATGAATCCCGACAGCGACAGAAAGAGGAAAAGCAAGGCATACTTGGACAGATTTCGGCACATGGTGTCTCCTTTTTGTCTCTCATGATCAGACCCTGTTCTTCTTCCACACGTCACCATAGCAATGATGGCATGATTTTACTTATCAGCTCTGTGAAACGGAGGGAGAGCAGAACATATCAGATTGAGCAGAGCCATTATCAGTCCAGACTATGGAAACATGAATTAGTTATTATTCCTGGACTGGATACATGCCACTCCCACTGAATTTACAAGTGAATTATTTATGATGTAATCACAATCTCACAGTGATCATTTAAAATGAAAATAAGAAAAAAAATCCAACCTTTTAACAAGGTTGATAGATAAAGATCAAATCAAGAAGAAAATATTGAAATATTTTTTAAAGTTGGTCTGATTTGTCTATGAACTTTCAACGTATGAGTCCTTTTCTTCCTGACATACAGGTAGCAAAGAACAATTCACCTATTTAAAAAGAAATTTAACGACGTTTATCTTTGTAAATTTGGAAGTGGCTAAGAAAATAGCCACTCATCAAAACATCCCATTATAGTCAAAGTTAGGCAATTCTATTTTCCAGAATAGCCAAGTAATTTTTTTATTTCATTTTTATCTACAATTCCTAAAGATGAAACACATAGTGTAATAATTTACATGCAGGATAGATAGTTACATGAGAAGGGGTACAAGAATGGTCTTTTTTTAAAATGCCGCATCGTCTTAGGTCCAGCCCTGGAAAAAGCCACAACAAAGGACAAAGCTGAACTCCAGCTGCTAACAGCCCAGCCAAAGGAATCGAGTTGCTGTGTTTTGACGTAAGGCACGGCGACATGATTTGAATACAGCTCTTAAAAACGTAGCATTTATGTATTTCTACCCCCCAAAAATCTGTACAGACGTCAACAAAGCAATGAGCAAAACAAAATAACAAACAAACAAAAAAAAAGAAACAACCAGCTCAATAGTGTAGACTGAGCGACAGTTTTGTTTTCAAATTATCTTAGCGGAAGAAAGATGACAGTGTGCAAAGTCGGGGCGCACCGACACCTTCACATACGAAAAACCTTTGCAAATAACATTTAATAACTAAAAATAAGCCTATATATGAAGATATATAATAGGCATGACAAGAAAGACGCACCCTAGAACCGAAATGGTTATTTTATGCGGAGGGAGTTCAGCCGTGTGATAATATCCTCTTACTTACTTGTTAGAACGACATCGAACCGACGAGGAGATAGAGAATTAAGGCCAGGAGACCAGAGAAATAAACCTGAGGCAGAATCACCGTTAACTGTGCTGAAGATGGCTGCTGAGCTCGACTGCGCCCCCTGGTGGTCAGGGCTTGGCACATGTTTATGTGCTCATATAAGATGCCGTTTTTTATTATTTTTTTAGTAGAAGCTACGTGTGCTCACCTCCACAGAAGGGTCCACAGCGAGGCCAGACCTTCAGAGGTTGCCAAACTTTCCAGCTTCTGACCCTCAAAATATAAATGTAATAGGGTCGTGACTCAAATTCTAGGTTGAGCAAACGAGCATTGAGCGGTGCAATGTCAACGTAAACATAAGCACTACGGCAAGTATATTGGTCAATGTTGCCTTTTTTCATTTTTAATTCATGTTTTTATCATTTGACAAAATTTCTGAAATGCATATGCCTTCTCATTTTTGGTGCTTTGATATTTAAGTTAATTTCTTACCTTAAGACCCCAGAATGACATATTCATGACCCCAAATGGGATTCCATCCCTACCTTTAGGAGCTACTTCTGTACTCCACTGCAGTTTTTACTTAAATGAAGCTCCAAAGATGAAGATCCTAAGATTAGGAAGATAATGACTGTCTTTAGGTACAAAGTTGCAAAACAATCACAAGAATTCATGTCTTGAGCTAAACATCAACAAATGAAGCAGGCAGAACTATTCCAAGAATGTTTTAGGCCTGAAGGCTTGTGACCTGACTGTGGAAGTGCAAGTCCAGTTTGGAGGTGAATAGAAATAAATTGGTTTCTGAGCACAAGGAAAGGTTTGTCTTCAAAATGAGAAAGACTGGAGAGTCATTCAAGTAGGGCAGACGTGTGCTGATCTTCGGTGCCAGTAATGCATAGCTATGTGTTTATTTACATTTTTGAAGATAGCACAACAGCTAAAACTTGTCAGACCAAAAGCTGACAAAATCTACATTGGTAAACAGATAAAAAATACCACAAAAAAATTTAATTACAATAACATATACATTGCGTAACTGTCAAAAAACAAACTGTTAGCCTCTCATCATGTTTGCAGTAGTTACTGATGAACTTTGTACACATTAACTGCTATAAATTATGTTGCTACATTCACACATTTTTTTATGGCACTAAATGTCCAGTAGTAAGCAGAACAGACGGTACAAAACAACTTAAGTAACATTCAGTGCAAGGTAGAGTTTCAAGCTTCTTCTGAGCGTTAAAATTGAGCTTCATTTGTAATCAAGAAGTATGCAGTTTATAGACCTAATCAAGGTCTTATTAAGGAACTAAATGTCTGACTCCCACACAGAATAATTATTAACACACATTCTGGGTAAGGACCTCAGGCCAGCTCTGGACTGCTTTGTGCTGCCTTCTGCATGGTGGTGGAAGCCGTCCTATTTGGGGAGGTCTGTGGCGTTTCTGTTTTATCACTGTCCGCCTCTTCAGCCTCCTCCTCCCTCTGCTGCACAGAGGACAGGTATTCGTCCAACAGGCTGCAGTCTGCGCTGTCCGCACCGTCGCCCACGCCGGCGACGCCGCTCCGAACCGAGCTCAGCGCTCGCACCGTCTTCGGGGAGTCGGCCGTGCCGCTGCTCAGAAAGCTGTCCTCCTGCGCCGCCTGCTTCTCGATGGTCGACTGGAATCCAGAGTCTGGGAAGGAGGCGTCTGCGGTGGGAGGGTTCGTGGCGCTTGAGGAGGCAGGAGGGACTGCGTGGCAAAGCCCGGGAGAAGAGATCGGAGCTGGTTGTGCAAAGGCTGCAAGCTTGTTCTCCACCGACTGTTTCCACTGCTGCATGGACTGAAGCTACGTGAAGAACACGGAACAAGTGGAAAAACATCAGGCTGCGTCTCTGAAAAAAAAATTACACCGCTTATCGCAAACGCAACTTAAAGACCTTTGGTACCCGTGAAGATGTTTCTCAAAAGGATACAGCTGTTCCTGTGAAAAAGTAACTACAAAAACACTTTTTCAAAGTTTGTCACATTACAAACTTCAGTGGATTTCATTGGGATTAATGTTATCAACACAGGCTAGTGCATGACTGTGAAGTGAAGAAAATGACAGAAAGGAAACGTTTTTTGAAGGCCTCAGATCAGAAAGATCAAGGAACACAACCAACGTAGCGCGATCAAAGTTGTGCAGATGTGCTATGCAGAGACAGGTTATAAATAATGTACCAAACTTTTAACAGTTAACTGAACGATGTTCTTACAGTAACATGGCCATCAAACTAAACTGACAGGCCAGGCGAGAAAATGAGTCACAAGCAGCAAAGAATGAACTTGGTCAAATCGATCTGTATTCTGCTAGCGTTTCAGCAGAACACTTTGTCCATTTTGGACAAATAAAAAAATATAAAGCAAGACGTTTTTTGGTTTGAGTCAACCATTTACATGGTTTTTATTAATCATAAATACAATAATTATTAACCTCTTTCCATAGAAACTTCACCGCCTCCTCCTGAACCAGCCTTTGGAGCCTCTCCTCCTCGTACTGCTTCTCCATCCTGCCGACACAACAGATTCAACCTTTGCGTCTTGTTTCTGACAATGTGCTTAAACAAAACCTAAAGTAAAACATATCAGATTTTTTTTCCCCCCTCTTACCAAAATCTGTTATACTGTATAAGCGCTGCTGACAAGAAACTTACGTTTCCAGCTTATCGGACAGGAAGAGGATGTGTTCTTGCATTCGGTGCAGACGGATTTCGCTGCGCACCTCTTTGGCTGCGGGATGAAAACATCGAACGTAGCGTCCTCGCCACCAGGCCTGGATTCTAACCGCCGCCTCGTTCGCCTGCGGCAGATTTAATTTACCGACAGACGTGCTCACTTGTGCCAGCTTTGCAGCATCTTTACTTTCTGCTTTCCCAAAGTCAAAGGGCATCTCTGTGGGATCTTTGGGCGTGGCAACTCTTGCCGTGGATGCAGCTGTTGTCGTGGCAACAGATGCACCAGTTTTCCTCTGGCTCTTCTCCGTCGGGGTCGACTCATTGGCCTTGTGAGGGTTGGGATTTCTGGATTGCGACGGTCGCTTTGGAGCCAGAGAATCGGGCTCAAACGTCTCCGTCTCGTCTTCGCTGTCGGTGTGGGCCGTTTGCGGGTCCAGGTCAGACGCGAAGGGGAGGAAAGTGGACTCAGAGGAAAGCAAGCTGCTGTTGATTTTGTCCTCGTCAGTTTGCACGTCTTCCAAAAAAATGTGCTCCCCTGTAATCCTCGGGCTGCGAACGACTGGCAGCGACGCAAGAGATGCATCGCAACTCACCCACGTGTTAAACTGCACGACTGGCTCTGTAGGAAAGCAGAAGGGGAAAATAAAGGGTTTCTGCAGGTTCCACCAACTCAAATCTAAGACCTTTTAAGACGTACAAAAGAAATGCAGGGGAAAAAAAAATGAAACATTTTTTGGGGTTTGCTCTTACCAGCAGGTTTGTGCTTCTTACGTAACATAAGCCAACTGCTAATGAGCCATGTGCTAACTGCTAATGGCTTGTTTGTTTGCTTGCTAGCAACTATTAGCAGCTTGTTACTGGAAGCTTTAACCCTAACCTAAGTAAAAGGCAAAACTCCAACTACATCTACAGATTAAATAGTCTCACCACAACAAAATTTAAGACCTTTGATTAACATATTTAAGACCAACTTACATGTTCTATAATGAATTTAAGATATTTCAAGGCCTTGATTTCAGATTCATGAACAATAGATAAAGCAGTCCTCTCACCTTCCTCCTGGACAGATGCAGCAGCAGCTAGTGCAAGCGCGGGGATTTTTTTCACCTCTTGGTCTCCGCTCTTTGAAGCTGCATGTGAAGGGCTGTGGCTTTCAACGTCTAGCTGAGTTGGACGAGGAGGACTGGGACAGTCTCCGCGCGTCTCCTCCAACAGCTGCCGTTGGTGGAATCTGACACAAAATGAGCGAATTCGAGGTAATTCTATGTTATAAAAGCGGGTGGGAATAACCATGTCATGCCTGCGTTAGGCAACACAACATTCTAATACTTCTGTTTACTGAGGATCTTCTCCAGTTTGGCATCTTCCGCCGTCTCCAGGGCAGGTGATGCTGTCAGAGGGCAAACAGTGGCCAGGTACTGAACCAGCTGAACATGCTGCCCAGGTCGATACGAGCGACCTTTCCCCTGACTGTAGAGCCACTCTGCTTTGAGACTGTCGTCATCGGCAGATAAAGAAAACACAAATTAGATTCAAATGTTCTGACGAAGCTTCACAAGTAAACTGCAGCAGTGCGGCAAACGGGCTCACCCTTCTTTTTGCTTCACGATGTAGCCATCGAGGACCTTTAGGTTCAGGCACCAGCTCATGATGTACGGTCGATAATCGAAACCCGGCAACGAGGGAGTCGCCATGACGCAGGGGTTGCACATGATGGACAGCTGCTCCAGTTCATGAAGAGGGGCCAGGTATGACACCTGAACAACAACACTCAATACTGTCACTGATAAACGATATTGGTGTGTTTCAGTTAGGCCAGTTGCAATAAATGATAAATCAATTAATCATGTAATAATTTAAAATAAGCTCATAATTTATATTTCCGTGTTTTGTAATTTTTCTCCCCATTTCTAACCTAAAACTGGATGACGGACATTTTCTGTGTGGTTCAATGGTCTCAACTAGCTCTTTTTTTTCTGAAAGACGATTTTCTTCATAGAAACTTTATACCTTGTTTAATTTGGCGCTTTTTTAATGTCTTGAGTTCCAATGTCAAATAGTCATTAGAATTTCAAGTGTATTGATCTTTGAGGATGTTTTTCCTCACATTATTATGCCATTATCATTATATTATTTGAAAATTGTCTCAAAACAACAATATTTATCACAATAAAGTCAGACAATTTATCATTCAGCTAAATTTGTTATTGTAGCAAGTCATATATTTCAGTTAGGGTCCTAGTCATGAAAGAACAAAATGGTAAACAATTACTTCATTAAGATCCCTTATCTCATTTTCTGCCAGGGAGAGAATGGATAAATGGGCAGGAAGATGAGCAGGAACAGTGCGGAGCGTTGTAATGCTGTTTCCATGGAGCAGCAGCGTCTGCAAAGTGGACAGAAAATGGATCACATTCATTAAAAACAAACACCCTCCACACAAGAATCATTAAAGTGGATTTTTTTAGTGGATTTTTTGATTAAGTAAATATCAAGACTTACTTTTAATGCCTCTAGTTTAGTCAGATCGCCTATGGCAGATATGTTATTATCAGAAAGATCCAAGTGCTGGAGAGACACACAGCTGTTCAGCTGCTCAATGACCTGTGATGGGACAGAGGAGACAGTTGAAGATTTATCATCTGACACATTAGATAAATATACAATGATATTAATTACAACATAGTCAAATATTTCCGTACCTTAATGTTGTTTCCTGACAGGTTGAGCCATGTCAGATGGGACAGATCTCGCAGCCCTTCAATGTAGCCAATGCTGTTATTGGGAAGATTGAGGACCCTCAGCTCTCTGAGTTGGGAGACCCCCATCATTCTCACCAATCGGTTATTGGCTACAGACAGCTGATTAGTAGAAAATAATGAGTTCAAATTAGACATCAAAACAGAGATCAAAGCAAATGTTTAGAGACGGTATGAAACCTACGAGTTCTACACATTTTTCTAATCAGAGTGGCATACTTTCCTTTTATTTAGCCAATTTTACAAAACTTCATTATGAATGTACGGTATGGCAAATATTTTCAATAGATGGAGGGATCATTTAGACAGCGGGAAAGGGGGCAAACTGGAAAATACTCCATCAATTTTTTATTCTTGAGAGTCCTGCTAGTGAGTGCTGTGCGTCTTTCCCAACACTACCTGCTGAAGGCTTGGGCAACGTTCCAGGTGATCCAGCTTCATGATGTTGTTACGGTCCAAGATGAGGGTGTGGGTGTCCTCTGAGCATGTGAAACTGGGATCCAGCTTCTGCATACTGCGAGCTGAAAGATCAACCATGGGAACTGGGGCGGGGAATTAAGGATGAGGACAGAGCAGTCAGAAAAGCCACACACAAATATTATTTCATTACTTTATATGACTGCAGCGGACACAAGGCTTTCCTTTTAAAACAAAAGCAACGAGTTTGACTGATGAATGTATCGAGACTTAAAATGTTTAAAAGCGTATCTGAGCTTAATAGTCGATGCAATTTCATCAAGAGGACAAAACAAGGGCAAAAAGAAAATACCATCCTAACAAATATTTCTCCTACAGCACGTACAAGATACCTATACATAATATGCATTGATTTGAATCAGAGATAAGCAAAACAAAACATGAAGCCTGTAAACTTCTTGTCTGATTTAGAGTAACTGACTCTGGGTGTTTCTATGTACTGATAACGTTAGGTTGCTAACGGGTGCCATCTGATGCGCCCTACGCGGCGTCTTCTATTAAACCCCCTAAATTATCTGTTTCTCTACGAAAAACTACAATTTATCCACTTACCAGCATTTGTATCACACTTTACGTCTGATACACCCATCCTATCGGCTCAGGACAAGGCTAAGCTTTAGCTAACAGCTACGGTAGGAAAGACAAGAAGCATCTTTAGGTTGTCAAACTACGGCACGAATTGGTTTATGGGAAATGTAGTTCTACGTGCCTTTGTCTTTCATAAGGGTGCTTGACAGTACACCACCGATAGGACTACAGCTCACTGATTGTCCGCGGTTGTACTTTCGTCCCGCCAACTACATTTTGATTAAAAAATAAAGAAAAAAGATTAATAACAATGCTGAAAGAAACTACTTATTATTTTAAAGAAGAATTTTATATTTGTTTTATTTATATTTTCGTTAATAAAAAAAGTTATCTGTGTTTTTCAGCAACCGTCAAGTTATGACGTCAAATTGTAATGTTTAGCCAAGCTATAGATGTGACCCTAAAATGACTTTAAATTTATTATATTAAAACACATAAAAGCAAGCATACGACTAACTTCTAGGAAACGTTCACTTTTTTTGTATATTAAATGTCAAATAAATAACCTTAAATCAGTTTCCGCTTCCGGTATCTTTCTTTCCGGTTTTGAGCCCTCTCGTAGCCATCATGAAGTGAGTGTACCGAATATAATCAAAAGCAATCTGAACTCTTTAATAAACATTATTAACATGCTTCTAGCATAAACTGATATAATGTTCACTCTTCTATCGGTGATGAGTTATATTTGTTGGTTACAGGGTCGAGTTGTGCAGTTTTAGCGGGTATAAAATATACCCCGGCCATGGCCGCCGATACGCCAGGATAGACGGAAAGGTAACAATTTCACATTGTATTTTGGCGTTTTCCCATTACAAATGTAGCTGTTTTGCGGGGTAAACGCTTTCTTGGTTTAAAGTGGCTTGGTTCAGAATGGCTTGTTGGTTATGTTTTAGTTTAAGTGTGTGTAATAGGTACTCTTGGTCCTATTGAAAGCTATTTACTTTGCTAACATTAGCTTCCAGCGTCATCATGTTCTAGCAAGAACATATGAGTTAATGTACCGACATTAGGTTCTTACCGAGAGAAAAGTATGTATTTTTGAAGTCAGATAATGTTAAAGTCACGCATACCCTTCGTTTACATATGTTTTAGCGGGGATGTTTATTAATCATCTTGATACATTCATATTTAGGTTAGAGTGTTGAATAATAACTTGTTAGCATTGTGCATCTTTACAGCTTAGTACAGTTATTCATTATAATTATATCAATTGTGACTTACAATAGTATGTATATCCTTATTATTGATTGGTATAATACATCAACATGTTTATTGAACTAGTAAATGTCAAATTTCTAGCACACAAACTAAAATTAGAGCAACTGTTTTGTTTTTGTTAGGTGTTCCAGTTTTTGAACGCCAAGTGTGAGTCTGCCTTTCTGTCTAAGAGGAACCCCAGACAGATCAACTGGACTGTGCTGTACAGACGCAAGCACAAGAAGGGCCAGTCTGTAAGTACCAGGGCTTACAAACACAACCTGATTTGGGTTGATATAGAAAATCTTCCCTTTTGAGTTTGTGTTTATATATTGTCACAATGACTACATGTATAAGCTGACTTGCACAGTTGGACCTTAAGTGTTCTAGAAAGCTGCACTGTCCCAAACGCCTCCTTTACCGCCACAAAATTGCATATGTACATTTCCATGTCCCTGGGGATGAATTCAGTTGAGATCTCATTTCTCTGCATAGAAAGTGTGAAATAAATGCTGACAAAAACAATTTAGATGACGTTACAAGTAATTTATTTGTCAAAACATCACCAGAGATGTGCAGATGATGAGACTTGCCAACATCTGTCGCCAAACATTAAATATAAGTGTCTGCTTTCTGCCTGTAGCCTTTTTGTTGAGGGGGGGGAAGCTTCTTTTGCAAGTGGTAACTAACAAATGAATAGTTTCTATTGTTTAAACGAACAAATGTCTGGGACTTAATGATAGTTTTTCATGGGAACACTTAATTTAATCATAGTATCACCACTTTTACGGACAGTGTGTCCTTTAGGGAGGAAAGTTATTTTTCTGCTTTTAAAACTTTTAGCAAAACATTTTCAGATTTCTTGGAATCTATTAAGTTAAACATATGAACCAAACATTGCGAAGAGGGAATACATTTGACTAAAATTTTGACTGTTTTCACGTTTTTCAGACAAATGTCTGCACAAAAATTTGTTTAATGTTAATCATGCATTTCAAACAGGAAAAATAATGGCTGAACTTCTCATATATTCCTGTATATGCCTCTGAAGTTATGCACTGTAGCACTTGATGATGTATTTCTGCAATTTCTTTAATTACTCCCTTACATTTTGCCAACTGTGACCTTTAAAAAGGTTTTTGAATGCGCGTGAAGTTGATGCTTCATCTTTTTGGCTGTGGGTGAATGGTGTGCACGGTGTAGGTCTGTGTCATGTGGTGTTGCTAGGCTGCGTTTTGCAGTCCTGGCCACAGCGCTCGCGCCGCACCTGCAGCCATAGAGCAGTCGGGGATCATAGTACTGGTCTTTGAGGTCTTCTCAGACATCTCTTCATCGACCAGCCTCCAAAGTCTCCAACAAAACACTCATTTACACATAGCGGCTCATATATCGGCTAGTGGTGGCGAGTATTATCGGAACACTGCGCAGTGTGTAATGTTAAAGTAAATGTTTGCTTCGTCAAGTGGAGAATAGTTTATTTTTAAGACTAGTAATTTACATTTTGTGATTGCAGTTAGAAATGGTCTGTAGCACATCGAGCACTTGTTCACTGTCTGGTTAAATGTTGATATTTTTCTTAGTATTGACGGTGAGACAAAACTCTTAAATATTGTTTTTAGCTAGAGTTAAGTCAGACTAAGTTTAATGTTCAGTTTTCTGAGAATAGATTTTCTTATTATGGCCAAAGAGTCACAAGAGAACCATATTATGGGTTATTTATTTTACCTTTTGCTCTTGCTGTGAGACGGTTTTCTTGGAACAATGTCAGTTTAGACTAGCGGTGTTGGTCTAGTTTTTGTTCTGTGCTTAAATATCACCTTGTTGCGTCTGAGTATTGTTTACTTCTGTCAGTCGAAGCTTATATCGACTTCTTTAAATCACCTGGTGGTGCTGAACATCCAGTCAGCTTAAATACAGCTACAGCTGTTTGATTATTCCTGCTGCGAGGTAACAGCAGCGCTGCAGCCTTAAAAGGATGTCTGCTTTGGAGGATTAAAGTTTTATTAACAATAACACAATACCTAAGGAAGAATGCTGCTATTTCTCTTACATGCCCAACATATGTGTGTTGGGCCTGTTAGTGTCTTCAAAAGTATCTTGTATGACAGTCTGCAGGATTTTATTAAATGTCTTGTCTGCCTTTACAGGAAGAGGTGACCAAGAAGCGAACCCGTCGCGCAGTGAAGTTCCAGAGGGCCATCACTGGGGCCTCCTTGGCCGAGATTCTGGCCAAGAGGAACCAGAAACCCGAGGTCCGTAAGGCCCAGAGGGAGCAGGCCATCAGGTAAGAAGAGGGAGTTATGATAAAGTTTTGAGATGTTCTGAACTCCGTATGGTTGTGGTTTGCAATATGTTTTGAGGAAATGGTATTTAAATAAGTTAAATAATTCTTGAGATATCTGTTTGTAGAAATGCCCTGAACAAAAGTAACTACTGTATTAATTTGTTTTCTGTTAACCATCTAATCAAAAGGCAAAAGGGTTTAAAGAGTTAGAAATATTTGCATGTTTATAAGATGTTTTAGAGATTGAACATGGGACAAAAAATGTTTTACTTTTGGGTTACAGTTTGTAACGGACTGTTTGTTTTATCAAAGTGAGGACACTAAGGTTCCCTACTGTCCATAAATCTTAACATGACTAAACCACACTTAAATAAATAATTCTTATAAAGACTGTCCCTCAGTCTAGGATTGCCATTCGCTTTATAAAGTTTGTTAAAATGAAGCTTTGAAGAATGTAAACTGTGTGCATTTCAAATTATGTACATCTTTGACAGGAGTTACAAAACTTCTAAATGTCAAAAAATTGACCTGATATGGAACAGCCAAACTGGAAGAATCTACGCCTTTTTTTCCTCCAGTTCAGTATTTTGCTAGAACTGATATGATAGACGGATCATTTAAACATTACCAGATCACAACAATGCTGTCATCACTTAAAGATGACATTATAAAGGACCAAATTGTCCAGCAGCAGCTGTTCAAACCTTCCTTCTCATTTTAGAGCTGCCAAGGAGGCCAAGAAGGCGAAGCAGGCAGCCAAGAAGCCAGCTGCGCCAAGTGCGAAGGTGAGAAATGTGAAATGTAGCCGAGCTTCATTACTCAATGATCTAGATGTAGGCTTGAGGTTTACTGCAGGAGAATTTAGGATTCAGCCTGAGTTTCTAGGTAAATTTGGGTTGTTTTGAACGTCTTCCTTGTTTTCTAGACCTCCGCCAAGACGGCACAGAAACCCAAGATCGCCAAGCCCATGAAGGTCAGCGCACCCCGCGTTGGAGGAAAACGCTAAATCTGGATTTACATTACTGGTTGTTAATAAAGTTTTGTGGTTAAACCTCATGCTTGGTTTTGGATTTTTGTTTGAAGATACAACATTGAGATGAAGGTAAACCTCTGATGTGGTTCATTTTGTTTCCTTACTCATAAATGTTCATCCTCAGTTCATTAGGCTGCAGCTTGAGATAAAGTATGAATCCTGTTGTAAAACACTTCAGAAGCGACTGGGAAGGACACATACATGATGCACCTTTTGAAATATTTACAAGTTGGACAGATATTGACCTCTCTACAATAAACGCACTTTCCCTCAGTGATATCAACCCATCTTATCCTGTTTTAGTTCTTTAAGGATTACAGCATATATATTTTCTGGATGAACATGTTTCTCTAATCTTAAATTTTGAAGTTCATATTCCTTTAGTGTCTGGTAGCCGTTGCTTTTTGGAGCTGTATTGGTCGGTCAACTCTTAGTTTCCCTCTAGAAGCTCCTCTAGTTTGCTGGAGTTCAGACCCATTCCTCCTCACAGAACCATAGTAACTGAGTGAGATTCGTAAATTGACTTGTTTACACGTCTTTTGAACTCCCAACTTGCTCTTTAATGTCCACATTGAAATCTCATCTTCCCTAAACGGGATCAATGGACATTTCCAAACTGATTACTCTAGTGTAATTGAGCCGATGAAATTAGCCAGATGTTAAAATGTTAAGTCTCTTATTTGGTTGATTTCTGATTTGATGTATTTTTTATGTCACAAAAAGAAGCAGTGTGAGGTTGTCTTAAGTGTGTCTCCAAATTAAATGTGGATTCACAAAGATATGAAATCATCTTTGCTTCACTAATGTAATTTAAAGGGATAGTAACCTTAATGCATGTGAATAAACTTATGAGTTTGAAGATAGTCAAACATTCTCATGTTAAGTTTGGTCTGATTTAATGTCAGGGGACAAATATGTTTATTCATACATTATATGTAAATCTTGATTCATCTGTATTTGCACTCTGGGTAAAATGATTGACACATTTCAAATATCCAGAGTTGATCGTCAATACTCAGGTGACCAGGCTGTATTAGTCTGATTTATTAATACATAGCCATTACCAACATATTTTATACATTTAATGACCATCCCTTAAATGTCTGAACAGTCAGATTAATTGCACAAATTATTGCTAAATCAGGGAGTTACTGCATAAATACAGTTCGACTGTGTCAATTATTGGAGAAAAAAAAAAACATTTTCCCAGATCACGTATTTTACGAGGAAGTCAAAAAAGAGCTGTTACAGTCTGTACCAGTGTTTGCTCGTCGACTCGCAAAGCTGCACGCACACGTTGAATAACTTCACACACTTCTGTCAAAATAAAAAAATATACAAATCAGGGTTTGTTCTTGATTGGATTATTGAAATGGAAGGAATCCTTTCCATTGTAATCAAAGGTTTAATGACTGCTGAGGAACAGACACCAATGAAATTATAAAAACGTGAATGAAAAGGATAATCCTTACATTTATGGTGACATTCAGCACAGATCCAACAGTCAGGTGCATTTTGGGAAATTTGCTTGAGGTACTGATTGCTACATCTGACAGACGTCAGTTGACAAATGACGCAAAATTTCCCCGACTAGTGCACACGATACAAAGCATGACGCGTTTTAATTCAGACACTGTACAATCATAAAACTTGATGAACAAGCAGTACTTGTGCGTTTATGACCACGGTTCTTGAGCGTGTATTGATTGAGTTACAAAAAAAAAAATCTATCTTTATAAACACCCTGAGGAAACGTGAAACTTGGGGAAAAGCGTATTTCCTTCAGGGACAACAGGCTTAATGTGGTAAAATGTGGTTATGGCATGGATGTTATGGGGACAGCATAGGATGGTGCAGAGATGATATAAAAGTCTCCCTTTGTGTCAGCAGCGTCGCAGCGAGAACTTCCTCACGACTCGGCTTCTTTAGCCTTCAGCTCCTGCTTGTAGCTGCAAACGAGGAGAAAAAGGTATTGGAAAACATCGACACTGAACAGTTGTAGCTTTCCATTTACTCCTTTTTTGTTGTCTGCACCCTGGATTATGCTAAACTCGATTTTAATTCATCTTTGTAAAGATAAAAGCACTTTAGTAAAAGCACTCTGGCACCACCTAGAGTCCAAAATGTGCAACATTTTTGTGGATGCAGCCTTTTAACCAGTCAAACTGAGCAATAAACGATTTTTTTATTCAAGTCAAATTCAAAGAACATTCCCAAATAAATAATACTGAGCCAAGCTATATTAATTAAAACGGAGTTGGAACGACTCAATTTTACAGTTAAAACAGGAAGTCCCAGTAGATGTGGGCCTTGTTCGCCACCTAAAGAACAAACAGCGGGGATGTTAATCAGAGGTTTATTCAATGTTCTGCTGGTGATCCTTGGTTCCTCGTCTTCTATGGATCCTTGTGTACAACCTGCCTCTGCATTGTTACACACCATTTACTTTCTCCATGAAGGCAGTGTGTACACTAAATACTGACTTCCTCAGAACAAAACTGGTTCAACTAGGACAGCGGTGTCAAGCTCTTTCATTTTGGGCCAAATCCAGATCATGAATGCTCTTAAAGGGCCGGTTGAGCCAGAATGTATTGATAAAACCTGTTCACAAACTGTTAAAATATCAATAAATTCCTTTAATTAAATAACATTATTGAACAACTTTTCAGTTCCTCCAGGATTTTGTGATTCTTTTTGTGGGTATTTGTAATAAAAATCAAAGTGTTTGTGGCACTAATTTGAAAATATTTGCAACAATTACACTTATTTATGACGGTAAATGCGGCTTTTTATCATTCTCTGTACAGATCATGGACTATGATACGACATGAATTAAGGCAGAAGCAGCTGTTTAGAACAAAAAAGACAGTTTTTGACAATTTCTGAGAAAAATCTGCAATAAACTCCCAAATGCTAGTGCAATTTGTTGATTTTGCGCGAATTTCCACCATAATTATCAAGAAACTGGAGGGACTGATTGATATAATTTGGCAATAAACAGATAAAAACTGCATTGATTTGATTAGCAACATAATATTAAAGCACACTTAGTGCTTAGTTTAGAATCTAGAGGGCCACATAAAAAGCTGTGGCGGGCCAGATTTGGCCTACGGGCCTTGAGTTTGACTCATGAGATCCAGGGCTAAGGATCCTGATCTACGGGTCTCACAGGATCTGCTGCTGACAACACAGAGCGCCCTCAGGGGTCCAGAGGAGTCCGTCGGTCACAGAAGGGGAACCGACTCAGCTACACGCAGGCGGTCATAATGTTATGCCCGTTTGCTTGAATTAGCCTTAATGTATGGCGAGCAGCTAAGACTTTAATATTTAGGTATTTCAAATTTTATGTCGTTCAACAAGATCTAAAATCTCTTTTCTTACATTTCTGATCACGATTTGACATGTTTTTATCTATATATTCATTTTAGAGATTGAAAGCATTTGAGTGATGTTGGTCAGTTCATCATCCTAAATCTGAGGTAAAGTCGCAGGTAGAGGCGATTCTCTTGACGGAAGTTCAGTCATTTCACGATTTGCTCAAAAATACCCTTGATAAATATACAACACCTCCAGAGTGGAAGGTCAGAAATTAACTTACTGATGTTTCACATCAGGAGTGATTACGAGTTGGATGCCACAATTAAAGAAACCAGCCATATATTACTAAAGATCATCAGTAAAAGGTGAGTAAACGGGACTCTCTTTGCATTTCAGCTGCATGTTTGGTTGTGAATTTACAAAAACGCAAACCCACTTCCAGATCCTGTAGAGCTGGGACGCTCCTGCGCTGCCCACGAAGAAGTTCACAGCGAAAAGGTTCCAGTTCTTCGGGATAATGACCAGCGAATATCTGGACCAGATGAGCCCTGAGGGAGGATGACAGGAGGGATGTTTGTCCACAGTGACGACAAACCAGAACAGAGTCAATATTTTGGCAAAAAAAAAAAAAAGGCCGATAGATAAGATTTGCTAAAGCAAACGAAGATGCTACGGGTAACCTTTAGCACATTTTAATCAAAGCATCTCTGAGGGAATGTTAGCAAGCAGCTTGATCCACGAGGTTTGTTGTCGGTGTTGAGAAAAACCAAACCAGACTTTACCTCAACCAAACAATGTTTCTAAGTTATTTAGAAATATGATGACAAATTCAGCTTAAACCCACCTGTGGCTGTCAGCACTGCAGACTGGGAGGTGCTGAGTTTGTCTGCTGGTCGGGTCATATCAGCCAAACCAGCCATGACCAGGCCCTGAAAAAAACAGAGGAAAAAAAAAAAAAGAGATTTTCTTTCATCCAAAACATTTACAACAACAGTCAGTCATTCAACAAGATTTAAAATTTATTTTCTTACATTTCTGATCATGATTTGACACTGGTTTTTATCTATATATCCATTTTAGAGATTGGAAAGCATTTGAGTGATGTTGCTCAGTTCATCATCCTAAATGAACTGAGCAAGTCAGTTGACCCCTGAAAGTCAACTGACTTTGACTCCTGAAAAAATCCCTCAGGTACACAATGTTCACGTACTGAACTGGCAACCAGACAAGGGTTACGTACGCTAAACTTTGTTTTAAGCTGTCAAAAGCCAACGGAGGTCGTGAACAACCTCCGTTTACGTTCGCAGGCTTACAGATGGATATGTGTGAAAGTTCACTTACCCATTTAAACATCGGGGCCCAGAAAAAAACTGTTTTTGGACCTGGAGAGACACAGTGAGAGGGAAGCCGTGAGATGTGGCATTTCATGCTGAGGCTTCCTATCAAACAATTATCTTGTTATAAGATGCATAAGCAGGCTAATCAAAATCAGGAAAACTTTCTTTCAGAAACTTGAAAGTCACGACAGACCAGGAGGGCATAAAGTAGCATCGCCTCGCCCCTCCCCAACCTGTTGCTTTGTGCTACTGATCAGCTGGACGAGGAAGAGCCACCACTCCGTTCAATACAAATACAAGAAAGACAAATTGGGTGGTTTGAAAATCTTTTCAGTGATGTGTGGAGATGAAAGTTGCACCAACTATCACTGCTTTAAAACTGGAACCCGACTGCCTGCTGGCTGCTAGAGCAAACATCTCCCCGAATTAACCTGCTTGCTATATTTTAAATTATAATATTATGTAGAATTAAGCACATTTTCGTAAAAACTAATATACATTTCATAAGGCGTTTATTCTATATTACTGGTAAGTCTATATATCAAAATAAAAATGCTCCAGTTTGCATTACTTTGAATCTAACAATATGTTAAGCATTTTAGCATTTTAGCAGCAGTAGGAATGTTTGCTGTTTTTGTGTTTGACCACATTAGTTCTAATTTATTTTGTTTTAATGGCAAATGAGAATAAACAACATGGAAGGGGTTTGTGCTAAACTAATGCAATTTTACTTATTGAGCTAAATACACAGAACCTGCAAAGTTTATATGAATGCAATAATATATATATATATATATATATATATATAAATATAAATAAAAGTAAACTTTTACCTGACGCACAGCAATAAGATGATCAATCTGTCTTGACAGATGAAATAGTTTTAAATGCAAAAAAATAAAGGTTTATCCCAGTTTATGCTTATGCCAATCAGGTTTTAAATAAACTAAAAACTAAGTGTACTAAAGAATATGCTGTTAGAGAATGATGTTTAATTTTAGTTATTTATTTAACAGTCAATAAAATAAAATGTGTTTTTTTAACTGACCTGCTGATCAACTGGTAAATATCCAAATCCAATACTTTTTTTTCTCTTCTTCTTTTCTTTTTAAACAATATGATGCATTTTTACTCCATAAACAGAGTCACTCATATAGAGATTCCAGCAGCTTTAATGTGTTTGTTTTTATGGCAATACCTTTGCACTCTGAAAAAAAAAGCCCCTGAAAATGTCTGATGCGATCTGTATTTCATCAGGACAGCTGTAACTGCAGCAACACAAGACATTGAAGGTTAGGAATGTTAAATTGGACAATAACTAAAGGTATTCTTTTGCTCCTTCTAGAGTTTGACGTGTCAAAACAGATCAAACCACACAGAGAGTTTCACTCCCCAAGAAACAGGAATGACACACAATAAAGCTGCATAAACTTCAACCCTGGTCATAAAAGCTGCTGGTCTGGAGTCAGTACTCATCTCAAACGTGGCGAGCCAAACTAAAAAGTGAGACGTCTGTAGCTGCAAATCATGTTGGAGGGAGGTGGCTTTTGTCGCCGCCCTCACTGCCAGGTAGGAAAGTTGTCCTTGAATAATATAAAAAAGAAAAACCCTGTGACCTCAGTTTCACCTCAAACGTCTTTCACTGAACTTAAAATCAAACTCAGAGCTACTAAACATTAGCTACACATGTAGGACTAAGAAGTTAGGCAAATTTTAAATCTGTGCTGTTGCTTTGTTTTGAAAAAGTCATGTTGGCCGGTGTTTGTACTATAATTTTCTACGGTATTTATAGACACTGAGCAGGCAACATATAAAGACATGATGAAAGGTAAGATTTTAAACTTTTAGTCCGTTTAATGAGCAATCCTCCATGAAATCAAGGCTAGAAGTATAAATTAGGCCTTTAAAATACTTCATTTTTTATTGTTTTTATAGAAAAATAATCTTAAATATTGGGCAATATTAAGCCTTGATTAAATTTGCCTTAGAAATATGACTTTTTGATTATAATGAGACATAAAAAATGCCACCCAGAATATTATAATACAATAACAGGCCATCAATTATAAACCAAATACACATATTGGGAACAAATTAACTTGTTTTTTTTTCTTTTCCTTTTACATTTTTTGCAGTCAATCAGTTTTGACCTCCACATTCTGCAGTAACTATGCAGCCTAACAAGTTTTAAGGTTTAGACATACGTTTACTTTGAAAACTTTTTAAATTTTATCCTTTTACCTTCTCAAAACAAGGAATGATTAAAAACAAAGATTTAAAAGAGATGATCATTTACATTCAAAATTCTTTGCCAGAATAAAAGCTATATTTGCTCATGGGAATTTTGTTTTTGCTGCAGAAATCAATAAATTTCTGTGTTTGCTTTCCAAGACAGAAAACAACCTGACAGGTGTGTCTGATGAGAAGTGGCCGAAAAGCTCGAACGAACCAAACCAGAAAGCATAAACTATACTGCAGACACTTTCCCTGTAAACTCGTAACAATCTAAGAAGGTTAGATCTGGTTGGAGTAAAGTTATCCAAGAGTGAGATTACTACACCAAACAAGGACTTGTCGTCGAATTGCGGCGCACAGATTAGACAGCAGCTGCTCTCATTTTCTCTTCAGGATGCGCTCCCCACTCATGAACAAGACCAAAGCCGGAGCAGCATCACCAGGAGGCTGAGCAGTACCTTACCTGCCGGGTGGTTGTAGAGAGGCCTCAGTTTGGCGGGCAGGACGTGCTCGATCCGGTCCAGAATCCTGTGGTACGACGCTCTGAGCGCAGCCATGATCCGGGTTACTCCGACTCCACAAGCTAGCTTCCTATAAACTGTTAGCTTGTTGTTTATCTGCGTTTACCAGCCACAGAACTGTTGCTAGACGTTATTTAGTGCAGTTTAAATATGATACTGGGGAGGTTAAGGTTAGAGGAGGATGCTGCGGTCCTGCTGCCGACCTTTCCCCGGTGGACGCCGCTGCTGTTAGCTGTCTGTCAGTAGCTTCCCCCTGACCGACAACGAGAGGTGACTTTCTGTTCGACGCAGCCTTCCGCGTGATGGGCGGGGTTTACACAGCTGCACGGTTCTCATTGGTCCAGACGGTGACAGCTCTGCGGTAATTGGTTTACTGTCGAGGTTGTTTGTTTTTGTTTCTTTAATGTACCAGAAAGGCGGAAACGTATTACTCATCAAAAGAATTACAGCGCCCGGAAATTTGCTTTATATTTCTTGAACTTTTTCATTTTTTTTTTTTGGCTACATGACACCCTAAACCTATGAGCTTTTGTCTTTATTTTGTGTGATAAAAAACACAAAGTACTACTTTTTTTTTCAAGTAGAAGGTAAAGTATGCATATTTTCCATTATTTTTTTATATTTCTATAATCAGCTGCCAAATTCAAAACTTTAGAGCAAATTTTCACTGCAATTAAAACAGCAAGGCGCAAAAAGGATCCTAACAGTAAAAAGCTGTTATCGTGTGCATACTGGGACAATTTATTGAAGAATTTTGTTTCTTCTTCATATTAGACTCACATTTCTGCACTGAGCAGATTTTGTTGGGTCAGCTGAGGATCTCTGCTTCTCCTCTTCAGTTTCAATGGATTTCCAAGCTGATTTTCTGATTAATCCTATTTACATTTGTTCCATATCCTATATTACTTCTGTGTATTGTATTTTGAGATTACTGCACACAGTTGAACTATATTTCATATTGTGTGGAAATGTATATTTCTGTTGAATTGAATTTTATTTAGGGTGATCAGAGTAAACTGTCTGAACACAAATGCACATTACACTTAGGATTTGGATTTTGAAAAAAAATATTGTAAAATATTTTTATTGTAAAATGGGGACATCTGGAGCAGCTCCAGTTGTATGTATTTATCTGTAAATATGAAAAAAATGAACAACTTAGCAGTGGTGTGGACATTTTAAAATGATGAATTAAGACGGTGCAGAATTAAGAAGGTGCTCAAAAATGTGTCAGTAAAGTACATTTAGAATTTCTAAAAATATTCAAATGATTCTTACATTCTTATTAAATTCTTTTTGAGATGAAACTGAACTTGTATTTGAATTATTTGGTGGTAATAGAACATTATTTACATGTCTTTAATTTTCATTCATAATGGAAAATATCCATAATATCTATATGTGAATGGGTCAAGTAAGAATACAGAATATGAATAATATAATCCAGTTAGCACAAGGAAGGAAGAAATAAATAATAATAATAATAATAATAATAATAATAATAATAATAATAATAATAATAATAATAATAATAATAATAATAACAGCTTTATACTGTGAGCGTAATTTTTAAAATTTTGGATATTGTATTTACAAGACTCCGACAGCCATTTCTTCCAGGCGTCTGAGAACGAACGCACCTGCCTTCTTTGTCAAAACCACGCACTTTCTCGCGTTGTTTTGACCCAGCTGACCGCTATCCGCAGAAAGAAATAAACCAGGCTAGGCTAGAAAGACAGAGAGTTTGGGTTCCGTGGAGCAGAGACACGGACGGTGTGGACTCTGAGGGACTGACGGCGGGGATCGGACTGGGGCCACTTTCCCTCCACGGCGATGCTGAGCGCCACATCCAGCTAACACCGTCCCGACAGAAAGGGACCGAAGTGGATGGAAATCCGACAAAAGGCGACGCCGTCCGAGGAAGGGTTAGCTTAGTTTAGATGTTATTGTCAGCTAAAAACAAACCCACTTGGTCGCAATGTCCTGCACTGGGAACCTGGTTTGGGATGTTAATAAACGTCTGATTGGATACGGGGAGCCGAACTCCATCAGAACCAGCTATTTAGGTAAGAACAAAACACCAAAGTCGCTATGCTAACGCTGACATATGTGACAGGACGTGTGTTGATTTGTTTGTTTTTAGCTGAATCGGAAGCTGTAGAGTTTTTGCTGCTCCTCAAATCAAATTAAGCCGTTTATTAACCGGGATCTTATTCTGCTGTCTAACCCCAACAATTTAGCCATTTTACTGAGGTTAAAGCTGGATGTTTGCTGATTTCTTGATCATTTAGCACTTCAGATTACAGTATATATTATATCTATATATCTATGTGCCAGGCAACAGATTGGTGATATTACAGAACTCTGGGATGATCTAGTTTCATGATCACGGATCAATTAACTGCTTGAGACATAAAGTAAACATCTATGTCAGATCTCTGGAGTATTTCGGCACTCATATGTTGGACTTTATTAGGAAAATTAGTTGTGCTTAAACTTGTTTTGTGTGAGAAATGTGTCGCCAGTTATGTGGGAAACAATTTGTAGAAAACCCTCCAAATGCATCTTACCAAAACTAACAAAAACATTTAAATTTGTTGATTTAAAAATTAGATAAAAATCTAGTTTGTGTGTTAAGCAGTTTTGATGTATTATTGCCATTTCAGATCTCCTTCAAATATTAAACATGTCTTACAAATAACAAAACAACTGAAACATCCAGAACCAGTATAACAATCTGGGCTTCTTTTGCCACATATTTCATACATTTCTCAAAAATAATTTTTATTCTAAATGGCAATTAAAATCTTAAAATTTCTTTCTGTAGCAGCAGGTGGGGGAAGAGCAGCTTTACTCAGTTCTCCTGACAGCTAAAAAGAATATAAATTATATCACAGACATATATATTTATATATGTCTGTCTGAACAATATTTAAATGTTCAAAGGTTTAAATCAAAAAATAAAATTAGTTAAACAATAGTTAAAAAAGAAGTATTGCATGTATTTTTTAGTTAAAGTACATACAAGGCATAAAGCAACCATCTTATCTATTTCCATTTTTAGGTTTTGTTAAAAAGGAGAATAGTAAAATTAATTTAATGGTAAATCTAAGGTAGTAAATTGTGTTTTCAAGATAGTTTGAACTATCGTTTGGAAAGTTATAGAGCAATAGTATCGGAAAGTACTGGAAACCGGAGCAGGCAGATTACATTAGTGAAACGAATCTTATAGAACAATGTTTAATTTGATTTAGGATGCAGACAGGGAAAAAAAGGACTTCCAGAGACTGAAACTTTATGCTTCTGTAACCTGATGTTTGATTGCTTTATTAGATTTTGATAAAAGTTTTAAAATGGTCAACTCCTATGTTAAAGAAAATGTCAAACTGTTTTAGTCTACAGTCTAAAATTATTTAAAATGTAACCATTGGTCGTGTTTCTTCAGAAGATAACATAACAGATTTCCGTTTCTGTCTGCCTGTATTGGAAGTTTAACAGTTTTTGGCATTTTCTCTGTGCTGCATGTTGAAACGGATCAGTCCTCCTCACTAATGCATCCATTTCGACTCTTCTAGAGCTTCTTGTGCACATAAAATAATAAAAAAAAACGGTTTGAAAAGACAATTTTTCTGCTGCTGAATTAAAGCCTTACCTGCTAAGCTTTTGGGTAATCTAACGTTAGAAGTTTGTCTTTACTCGTGTTCCTCTATCATCTCCACATTAAGGATTAAAACATGCAAAGTCATCTGCTCAACACGGTTAATCTCGATTGAAATTCCAGCTTTAGGTTCTTTTAGTCCATCGCAGCATCATTTGCGCGCTTGTGCTTTGGTTGGTATGGAACAGCGCAGATAAACCAATCAGTAAAGATGGCTGCCGTTAGGAGAAGCAGTCGATCTCCAGGACTTGTTGTGCCAAACCGTTCAGTCGGAGGCCCGAGTGAGGAGATGTGAGCCTGTTGAGGTGGAGCTGGTGCCTCAGAGGTTTAGTCAGCGCCGTATTTAGCCCAGCCGAGATAAAGTCAGAGCCGGGTCTGTGCACGCGAGGATGCATGCAGGGATGTGTGGGTCACACCTCTTATCAGATATATTTAGTGTTAAGAACGGCGCATCAGAAGGTGAAGCGGGGAGATAAGCTGCGAAGCTGAAAAGACGGTGGGATTTGAGTTGGTTCTTTTGTGATTTCCACCAAATGGATTTTTTAATATAAGAAATGGAATAAATTCATAACAAATGAGCAGCTTCATTTGCTCATTTTCTTCACCTCCACTAAGTTGAAAAGTTTGTTTTTACGCTAATGACTGGGACAAACTAAAATTTGCAGTCTGTTTGGATGCAACTTCTGTTGACATATGATATTTCCAGAACCATTCAACCTCACTGTGTATGTCCAAAATATATGTGGACACTAGGGACGGGTTATATATAAACTTAAATGTCAGTATTTTGTAGTGTATATCGTAATAATGATAAAAATCCTGATAAAAATAATTTAAAAATCAAATTTCAGTCTATTTTTATTTATTTATTTTTTACAATTGCTTGTATGCCTGTGACTACATGTCTCTGTTGTTAGCAAACCAAATTTTCTTAACAAAATAAAAGAAAACCAAGAGAGTAAATTAAAATTCTTCAGGACAGCAATGACGTTAAATGGTGCAATTCTATCGCTAAATGCCACACAGTAACAGCATTTATCAATATCTCTAAATGTATAGATATTTATGGCTAATATCGTATGACCAACAGTAGATGGACAAAAATATTAGAAGTAAAAATCCCAACAATAATTTCAGCATTTGGAGATTCTGAAGCCTGTCGAAATAAGAAGTAAATCAATTAACCACATGATAAATAAAAATGAGGTTGATCATTCTCATTTGCATGATTGATTTTTTTTTTTTTAATTTATTGTTTTTGGTGCACAAGTTTCTACTAGGTCCTTTTGCGAAGGGCAGTTGCGTTTA
The DNA here is from genome assembly GCA_033032245.1 of Poecilia picta. Taxonomy (NCBI): domain Eukaryota; kingdom Metazoa; phylum Chordata; class Actinopteri; order Cyprinodontiformes; family Poeciliidae; genus Poecilia; species Poecilia picta. The sequence continues at coordinate 26,182,564 of CM065354.1, forward strand.
CAGAGACTTGAAATGTCTTCCAGTTTCAGTGTTAAATGTTTATCAAAGATTGAAGTTTATTGAGCTTTGAGAATGTATACTTGCATTATTATGCCATTACAATTATACTACTTGAAAATGATCTCAAAACAACAATATTATTGTTTATCTTCGGGGACTATTTTTCGTCCAGTTTCTACTGGCTGATGAGCTAAAGCTCACAGAAAATAGTTAACAATGGAGAAGAAAGAAAAGAGGAAAATTATTGATCATAATACTGTATCATCCTTGCAATTAGAGGAACAATAAGTATTTTGAACAATACTTACTTTTTACTCTCAATTAACTCGGAATACAATCCTTTTTTGTAAAATTATGAACAAATACATATTTTTGTGTGAATTTCAGAATTTGTCGTTCTTTATTATAATAAATGCCGTTGGACATTCTGGCATCTCCAACATGGCAACGTTTTCAGCACCTTCACATGTGACATGTCTCTCCACGTCGCCCGGATTCCTGAATTTCAAACCCGTCGATGCAGGTCCAGTTTTCCGTCTGAGCAAACGGTAGCCGCAGAATTTAACAGCTTAAGCTCAAAGTACAAAGCCGACGTCCCCAGACTGATCTCGGGAACGCGGCGGCTTCCTCGGATCCTGACAGAACTCGACTTTTAAACCGAGAACTGAGATCGGCGAGTCATCACACCGTCCTTCCTCCTGCTTTCTTGCTCTCGTTCTGCAGCAGCAGTATTTCTGCAAACAAGAATAATAATCCAGTGCACTCTACTCTGATTTATTACAAACATTAAATGTGTCAGAGTGTTCCAGATTCGAATGAATGCCAGTAGGCTTTAAAAGTGTTTTTGTCTCTTCTGCAGGTAGAAGAGAGTTTGTCCAGAGGCTGAAACTAGAAGCGACTCTCAACATCCACGATGGTTGTGTAAGTGTTCTTGCATTTCCGAGTCCGTTTTTATGAGTTTATTTTGTCTTGAAGAAAACCGCACAGCATGTTGCTTTCCCCTCGGTCGGTATGTAAACCCGAGCGGAGCGCTGGCTGCAGGTCAGGCGGTTGATGCCTGCAGGAAACCTGAAGCTGACAGATCAGTCACACAGCGTCTCGTGACGCCATCAGGCAGGACTTCAGCCCGACCAAAACACCGCAGCAACACTCGCACCACCTAACAGAGCTGCCTACCTTTTTTAAAATTTGTTTTTACTTTTCGTTTTTTAACCTTTAGCTTTTCTTTTTTTTTTTGTTTGTTCTTTGCATTGTCAGGTTATATACGTTGTATTAAAAGTGAGCATATTCTTTGAATATTGCATCTCAAATTTCATTGTATTTAATATTTACAAAACACAAAATACTGAATGGCGGATTATTTTCAAGTTTATTTTTTTAAAGAAATCTAAAAGCTGTAGTGTGCATTTACATTCATCCCTTTTTTTCAGATTCTCCTAAATCGTGGCTCCAGTGCTGCAAGTAGTTCTTAATTTGCCTGAAACAATGCAGAAAAATATAGATAATAAATACAGTATATATTAAAAATATATATATATAACGAATGCAGATTTCAGTATTAGTTTTTTTTGCATAGAATAAGTCCTGCATTAAATTTTCACAACAGAATGACACATCAGTAATATTTGTTATATTTGTTACCATCAATGCTAAGTGCTTTTTGAAAGAGATTTATGTTTTTCTTTGTTTTAAAAGCTAAACGGTGATCCTCTAAAAATAACCACAAATTTCCTATTGTAAACATTTACTTAAATACTTCAGATTGTCTTTTGACAAAAGATTAGGCAACGTTCCCGACTCTTAATTTTTTTTAAAATTCAGCTGGACTGAGGGCAGAAATGGCTCTTTGGTTGTGCAGGAAACTTTCGGCTTATATGCGAAGAACTGCATCTGGGTGGAAATTAACACTACATTACGAACATGGTGGTGGCAGCATCATGCTGTGGGGGCATTTGTCTTCTGCAGGGACAGTGTGGCTGGTCACATTTTACAGGAATATGGAGGGTTATGGTAAGATAACTGCTAGCAGAGTTTGGACTCGAGGGGAGTTTCGCCTTCCAGTGTGACATGCAGCATTTTTAGAGGATTATTTAATAAAAAAATATTCAAGAAAAAAAACATTTAAAAATATAATTACAGCTTTTTAATGCAGCTTAAAGGTTAATTGCTATGTTTTTATTTAAAGAGGTTTCTCTTTTTGACCAACTGAAACATTTAATCAGATGGATTAACGGTTCCAGTTAATCCATCTGATTAAATGCACAAGTCTTTAATATTGCAGAGATGAAGCCAAACCAGTCATTAACCCTCTTTTGACCACACCATCTGCTTCTCGTTTGGTCATTTATCACACAAACAGGATTACTGAAATCAGCAGGAAGTACATATCCCTACTTATAAAGCCTTTTTATTTAATAAATCCGGTCTGTCTAAATATAGGAGTGTCGGCAGTCGCAACCTGTGGTGTTGCTGTTCCTTTAACTGTGTTGAGTCAGAACATATGCTGAGTGAGACGATGTGCATTCAGTTATGGGACCAAATGAAGCTTTTGTGCTCTGGGATTTTCTCTCCTTTAGATTTGAGTTTTTTCAAGGAAACGCAGGAATATTAATTTAAATGTGGTGTGGAAATATGACACAAAAGTTAGTTGGGAATTTTTAGGAATTCTTTATGCATCTTTGCTATAAACAGAAGCCATTGGATGAGATGAATATTTGGTAGCTGTTTTAACTACCGGCAAATAAGAAATACTTCCATAAACTGCGCTATCTTCCACTGAGCCTTTTTAGCAGGAGTTGCTTCATTATCAGATTTTCTTCTCATTTTAGTAAGAGCAGTGTCGTTTGTTTTAGTGCTTTTGGCCTCGAGCAACACGATTCAATCTACAGGTAAAATAAGAAGTCAGTGTTTGTCCTCTCCGTGTTTTAAATTTATGGAAAAATGAAAATATCAGACAATTAAAGTTCTACACAGAGAAAGAAATGACATCTAAAAATAGGTTTCATTAAGAGTTTTGACAAAAAAACAAATATTTCTGCACTTTGAGGTGGATTTTTATTTTTATTATTTGTGGACTGGAAAACGGCAAACCATTTGATGGTTTAAGGGACTCAACACAACAAAACAGGAAGAAAACCTGCAAAGTAATCATCAGCGACAGAAACTGATTTACAGGAGATTCCCAGTGAACACTCAGGCAATAAAACATAGTTTATGCAGTGTTTTTAAATAATAATAATAAAAACAATCGTCATAATAAACAAAACCCAGGTTTTTTCACTGGAATCGCCTCATTTCTACTCATCAGCGAGTTTGAAGCGTCGGCCGCTGCAGAGGTGTGTGTTTTTTTGCAGCGCAGCTCCGAGCCCGGAGTGATCTGGCTGATTGCAGCGAGCCGCTCTGTCACGACGGTGCGCCGAACGAGGCTGTGGGTCGTAATGAAATATTGATCTACAAACACAGAAAACAAGCCGAGCTCGATGCTTTGTTCTGTTTCTGCTGCTGGGAACATAGAACCTGGGAGTTGATGTTCAGCTAAATATGAGCAAAACACAAATATAAATCTAGGATTTGAGTGAAAATGTAGAAGCTGAATTTGATTTAGAACTTCATCTTTCTTTTATTTAAAAGGGCAGATTTTTATTTTTTTGTCCTGTTTGGTTTAAAATGATCTTTTTAACGTTTAAATAAATCTCCTTTTGGACTAATAAAGTGGACTAAAGGGTGTGTAAACATCATTTATACGGTTGGTCTTTTGATTTTCATACAGATAAGAGGAAATAACTAACTTATTTTAAGTGTTTTCTTCCACATATTTCATCATCCCTGTTGAAATCTGTTTGCTTAGTCTGCAAAATCAGTAGACATGTTAAATGGTTAAATTTTCTTCTGTTTTGTTCATTTGTGAAACACAAAAATGTAATTGTCAGATTTCAGACGCTACCGCGTTTCCATGCATTTTACGTTTTTATTTAAAGATCAACGTGGATAACTAAATTCAATTTGTAAAATTAAAAATTGATATTTGTGGCTGTCCACACAAGTATGCGGACGTTATTTGGTTCAAACGACAACAAGCGAGAAACAAAACGATCTTTAAGATGATAAAGAAATGTTATTAGTCTCTATGGTTTTTAGTCTTGTCTCCTCTTGCCAGAGTGCGGTCATGAAGTTTCCAAATTGGTTTTCTGTCAGCCCTCTAAACACTTTCTTCCTTCATCTCCTCTCAGGTCAACACAATATCCTGGAACGACACGGGCGAATACCTCCTGTCGGGGTCAGACGACACCTTTCTGGTCATCACTAACCCGTACAACAAGAAGGTGGGTCGTGACCTGTGAAGTTTTCCACTATTACGGAAACAATTGGAGACGAATCGAACAAGGGGGCGCTACGTCTCACTACTTTTCACACAACTTAGGGTGCGTTCACACTGCAGCCTGAAGTGACCCAATTCCGTTTTTTTTTTTTTTTTATGTAATCAACCTGTATCTGATCTTTTCATGCCAGTGTGAACAGCACAGGTCAGATTCTTTTTCGAATGTGACCCATATCCGATACGTATCCGATTCAAATGCGACCCAACGTCCAGGCCGCATTCATCCGAACTGAACATTACTGATTCTCAACAAATCTCACTATTCTGTGTCGCACGTGGGAAGAAAAACAACAACCATGACGGACTATATGATGATTAAAGTTGTTAATATGTTGCTCCGGCCGGATAACAACTTCAAATGTGTAAGCTAAGCTCCACCGTTAGCCTCCAGCAAACACTGAGCACTTCTTCTTTTTATGGCGGTTGGCAGAACACTGAGAACGCTATTATGCCCTCTACTGTGTCTGCGGGACACTTTCAGGTTGTTTGCCCATTTACACTGCAGAACACATACAGGTCACATTTATTGGCAGTGTGAACGGCCCTGGCAAAAAAATCGGAATTGGCAAAAAATCGGAATTGGGTCACTTCAGGATGCAGTGTGAATGCACCCTTACTTACTTTGCTGTTGGATTTGTAAAATGTAGTTTACAGGAGCAGGTTATTGCAACAGGAATATAAAAACATATTTAAATTCTAAAATATGATGCGGCACTGAAGAAACAAACAAACCTATTAGATTTTCTGGTATGTTTTGTCTTAACGTTTCAATAGTTTGCGTTTGGTGCTGAGGCGAGCTGTAGTCCCAGCGTCGTTATTTCTGCTAATCATGATGATTTTCCTCTTACAGCAAATGAAAACATGGCATTTAAGATTAGGATATTATATTAGACCAATAAAAAATATTCTTTTAATACAGAATTGTGGGTCTATGGAAAAGCGTGTCTAGTACCTATTTAAAAGTTATTTTTTTAAAATGCACTTTTAATGTGACGAACAAGCCTCATCGGAGTGAATATTCAAATTTGTCTAACGTAACTGTGCTAAGGAAAAGGATATAAGCTTCTGAATTTGAGAAAAGTTTAGATGACTTAATCTTATTTAGCAAAATGCCCTAAAGTAGACAATGTTTACTCTGATTTAATGTCAGACAGTAAGAAAAAGAAGTTTCTGTACAACGCATGTAAACATCAATCTTTTTTGGTATAAAAAGCTGCAATATGCAGACAGTTAAACATTGCTGAAATAATATTTGGAAACAACTAAGTACTGTGTGTGTATCTAAAAAAAAAAATTCAAAGTTTAAGCTGAGCAGGAGCTTTAGGTACCACAAATTCACCATAAATGTCCTCTGGCATTTCCCCGTCTTCAGGTGAAGAAGTCGATCCGCTCCGGCCATCGAGCGAACATCTTCAGTGCGAAGTTCATGCCTCACACAAACGATCAGGAAATCGTCTCCTGCTCTGGAGACGGCATCATCTTCTACACCCACACCGAAAAGAGTCCCGAGTTCAACCGGCAGTGTCAGTTCACCTGCCACTACGGCACGGCTTACGAGGTGCCGAACGGCGACGCGACTCCGCCGACAATAAAGTGCTGCGTTACCTTAACGACCTCTTCTCTGACTGTGTTCATTTTATTCCTCTCAGATTATGACTGTACCAAATGATCCCTACACATTCCTGTCGTGTGGGGAGGACGGCACAGTGCGGTGGTTTGACCTTCGCACAAAAACCAGCTGCACTAAAGAAGACTGCAAAGATGTACGCTGGCAACCGGGCTGGTTTTAGTTCTAGTTATATCAGTAGAAAGTTACATAAATAAGTGAGCGTTTACTAAATCCTCGTAGTGTTGGAGGTCAACTTTGCGGCGCTGTTGCTTCTTTCCGAAGCACTTTGGCAAACTGATTTCTTGACTTCAGTCCAGGCTGCCTGGGATGCAGAAGCCTTTGCGTGGCTGCTGTCTCATGTTTCGTTCTTCAGATCAGAACCTGTGACCTCAAAACTGCTTGAATAGTTTTACCAGGTGGCGTCGTCGTTGCCTTGCTTAACCCTGCTGCTGTTCCTTATGAGAGGAGGACAAACAACCGATTAGCTCGACTTGCGTTGTGAAGTCCAGTCTTTCCAAAGGCGCTCAGCCATCTTTACCTGACGTTTTTTTCCGTTCCATATTACCAGAAAAATGCCTTCGAAATGTAAAAAGGATCACATTTACCAACCTTAATATTTTTTAGATACTTTAATTTGACATTTATCCCAGACTGGAGATGATGCGGATAAGCTGAAAACAGAGTTGCTCTCGTACGTTGGAGATTAAAATTTTGGAAAATGAACCACTTCACATTTTAAAAAAAATGTATTGTGATGCTTTGCACAAATTAGCATGTTGATTATTTCATTGTAGCATTCGCAATTTAGTCTGTGCAAGCATGTTTACTTTTCTCCTGTACTCTTTACGATATTATCCAACAATTGCTGCACTCTAAGCAGTCCTTTATAACATACATTTTGCAAAACTGATGCTCTGCTTTGATATGTTGTGCAGCTTTACCAAAAAACAGAAAATGGCCCTTATCCAGATATTTCTTTGCTTTAGTTATAAGAAAGTGAATTAGTCTAGCTTTTTAACTTTTGGAAATATGTATTTGGCACTACAAGGTCGCTCTTCCGGTTTTATAAAATCTTGTTCCAGTTTAAACACATCAGCTGAAAAAAATTATTATTTTATATTATAAAAATTATCACAAGTTGGTCATCTATCGTTTTTTTTTTTACTAAAAGCTTATAAGTGGTATGAATTTAAGTGTAGGTTTATTCCTCTGCTGTACCTGCAAGCCATCCACTTATTTTATTTTGGATCTTAAGCTTTATTGAACAGATTACCAGTTTATGTCGTTCTGAGCTTCACCTTGTGGCGTTTGCTTGATCCCAGGACATTCTGATTAACTGCCGAAGAGCCGCGACCTCCATATCCATCTCACCTCTGGTGCCGTACTACCTGGCTGTAGGCTGCTCCGACAGCTCAGTGCGAATCTATGACAGACGCATGCTGGGAACCAGAGCCACAGGTAAACTGCCCCTGTCTCGATTCTTTGTGTTTATGTTGATTTCAGTAAGATTTAAAAGGCAACACAGTTTCACAGTTTGTGCTTCCATTTGGGCCTCGACTGTTTCTGAACGCAGAAACGCTCAGCCATTTTGTGGCGGTAAGTTCGTGTTTTATGGTCTCTGGAAAATGAGGCATTTAAAGTAAAAACAAATGAAAAAACCCCCCGATTGTTAAGTTAGATTTTACGGTTGCCTACCAACCCCAGCAAAGCCCAGCTCGTCATCTAGCAACCTAAGTGGAGCACCAGCATATTTGGTCAGCTGCCTTTACTGCTGCTGTGCTATACAATGGCTGCTGGAAAAGATAAGTGTTTTGTTGTTGACTTACCATACAGAAATCACTTACTGCATCCTTGTTGGTTGTGCAGTAGGCTCCACTTCTGTGTGGTAAGCTGCAGCTTATTTGGATTTTAAGTGACAAAGCTGCTCTTCTCCTGTGGTTTTCAGAATAATACAGTCTGTCTCTGAATTATAAATTATGCTTGTTGAATTTAAGTATACATGTGGGGAAAAAATGAAGGCAATCAAACTCTAAGCTGCTATTTCACATCTGATTAAACGGGTGGTCTCGTCTTCAATATATCTTCCTTTCTTACCCAGGTAACTACATGGGCCGGGGAACGACAGGCATGTGTGTGCGCTTCGTACCTTCCCACCTGTCCAACAAGTCGTGCAGGGTGACGTCTCTCTGCTACAGCGGAGACGGTCAAGAGGTGCTAGTCAGCTACTCCTCGGATTACATCTACCTTTTCAACCCCAAAGATGACCAGGCCCGGGAGCTCAAGGGCCCGTCGGAGGAGAGGAGGGAGGAGGTGAGGCCACACTGCGAGGCTTTGTAGCTTTTTTTCCCCCTCTTTTCAACACTCTGTTACAAACATGCTAGGAACATTTTGTGGTCTTCTGTTACGCATCTTAATGTAGTGTTCATTTCTTACAGGGAAAATTTCCTTTTTTTTGTTGTTGTTTGCATCATATGTTTCTGTCAGGAAAGTTTTTTATGTTGTCGCTTTATAGAATGATTCTCCATGGTTCCCACACAGTCTGGAAAAGCATGCAGTTTAGGTATTTTCAAGTTCAGTATAAGTATTGAAAATGAAAACAAAGTATGGAAAAAAATATTTAAAATTCCAGATAATTTCACTAATCAGTCATTTAAACTTTGTTTCTGTCCTCCGTCTGTCTGTCCTTTCGTCCATCTGTTTATCCATCCATCAGGTTTACACAACAATAATATTCTTGTATTTGTATGTATATTTGCATATTTCTTTCAAGTTAAGTCATCAAAGTGTCATCATCAATTTCTAGTCTTTGGTTACTGTAAAACGTTTTTTTCTGTTGATTTTATCCCATTCAGACTCCTCAGATTTCATCAGCTCAGACGGTTTGTTTGAGAGAAGAGTTCAGGGTTACTAAAGCAGCAGTACGAATAAAGGCTACATAAAATGTAGCACTTTCCCTCACAGACGCCGTACGGATGAAACAAAAGCATCATTCTCGCTGGAACTTATTCACACTTATCTCCTGAAAGTCTGGCTCGCTCTCACAGCTTGAATAAGCCTGTCTCAACCTGCAGAAAATAGTTTCGCTTTTTAAAATAACTTCCTTCCTTCCTCTCTCTTCATATTTAAACGGCTATTTGCAACTTTGAACCTTCTTCCCCTGGTAGCAACGTCCTCACCGAAGAGTGTCTCCCTCCTGTTAGTGCTCAGGTACGGAGGGTTTATTGATTGGGGAGGAGGAAAAAGAGTCACATTTTTTTGAGCTTGCAGTGAAGAATTGGAAGAGCACCAAGGATAATTTCTTTCCCTCTGTGTGATGTTGGTATGAAACTGTGACAACCGGTGAGGAAATCTGTGCTGCGGTTGTTCGTCTAAATGTGCCTGATCATGGTGCCTGGGTTTCAGCTGTGTCGAGGTCCACACACTCACACATTCCTTTCCAAATACAGCGGCCGACGCAGACGGCGTTCCTCAACCCACTGAAATAGCCTGAGCTGAGGCGTACGGGGGGTTAGGGGGCAGAAGCCTCTCTTATCTGTCTTTCTCCTCCACCTCTGACCTCATTTAGTCCCTGGTCTTTTTCTTTCTCATTTCCTCCTTCTGTCTCGTCCCGTCTGCGCTGCTTCTCACCACCTGTCAGGACCCTGATGACATTTCCTGTGCGAAGCAGTCGAGAGTCCCCCCCCCCCACTAAGACCTTGACTTTCTATTTCTGGCTCTCGGCCTGTCGTACCACAAAGCATCCGAGGGACTGGAAAAAAAAAAGGGGGTGGAGGAGAGGAGGATGCCGACAGAGATGGGCAGTGTTTTGCTTTGGCAGCAGAGTTATTTTTGACTAACAAACCGCTAATCTTCGGCTGCGTGCGTGTTTCCACAGCTGAGGCAGCCTCCGGTGAAGCGGCTCCGGCTGCGGGGAGACTGGTCCGACACCGGACCCCGTGCCCGTCCCGAGAGCGAAAGAGAAAGAGATGGTAAGATCACAGGATGTTCTGCTCCTCGTTTAAAGCAGACCTCTCGCATTTCGGGAGAGAGCGCCAAAAGTCTGCCCAAATGTTTTCATTCACGCTTCTTCACACTTTCATTTTCTGGGTCTCGAGGAACAATCCCCAATAAACACAGACGATTGTCCACTAGGATCCTCATTAGCTATTACCTTAACAATGGCTACACTTCCTGGGGCTCACGTTGCAAAACAACAGTTGTCCACATTTAATATGGCATTTATAACATAAATATACAGTTATGACACTTTACATGATAAAATAATGCAGCACGATAATCAAACAAGTTGAGCAACCAGTGTAGCTTTCCATCAAGATGTGCTACAAATAACATGAACCTGTGCAATGATTTGC